>VXBL01007437.1:3453328-3547987 GCA_013400195.1 Aramus guarauna
CTGCCTCTCTCCCTTTTCGGCAGGCAGCTGGCGAGCCCCAAGAAATTCCAGTTTGCTTCCCCTGAAAGAGATTTTTGGTTGTTTTTTTTTTTCCTGGAGATCATTTCCTAGGAAAAAAAAATTAAATTTAAAACAAGGTTAAAAAATCTCACAATTTGAGGGGAGAAGGGAGAGCGATAATTTCAAAATGACCATTTTTTCATGGGAAGGAATTTCTGTGATTCAGCCAGCTCTACCTTACACCTGGTATTGTACTGGTAGGAGGGAAAAAAAAAAAAAATCTATTCTTTTTTTTCTCCATAATCCTTACATTGTTAAAAAGTACAGTGCGGGAAATAAATGCACCTGTGGGGATAAATGTGTGGAGAAGGCCAGCAAAAGAAGAACATCGGTCACAGTTAAAATGGATTTGGAGAGGTACAAAAGGAGGGTAAATATCTCCTTTTGTGCCTCAAAGTGGCTGGTGAGAGCGGTGATCCCACGTGGAGCAGCAGCGCTGCCTTTACTGACAAAGTCGTACCCCAAAGGCCCCACCAACTCTGTGCCTTTGCCCACAGTTAAGCAATAACCAGAGAAAGAAATTTCGATCAAATCTTGTAAAACCAAAAAGTAAGCGCAACTGGATTGACAAGCTTCAGTCTGATGCAATTTGAAATGGCTGACTAATAAATCCTAAAATTCAAGGATTTTTATGGAATTGGTCATAGACCTTTAAGTACAAGGCATTGAGTGTGTCTTGCTATAACATAGATCATAAACTAGAAGCTGAGCTCATTGCAGGCTGTTTTGCAGGCTGTGAAGCCTCTTCCATTGTGTGTTTGTGTGCATTTCTCAACCTTTCTGAACGTGTTCAAGTTATCCTCTGTTTAGTCCACGCCGACGAACAGCAGTAGAAGCTGTAGCTATAAGGATGGGAGGAAAACATATATTCACTCCCAGATTCTAAAAAGTATTTAACCCCAGTAATGAGTTCTGGAGGGTGTCCTTTGAGATTTCACACACAAACACACACAAAAGCGCTCTCGTTGTTGCAGGACTCATTATTCTTATGATCCTAAGCAGATTTTTGTAAAAGAGAAAGACCAAGAGTCATGAAATCTTTGAATAATTTACATTCAGTAAATCAGATGATAGATAAAATATTTCAATGAGCACACTGAAAGAAAAAAAAAAGTTAAATTCTATTTCTCTACATTCCAATAATCCATCCCTGATTATCCTATAGATACTGTGCAGTGCATGATACCAGTATTGATGAAACACCAAAAGGTAACGGCATTGGCGTAGAGCAACATCAGCAGAGCAGAAGAGCAAATATGACTTTAATTGTAGGCTCTCTATTATTATTTTATAGTGTAGGCTTTTCGGATAATTTATTAATACTAACAAAGATGAGTGATTTGGAGGCTGCATATTTTTTATTTCTTAGGAGTTATTTTATTTGATAATGACATTAAATATTAGAAACTATAACAGCTGGTGTGTTTATCCTTACTTGAGTGTATTAACCTCTTTAGCCCTTTTTTCCAGAAGAAGGATTCAGCATTACAGATTTGACTGTCAGCTGCAGTGCCTGGCGGCCCGTTGGATTGGCACCCTGACAGAATCGAAAGTCCAGTGCTGCAAGTAAACATGGATGACATTGCAGATAGATAGAACTGGCTGACTTGAGGCACCTGCAGCTGTTTGCACCAGAATAAAAGCAAAGGTTGTGGTCACTGGAGTGGAAAAACACTGAATTTACCTCTAGTTATTTTGCCTGAGAATNGTTTCTGCCTGGTAACAACTAGTGCTTTACCAGTGCGAATACTGGATTGCAGAGAAGGATGCAAACACTGAATAGCCAGAAACAATTCTCAGCAGCTGATTTTTCAAATGTTGAATAGACACAAACACTTCTTAGCAGCTGATTTATTTTTTTTTAAACATGGCATTCACAAGGACTGCCACAAGTGACGGAACAACAGCAACCCTAATCATTTTGTTCTGTAAAAAAGCTCTTGATCTCTTAAGTGCTCCTGCTTCCCAGGACAGGTCCCCAAAGTCCTGGAAACGAGGAAGACAGCACAGGAACTTAGTAGCTGCTCTCACCGGTATGCTGTGATCGATCAGCACGGCAAACTCATCATCAGAATATTCATTTCTGTAGCATGGAGGATCTCGGCGTGCTTTACAAACAGCACTTAATTGCCATAATCCTCAGTAAAGGTATTATATCTAGTTCACCAGTAGATAAACTGACGCACGAAGAGCTTAGGGGACTTGCCCAAGGTCATACTCTGAGTCAGCGGTGAGCCGGTGACAAAGACGTGACTCCGGGCGGCCGGCGCTAACGGCGGGGCGATGCCGTGCCTGCCTTGCCCGGCCCCGGTGGCGTAGCCTCCCTCTCTGGAGCGACGATCAGCAGCTGGACCGACAAGCGAGCGGGAGAGGGGAGGGTAGACAGGTATGACAGAAATGAGGTGTTTGATGGCTGGGCTTTTCCCCTATGCCACCTGCATCCCTTTATAACATCGGATCATTTACATTTTTAAAGAAAGCGTATTCTTTTTCATCATGGGCCACTGGTGAGCCTAACGCTATCTTTTGTGCGGCACCCCCGCTAACAGAGGTGGCGGCGTATCAATCACAGCTTTCCCTGGGGTCATACCTTACTATGCTGGCTCTTGATCAGAAAGAAGCAGATGGTTATTTACAAACAAAATAATCAAGACCTCAAGAAGATTGTTGGTTTTTTTTTCCCCCCAAAACCCTCCTACAGATGAGGCCAAAATAAGGTAAAGTTGCTTGTGTCCCCTTCTGCCAGCTTTCAAGGACGCTGCCTGTCCTACCAGCACCTTTAAACATGTTATCAGTTAAATTTGCCAAAGAAGCGTGTGGCACCTGACAGAGTAGAGTTGCCTTAGATTATTCAGTGGCTTTCATGAGAATCTGGCACTTAAACCACAATGTGAATTACTGCTAGATTATTGTGCAGGAATATTGTTATCTGCCGTACACTACATGTTTGCAATCAGTTCTTTACAAGCAACGCACAGGCTGCCTTTGAATCTTTTTCAGTAGCCATGGTCACCCTCCTTCTTTATTTAGTGTTAAGTGTTATTCATTTAGCAGTAAAAAACGAACAAAAGAGAAGAAAGCAGGTGCTCTAAGTTTACTCTACAGCCAGCTGTCAGGAAGACACACTTTACTTATTTATTTCTTTTTTTGGGCACATAAAGGGGATTTATTGAAAGTGTTTGGAAAAAAAATATGAAGCATACGTTCAATCAGTCTTTTCTGTAATCAATAAGGTTACTGAAGCAGAAAAAACTATAATGAGTTGTCACAGAATTTGAATTCCCATTTGCTTCCTTTTATATGTATTCAGGCAGAAAATCATCATGGAAAGCAAAAGTTGGGAAGCAAGGCCTGGCGATGACTCTTGGGTTGGGTTTGTTTTGAATTTACCAGGTAGCATTTGACCAAACGCTAGCTGAGTGCCAGGGGCAGGCACAAGCCTCTAGTATGGGCAGGACAAGTTACAGTCACGGAGGTGTGATTTCCTTGCATTTCAGGTGGAGAAACCTCCCTGGTGAAATACAGCAGATCTTGCTTTCAGAGACGCTGAGACACAACGGTGCATCTCTCTGGGTTGACTGCAAATTTCTTCCTCCTCTCAGTATTCAGCAGTTTCAGCCACGGGTCTAAGCATCCCCACCTCAACTGTAAAGCAGAGCCCAGCACATAGACTAAAGATGTCATTCTAAAGGCATCTGGAGGAGATTTGACCACAAAGCCCAAGGACCTTCAGGCTCTCTCCTCCCTCCCAGAACATTGTGCGAGTTTTTTAAAAGCACTACCAAAGCATGTGAAAAAGGGAGATGGAGGGTGCTGGGCCACCTACCCCAATGCCAGGATCTCTGCTTTGCAACATGGTAAGGCCAACAGCTTCATCAGATTCCTGCTGGTTTCTACTTACACCTGAAAATCAGGAGCTTCATGCCAATGATTGTGTGGCCCATAGGTTCCTGTGCTGCAGGTGGAGATGGGAACCTGCTAGCAGTCATGTGAATAGTGAAATTCCTGATCCATGACCCTGAGATCTACATCTCAAAAATTCATTGAAAGTCCTACATCAAAATTTTTAGCAACAAAATCCTGTCCTCACTTACATCAAGGGACACTACTGAGGACCCACGGATTTAAGGCACACACTAGCTAAAACTGTTTTGGTCTCTCAAATAATTTCATTTAGGAATCACCCAACATGATATCACTTGCTCAGTTTGCTCTCAGTTTATCTTGCCTATTTATTTTTCATGTGCTCTTTCTTAAGCACGTGCCTGAATGTCCCTGCTGCTTCTCAGAATACTCATTTTTCCCCCTCAGTGTTCATCTTTTTAAAATTTTTCCAAATGTTCATTCAAAGACTATTAGTTTTAATTTTAAAATGTCATAGTACTTCATGAGCTTGTAGCTCATGTGTTTCCTAGTCTGACATACCACTAGCTTTTTGGCTCCATAATTCTCCTGTCCCACTGAGAATCTGCGGAACAGCTATTATTTGTAAGAATATATTATATTTATATTATATAGAGGGGATGTTTTGGTCTCAGGTTACAGTGCATCTTGTGAAAGATAGGCAGACACTTGCCCCACATAAAAGAATAAGAAATTAAGGCATCTGAATTACAATTTCTACCACCTAACACGGTGGCTTTTAAAATACACGCTTCTGATAATTTTCAGTCTAAAACTAAAACCATTTCACCTGTGTGTTTGCACATATTTAAAGAGAAAATTTGAAAAATTCCACAGTAGATAATTTTCATGAAGAATAAAAACCAATTGGTCACCTAAAGCAATGTAAATGGAAACTTCGTGTCTAGCTCCAGACAATGTTCAACCTCTCTCTTTGAATGCTTCTGAAATGTACTGCCTCCATCATCACATCGTCCTTTGGCGGCAGGGATTTCAACTTTAATCTAGATTATCAAGTCAAAGTCAGATTGAAGAAAATTTCTCTGAATGGCTCTAATCCTTCCCTGTTTCTCTTCTTTGTCTTTTTTTTACTATTATTTTGGGTTTTTTCTTCTTTTTTTTTTTCTCCTTTTATTTTTATCCAAATAGTCATAGAATTGAGACAGGGAAAATACAACACATTGCCAAAATCACATAAATTTTAATGGCTTTCCTGTTCACTTAACCCCACATCAACAGTGTGACCTTGCTAGCCTGAACCATGAACCACCAGGGTGTGGAGGGCAAGAGCAGGGTGGACCTGGCCTTGCTCCAGCACCTATTGCACAAAGGAAAACGCGGGCATTTTACGGGATATTTTTGAAAACACTGGGTATCTTTTTCAAGACACTTGTGCCCTAATTATATGGAAGCTGGCAATAGATTTGGTAACCAGTCAGCACCCACCTGCAGCAAGACTAGCACACAATTAGCACTTGGGCAGTGAATGTTACTCGAGCTCTACCTACTCTAAACATCTACGTTTCCTCAGCATACCCTAAATTTTGATATGGTCTTTGTTTCCAGGACGTTTATGCACCTCAAAGTCCTTAATGTGTTTGTCCTGCAAGGCAGGGAATTCTAATTATTGTTAGCAGGAAGGAAATTTAGAGTAGCAAAGATTTAAGAAAAACTTTTTTAAAGGTGTTCTAGCATCATAAGATGTAGAGGCATGTATTGTTAGTCCAGAAAGGACGAAAGCAATGATCTTCTCTGACCTCTTGTACCATGCAGGCCACTTAACTTCCCCAAATCAGTGCATTTTAAGTAGAGCAAATCTTTTAGAAAAACATTCCATCTTGATTTTAAAATTTCCACTGGTGTAGAAAGTGCCACAACCCTTGGTAATTTGCTCCAAAGGTTAATTACGCTCCCTGAGAAAAATGTGCACCTGATTTTTAATCTGAATTTGTCCCTATAAAACTTCCAACCTTCAGAGCCTGTTATTTAACAGACTGAAGAGCCTTCATTTTAAAAATTACATTCCCCATGGAGGCAATTAGTGTGGGATTATCTCATTTAACTTTAACCACGCAAAAACGAAGCATCTTGTCTTACCCAGTGTTTGGGGATCCTTCTGTAATCAACTGAGAGAAACAGGCACTACCAGAAGGCAATTCATTGCATCTATCTCCGTATGGGATTAGTTGCCCACTGGAGATATCTAACTTCTTCACTGACTGCACAAAGGTGACAAAGCAGTGAGCCTAGACCATACTCATATCTTTTAGATGGGGAAAGTTGGGTAAAACAAATCCCATAATTTTGGACTATGATCAGCTCACCTCATTAGTCCTCTATTTTCAGGGGTAAAAAGATTGAATTCATTGAGCTTTTCATGATGAATCCCCTCTTCCAGTTCCTCACATGCTCTTGGGTGTCTTCGCCCAGTGCTCCTCCCAGCTTATCAACATCCCTCTTGATCTGGGATTCAGAATGGGACCCTGTGCTCCCAAAGGGGTGGTATTGGTGCCAATATCAGCAGTAATAGAAACCCACCCTGCTCAGATCTGACATGCCCTGCTGCACATTCAGAGATGACCCCTTTTAGGCACTGCACTGGAAGTTCTGTTTTGCTGATTATCCACCTGTAATGAGCCCTAAGTCTTTTCAAAAGTCACACTTACTACAGGTAAGGTCCTGTACAGCCAACCTTTGCTGTTTCTAGATAGAAAACATTAGAGTTTTGCCAAAACATCTAGCTTGTTCTTCATCGGCAACACATTCACTTTTTTATTGTCTACTCTCCTAGTGTTTATGTGGTCTGTAAGCATAATCTATAGTGACTGCTTTTCTTTTCTTTCAGGACATGGTTAGAAATGTTAAACAGCTTTGGATCCAGAACCATTCTCTGCAGGACTCCAGTGGAGACACACCTGCTCAATGAATTTTCCCCATTTACAATTACATATTGAGATGTACCAATTAGCTATTTTTTTTTAATCCAGTGGATGTTTGCTGCAATGGTTTTGTAGCATTCTCCTTTCTTAATCAAAATGTCAGGTGGTACCAAGTCAAATGCCTTACAGAAATCTAAGTACATTACATCAGTGCTATTACCTTTCTCAGCCAAGCTTGTAATCTCATAAAAATGATATCAAGCCAGTTTGACAAGATCTATTTTCCATAAACCCATGTTGAAAGGCATTAATTATATTACCTTCCTTTAATTCCTTATTAATCAAGTCTCATATCAGCTGTTCCAGTATTTTGCCTAGGATCAATGTCAGGTTGACAGGCCTATAATTACTCAAGTCATCCCGTTTAACCTTTTTAAATGTTGGCTCTATATAAGCTTTCTTCTAGCCTTCTGGAACCTCCCCAGGGCACCAAGATTTGTTGAAAATCATCATTAATGGTTCAGAGAGCTCCTTTGCTAGATCTTTTCAAATCCTTGGTTAGCTTCTGCAGCCTCTGTTATGACCATACGTCATTATTGCTGCAAAAAGGTCTAGGAGCTCCACTAGATGCTTACTGCATCTTCCAGTACCCAAATACATATGCAAGTCTGGCCGACAGCACGCTGCTCAAAGAAAGGAAAACAGGGAAATATACACCCATTTTTCTCTCTCTCTGCCCCTGGTCACTTTAAATATCATTTCTTCACGAGAGCATATAAATCCACATGAATGCTTGCCACATAGCCCTGCCTTGAATAAAGCCATCGTATGACCCTACCTGAATCTCACAAATAATGGCAGTCACAAAGTTCTTCCAAGAAGCACGCCTAGGACTGTAGCGCAAGTGTGGTTTTCCACTCTCTGCAGCATCCAAGCCCTTGACGTTCTGGATCTTTTGCCCTTTGAAGGCACAGAGGTTTCCCTTCTATACGCATCATGGCACAGCTGAGCCTAATTCTGGCTACAGATGTACCTCAGTTCAATTACATTTGAAAATGCACAATTTTGATAATTTTTGCATGAAAGAAAGGAGACCGGCTCATGTGTATATAAAGTAATGCCTGAGAAATCAGCAAATATCAGGAAATAAAAAAAAAAAAAAGAATCCACATGGGTCATTACTTCTAATGCTGAAATATTCCAAATATTCAGTTGTAGGATATGTTTCTAAAATGCTGCAACTTACAAAAGGGACGCTGCAGCGTTACCAGTAGTGGCTATCGTGTTATTCTGATATGGGAATTGGTCCTTTGGTGTGATTCATTTAAAAATACTATAGCAGAAGTGTATCCTGTTGCAATTTTTAAATGTCCTTTTTTGTTTTGTGGACACCCAGGCAGACCATCTTCTGACAGACTGAAGAGCAGGTATTTCTGTGTTCCCATTCCCTACGAACTAGCAGCCTCTGTGTGGCAGGCAGAAGGGGTGTTTTTAATTCTAAGGGTGCACGCCTAATTTAACTTTGCAGGTGATTTAGCTAAGTTGTGCACTGAGATTTTTTTGTGAACAAGTAATAAAATGCATGGCCAATTTTCCACATAAACATTTTCTGAGTTACTTGCATACCATCTGAATTCTCTACATGTTCCTTCTAACAGATGAAGCCCCCAAAGTTTTTGTTTCTGTTGGTTTTGGTATTTTGTTCAGGTATCCTTGAGATTAGTTAATGAATTAATTATTTTCTAAATTGCCCTGTGCCCATACAGCTCATAGGCAGGAAGCATGAAGGTAGGGTTGTTTCAAAAGCTGACTGGAATAAGTAGAGTCTGTTCAGATGTGTGTGTGTATACAGAAACATATACCTAGCTAGATATAGATCTATCTATCTATAAATATATATATATGTGTGTAGGCATATGTTTGTTGGTAGGATTATTATTTGGATAAAGAGAAAGAAAATCACCCCAAATTTGAAAGAGAAAAATTACCATAAAAATAAATAAAAAAAAAAAAAACAAAAAAAAAAAACAAAAAAACAAACCAAAAAAACCAAAAAACCCCTGATGAACATTTTAAAATTAAATCTTACCAGGTGGACCATTTTTTTAATTGTGAAGGTGTGTTAAGTGAAAGAGAATGACACTAAAAGTATTGTACTGTTGAAGAAAAAAAGGCATCCTCCTAGCTAGTGTCACAGGTCTGGTTGCCTCATTGAAAAAGATGCAGCAGAAAGCATCATTACCAAGGATGGAAACAAAAGTGATTTGATGCACAAGCCTTCTTCCTTCTGTACTCCAGGTTAGTTCACAGGAAGATGAGCAGAAGTGTGTGGATTAATGAATAATCCACGATGGAGAAATCTGAGGCTCCTAAATAAACGAATGCAGTAAAATTAAAACTGGAAGTGCAAATGTTTTACGTACCATATATTTCACTTATGAACAGTCACTGTTGGCAGATGTTATTGAGAATAATAATGAAGGAAATGTCTAAAAAAGCAGTAAGGGGAGTAATAATGACATGAGCTGAATTACCACCAGCAGTTACAAGGACTTACACAAATACCTAAATATTGTAAATTAGGGGATTTTTTTCCTTGGTGTCTGTATTTGGCATTTACCTTTTTTACAGAGCTGTTTGTACCTCGTTGGAGGCAAAATATCTAACTAGGTAAACCATGGACTCATCAAAATTATTTCCTATGAGATAAATTTCCACTGTTTACCCAGTACCGCATTGCTAAAAGTATACAGTTACTTCACACATACCTGTTAGCCAAGCCAAATCCATGCGGTAATAATGCTCCCGTTATTGAAAGAGCATTGTTAATACCGTTGGAGCAATCAGCTCAAGGCAGCAGCTCTACCTGGGAAGCAGTTGGTACCCTGAGCTAAACCAGACGGCGCTTCAATGTTGGCACTTTCTTGTTTACAAACCGCATCAGTCACAAATAAAAGTTGCCTTTTCGAAAGCTTTGTTTTGGCAATTCACACATGTGGAATAACAGTCGCAAATCATAAATGTCATACCTTTGTCGCCAGGATGTGAAGAAATCTGCAGGGTTCCTGTTTGGATGTAAATCCCAGTAGTCGCACCTCCTGCGATTCACATCAAAAAAACTTTGAAAAAAGGTTTTGATTTTGGCAGCGGCTGTCAAGCCGAAACTTACTTTCAACTCTCGCCATCCCAGTTGGAGGAAGGTTCTGCTTCTTCTGCACAGAGGTCTTGGCTTCCGTCCTCCTGCACCCCCGTCTTTGAAACCTAACAGGTACATTGAAAGTTAGTGGTAAGTGTTTTTTCCGAGGCAAGCAGGTCCCTTTATTGATTTTGAGTAATTGTTAGTACCTTGTGACATCCTGACAAAGTTTGCCTTTTCCCACAAAAGCCTCAGAATAATGAGACGTGTCAAACTCAATGGCATTTACCTTTTGTCAAGCGCAATCCTTTTTTTTTTTTTTTTTAACATTTAAAGTGTTTTAGGGCTCATGGGAAGAGCCATGTTGGCAGCCCAGGTGCGTGAAGTTTTCCTTAGCTCCACAAATCTGCTACATTCAGACTGCTGCCAAAAGGAGCTCCTCCCGATGGTCCCGTACCTGCCTCCAGCACGGTGGGGAGAGCAGGGACCGGCAGATCACCAGTGCAGACCAAATCATGCATGTCCTTCCCAACAGGGGAATTAACAGCGTAGGTCTAGGACCCGATCTGAAGAGCAAACTCCCACAAGGAGCTGTGCGGGGCATCCTCCCGCAGAGGTTGGGTGCTGCCACCTGGCACGGCACCACGCTTTCCACCCTTGGGACAGAGGCAGAAGGAGCTGAGTGAACCACAGATGTCTTGATGGGAATGTCAAAGAAACTAGTGCTGGGGAAATTTAGTAAGACATGGGAGTTTCTATAAAACACCACCCACCCCCAAAATCCCCACGTCTCTGCAGGTTCTATATTCCTCCTCCCAAAGAAACCGAAATGTTCAAGGAAACAAGTTGACTTCGAGTTTCCTCCTCTGCTATTTTCCTTCTGTCCTTCAGGCTGGCACTGCTCAGCCTCCACATTCAAGCACTACACGTTTCCTCTAGAGCACATTTAAGGAGCACAGACACGATCATTTAAGTGCACGCTTTACTTATCTATCCTTAAGAACACAAAATAGGCCCAGAAAAAAAAGACGGTGTCTGTATGCTCATTAAAACACTTTCAGCCCAGGGCAAGGATTTGATCAAAAGGATTCCTGCCAATGGAAGGGCATGCTGGAGCCATTGTAAGAAGTTGTGTGCGAGCGTCTGCCTTCCTTTCCTTTTCTTTCTTGTGCCCTGTCCCTTCCACTGCCACCTCCAATCTCTTTTCTTCCAGCTGGGGGAACAGAAGAGATTTTACTTCCTTGATGACAATTGTGTCCTTTGAGCAGCCAAAGCAAAAGGCACTTTGAGTTCAAATGAGACTGTGACTTAAACCAATATTAGCCAAGACCAACACATGTTTATTGTACTATAAGTAACCTTCATTCTGATCAGCAGGTTTTCCTCACCCCACTGCAGTTTTACTCATTGCCTCTTTCATTCTTCCAAAATGAATAAATGAAATGGCTGCACATTTTTATTCACAGCAGTGGGTTTCAGAACTTCAAATCAGAGAGGCGTTTTGATTTTAGAAATAAACTCCAGAGGAAACAGTTTCAACCAGAACTTTCATATATTTTTTTTACCAGTTTAAGGTAACATCAAAACTCACCTTTCCAAAAAAATGAAACCTCACAGCATTCTTTTAATCCAAATTAAATAAAGTGTCATCCCTGTGTCCTCTTCCTTCATATTTAGAGGGAAAGAAAACTATCCTGCCCATACTTTAATGGTTTTGTCTGCAAATCCTAAATGCTCTGCTGCTGCAAATTTCAAATGATCTTATACAGCCAAAGTCTCTTTGGTGTCAGCAGCCACCCAGGTAGCAACACAACCACGAGAATGCTGCTGATCAGAACAATGAATGCCTGATCTACAGATGTCATATCAAGGTAGAAATCTTGATGAGCATTGTAGTGACATTACAAAGTGGCTTACACATGCTGTATCTGGGTCAGAGAAGGAGTTATTTCAGTAAGGTCAACAAAGTACTTCTGACCAAACTTATTTTTCTACATTTTGAGAGATAAGCTTTTGTTTGTTACTTCATGTTGCATCTAATAACAATATTCTCTCTACTCTTGTATCAGTTTGCAAGCAAAGCTAAAAGGAATGCAAAATTACCCCATGCCTGGGGTTACACCATTTCAGAGACAAGTTACAGCCCCTGCTCTTCTCTCCTTCATGGAGTGGCCCAGCCACTGCCTCCCAGGTTCTCTAGTACATGTAAGTGTTTAACATCACTTCAGAGAAGTTTTTGAGTTAGGTGCTCAATGTGTCTGGCTCTCAGCCTCTCCCTGCCTTCATTCCTCACCCAGAGAGAGGATACAATTAGGGCTTTCTTGCTTGCCAAGTGTGTTGGGTGTTGAGGAAGCAAATATAGCAAGGTTATAAGGTCATCAGATAATCTCACCCAGGGGTTGTGCAAGTACCAAAACACTTAATTTTGGATGTGTGTGGTTCTACGTGGCAAAGATGTCACTGTACAGCACAAAAGTTGCCTCATCTTCAACCATATTTCCCAGTAATGGACAATAGGCCAAAGGCTAAGGTAACTTATCTACTTATCTACATGGCAGACAGGAGATGAAGTTGCCCTATTGCAGGAATGCGGCATTCCAAAGCTGTTGGCTTACAGTGTGCGTGGGAGGTAGGGATACTTCTGAGATTTTTTTTTGGCTGTACCAACTAATTTCTTGTCTTAATTTTTTTTTTTTTTTACAAAATTTAATGCAAACCAAATGTAGTTCTTGACACCTGATATCTTCTGTTTCCAAATGCAATATACTCCCTGGGATGCTGACAGCTGCAGAGGAAAACAGAAAGCCTGCCCATCCCCACCAGCTCTGCTGGTGCTCCCAGCCAGCAGCTCTGCAGCACCCACTACGCACCCCAAGCCCCCAGGCTCCCCAGCCCTCCTGCGGAGGAGAGCCTGGATCTTGTGCCTAGCCACTGGCATGGCTTGGGCGAGATGGGCTGTGCGTACCAAAACATTGCAACATGCTCGCCAGAGAGCAACACTCTTGTGTTAGAGAGGCTCTACAAGGCACACTTTAGCCCTCTTAGTCCTTACCCAAACCACAAGCTAGGGATGCGCTAGGAATCACACTAGATAATCCACTGGCCGTCGTTCCACCATTAAAGGCATTGAAACTTATTAGTAGTTTCAAATCCTGGGAGAAAGCTAGTTTCATGTTCAAGTATTACTAATACTGAGCTCAAACTTATTTACTCTCATACAGGGCCCCTGCACCACAACAGCTAGCCTAGAACAGCAGAGACAGATCTTAAACTGAAACATTGATGTCAGCACTGAATACCTTAAAACTAAAAGTAGGTATATGTCTATATATGTAAAAATTTAGAAGAAGTGTTTCACTTATCCAACCTAATTATCAACCTAATCCAACTGTGTTATTTCTTTGGAGATTTTTTAAGGAAAAAAAATAGAGGTTACTTTAACTTACTTGAAGCATTGGGAATCCTAACATCACGAGTCTGTGCATTTCCATAAGAGTCAAAAATAGAAGCCAGATCTGTAACTGAAATCTGTA
Source organism: Aramus guarauna (assembly GCA_013400195.1). Classification (NCBI taxonomy): domain Eukaryota; kingdom Metazoa; phylum Chordata; class Aves; order Gruiformes; family Aramidae; genus Aramus; species Aramus guarauna. The sequence goes on from VXBL01007437.1 coordinate 3,466,840, forward strand.
ACTATCAAGACTAACCTTTGCTGACTGAGAAATGCAGAATTAAAAAAAGAAAAAAAAATCATCAAGTTAACAAAAACTTTTTGAGAGCTTAAATAATTGGAAGCAAGCAAAATTGAGTTTTTTAGTTACTATCCTACATATCAAAACTCATGAAATCTTATGGTGGTAGTAAGAAACCTATGCTATATTTATTTCGCTGTGATGACAGTATACTTTATTCCAGAGCAGTAGTACGTGTCAGATACATCAGACTCCTGAGGGTATGATACAACACCCAAGGAAGACAACTAAGATTATCCTGTTAACTTCTACAGGCATTTTTCCAAGCTAATACTCCCCTAGTGCTGCATTACTGTCTTTAATTTTGAGCTCACATCTATGTTTTAAAACATTGCTGGTAGTACATAAAGGATGAGTTTATTTGCTTTTATTATAGTGTATTTTTCATATTCTATCAGTATGCCACAATCCAAGGTTTAAGTTTGATATTAAATAATCAACCTATTTAAGGAGGGAAACTAGAGCCGCCCCCACTATGTTTTAATAAAACTTTACCACGTATATAAATAATGGGCACAATTTGTTTCCATTAGGAAGATAAGCTTTCTTCAAAGCAGTTCACTGTTTAAGGCTTTAAATTTTGCCAGCACTTGCACAAGGTTGCAACAAACCTTGACTTATTTACAGAGAGATGTTGAGTGGAGATAAAAGCACTTAATAATCCACCAGTTCTTGCTAAATACATTTTCCTTCCATACTCTCTCTGAAAGCAGGTAGGATAGCACTTTTCTTTGGCATATTCTTAAATTACTTGGAAATCCTTTTATTTCCCTGAAAGCTCTTTGAACTAAAGGTTTTACAGAACAGTTCAATTAATGAGGCTTATGGCTTTTCTGAACAAAATAATCCTGGAAGTGTTTACAGTCAAAAAACAACAAAATAAAAAGCCCTTAGGCATTTATTTGAAAATAATTATACAGTAACAATAGAAGAGGGAACAACAATAGCGTAAACAAACCAAAAGTTTGTTTTTCTTTGCTTTGGTGCTTCATGCAAGAAAAGTTGGCCAGGTGGCCTCTGCGACAAAACCAGTCAACTTCCGATTTTTGGAACTTTTGTCAGATTTGCAGCAACAACAACAGCAAACAACTGCCCCGAATCCCCCAAACGTTGAGGAGAAAATATTCCCATCAACAGAAACATCTGACCTCTGCTTGCCTGAGTGCATTCCAGCTTCTCTTTATATTTGTTCACAAGGACTCCGCTTGAGTGGACACCCGCTCGCAGCAAGGGCTGACTTAGTAAAACTGATATGTTGCCGTAGGGACCTTGATGTATTTATCAGAATTTCCCCTTCCTTTGTGTTCAGTTGTTCCCTGAATGGGATAAGGTTGTTTTTGTTTTATTTAAAAAAAAAGTCCAGTGTTCATGTCTTCTTATCATTGCATTTGGTGCAGTTCTCAGGCAGCCCTGCAGTATCTCTCCCTGTCCTCCTTAGAAACGTGCAACTAAAAGTTGTCTTTTGAGCCCTGTCACAGGCCCTTGGAAATCAAAGAAAAGTCTCTGTGTGCCTCTGTCAAGCTCTTGTTCCAGGTCCCCCTTCCCAGGCCCATTTAGCTATAGTTTTACTATTTCGGTCATGCCATATTTTCATCATAAATATCTCTGTCACTCTCTGCAATAGTCCTGAGGACAACGCTGCTGCCCAGGAAGCAAGAGAGGACTCTCTCGCCATCTCCCTCACATCTTCATCTCCTCTCTCTGTAGCATTAGTGGTGGTAACCTCCTACACAGACACCTGGGAGGTGAAATGGTGAGCACGGCTACTCCTGCAGCTACTACGGAGGGACTGGAAGTTAAGATGTGAGGGAGAGTTTGACTTGGTGTCATTTCAGGACTCCCAGCTTGAAAAAGGTGTGTATTCCCTGTGTGTGGCTGGTAGTGACTGCAGCAGGTGAGGCATGGGTCTGAACTCGAAGTATTTTGTACCTCTATTAACCCTGCGGAAAAGGTAGTGAGCACCTGGAGCATTAGTCATCACACATCTTATACTAGATTCCTCCCCCTAATTGCTGCATTGGTCATTTCCCTGGGGAAAAGTGTTTCTCTCCTCACATGAAGTGAAGCTGACTGGGATGAGTCCTTTTTTTTCCCTCCGAGCTGCTAGCAGCGAAAGGAAAGCTATCAGCAGGGTCTGTTTGCAGACACGGTTTGAGAAAATCCCCCTCTCCCCCTCCCGCAGGCTCCGCACACATAAGTGCCGCAGGGGAAACAACAAACACAACGTTAGTCATTTCCTCCACGCTGCCAGCTGCTGAGGGTTTGCATAAGAAGAACCCTTGGACTTCAGATTATTTCTTAAAACACCTCTCGCCCCAAATCTTTCAGCAAACACGTGCTGGACCGGTGCCTGCTAGGCCAACTGAGTGCTGTTTCCCGGTGTGCCCTGCCACCTTCCCCACCATCATCAGCCACGTCTGGCCCTGCACGCTCACATCTCCCACCTCGCCCGCACGGCACACCTACCATCTGACAGAGACTACTTTTGAAGCCTCCTGCCCCTGCCGCAGTTGTGTGCATCCAGGGCAGAAGCTCAGGTTTAGCCGCTTCTTTTGCAATTAATACTTAGGTTATGGTGGCATCTAAAAATTTTTGGATCAGGGCCCACGTGACACTGTAGGGCTAAGTGACAAAGGAGAGAGCCTTTGCCCCCAGAAAACAGACAGCCAACAAGTCAGAAAACAAGTTGTGTGTGGAAAATGGGTGGAAAGAGCCAATAACAAAGAGAACAGATTTAGCAAAACAGGGAAAGCTTCATTCTCGTAAATAAGATTGTAATTTTGATGTGACCCTTGCTTCTCAGTCAGAGTATGAAAGTGCCATGACCATTACACTTTGCCTGCTTTGAAGCACTTCGTGTTGTTTCTCATTTATTCTAGCCTGAACCTGTTTCCTCAAGCCTTCCTTTGCCCTCCTCAGAGGGCCTGAGGGAACCTGGCACTGGCTTCCTCGATGGCAAAGCCAACACCCTGATCCAAGTAATAAGTACACAACAGGTCTTATTCCTTGAGGAGATCATCATCACATCCAAAGATTGTTGCCCCCATTATCTCTTCACATCCAGGTGGAACATCTTCCCTAGGCAGACTGGAGGGTGGCAGCATGTCCTGCTTCTGTGCCTGCACGCAACCCTCTCTCAGGTGTTTCCCTGTAGAGTTTCCAAAACATGGAGTGGTAAGAGCCAAGGTGGAGGCCCGAGGAGGCAGGACAGGGTGGGTGATCTCCTGGTCCCATTGGCTGACCCTTGTTGGGAAGATCAGCCCATGGTCACAGGGCTGTTGGAGAGCGCCACAGAGTTTCACACAAAACAAAAACAAAACCAAGTTTCTGTAGTAGATACAGCTACTTGGCTCTCTCCTGCCAGAGGCCTTCACTTTCTGCCTTGCTCTGTTGGTCCACAGAAGTTTTCTTCTTTTATCTTTTTGTTTTGTTTTCACTTTCTGGCGAGTTTATTCCTGGGATTGTGTACAACTCTTAAGCATCACACTCATTTAGTTTAGCCTAAGAGTGTATGTTTTCTCTGTCACCACTTCATCCCTATTTGACCGCATTTCCCATTTCTTGCTTCCACTAAAACATTCTATGTAGTAAATTGCCAAATCTGCATTACTTACCTTTACAGGAAAGACACGTCTTGCTTCAGTCCTAATTATAAATCAGTGTCTTTTTGGAAAATCTGTTATGACATGGGGCAAGCTGGTGAGAGCTTTCCCATTTTCTTTACTATGTCTTTTTCTCCCCGCCCCCTCCCCAGCATCACAACCCCAGGAAATTATTTTCTGCCTCTCTATCTGTTCCTGATCCTCTTATGCGAGCACACCGAGGCAGTGAATCCATTAACGTTTCTGACTACGTCTACTTATGCTGTCAATAAATCATGTTCAACACATCTCCTTCACTGACCCCTGTTCCTTACATACTTGAATACTTTCTTATTATTTATGTTAACCTCCTCTGCAATCTTATTGCATTTTTTACCTGTTCTCGCCTTGTCATTGTTTTACTGTCTCATTTCGCAGTCATGCTCAAAACCTCTTTTTAATGTCTCATATACAGCACATATTTGTTACATATTTGTTCATTAATCATTGGTCTTTGTGGAAAAATTATCTTCTTCACTCGTTTCCCTTTTGGAGCTAAATCACAGATCTCTCCATCTTTGCTTCCTTCTAAAATACTCTATCAATGTTAATATCAAAATACAATTTTCAACTGAACCGAAGCTGACCATGGGTTTATAGTCCTCAACCCACAAAGAATTAGCTTGCCAAGAACAGAAGAAATCAAAATAAAGAATGAAAACATGTGAACATAGGTTTCCATGCTGAAAACTGTCTGTCAGGCTCCTTCCTTCCAGTACCTAAAGGGGGCCTACAAGAAAGCTGGAGAGGGACTGTTTACAAGGGCATGGAGAGATAGGACAGGGGGTAATGGCTTTAAGCTAAAAGAGGGTAGATTTTGACTAGATATTAGGAAGAAATTCACTGTGAGGGTGGTGAGGCACTGGAACAGGCTACCCAGAGAAGCTGTGGATGCCCCATCCCTTGAAGTATTTAAGACCAGGTTGGATGGGGCTTTGGGCAACCTAGTCTAGTGGAGGGTGTCCCTTCCCGTGGCAGGGGGGTTGGAACTAGATGATCTTTGAGGTGCCTTCCAACCCAAACCATTCTATGATTCTATATTCTGTGGGTATGGCCTCAGGACAATTTTCTAGGTCTAACTAATACAATGAATTCTATTTCTAGGCTCTACAGTATAACAACGGGTTGGGATTTTTTCAGCTTTGGGGACTGGTCTCTGCCTTACATGTCCTCATTGATGTTCCTTCCCTACCACCTCATCTCTTCTTAGAAGCGGAAAGAGTAGGTAGAATTTGGCACACAGGTAGAGATAGAGACACATTGAACTACATGTGTTGAGCTACCCCCTGATATTCAGACATAGGATTCTTTTGGTGTACTAGAACTAGAGTGCCTAATACATCAGAAGAAAGGCTATTTTCACAGTATTCATGCCAAATTTGCAGATGCTAGCCTTTGTAACCACCCATGCTGCTGAAGGCTAATGAGAACTAAATGCATATTCCAAAGCATGAGGGAGTATCCTAAATATAACTCCTCTGACAACATTATACACTGATGTGTCTTTCGATACCCACAGAAAAGGGCAGCTGCTCAAACTAATACTGCTTATACGTGAACAAGCTTTCCATATTGTATTTTTTAATTCTCTGATACTCTTTTGAATTTGGGAAATAGTCTTTGATTGTGTTGCAAGTACAGCTGCATTAGGTACCACTAATGCAAGGAGGGTTTTGCCTGTGTAGACCAAGACAAACCATCAGCTACTGATACATTTTCAAAAACTATTGCACCCTCTGGACAATACTTGATCAGAAAGCAACAGATAATTTTGCATTGTATGTTTATATATATGTATGTTTTAGGGCACTCTCTTTTTTGCTAGATCTTCCTTCATATTGATCTATGAGCAACAAAAGGGGACAAAATTACAGTCAAATGGTTTCTTACTAGAATTGACCAGGAACTATTCCACTGAAAGTCAGATCATTAACGTGTCCAAACATGAACATCATTTGCATGTCCAAAGAAGAGCAACAAAGCTGGTGAAAGGTCTAGAGCACAAGTCTTACGAGGAGCAGCTGAGGGAACTGAGGTTGTTTAGCCTGGAGAAATAGAGGTTCACGGAGACCTTATTGCTCTCTACAACTACCTGAAAGGATGTTGTAGCCAGGTGGGTGTTGGTCTCTTCTCCCAAGTAACAAGCAATAGGACAAGAGGAAATGGCCTCAAGTTGCACCAGGGGAGGTTTAGATTGGATATTAGGAAAAATTTCACTGAAAGGATTGTCAATCATTGGAACAGGCTGCCCAGGGAAGTGGTTGAGTCACTATCCCTGGAGGGATTTAAAAGACATGTAGATGTGTCACTTAAGAACATGGTTTAGTGGTGGACTTGGTAGCACTAGGTTAACGGTTGGACTCAGTGATCTTAAAGGTCTTTTCCAACCTAAACAATTCTATGATTCTATGGAAAATGCCCTCCATCAGCACTGACACTCTTTATTGATAGGTACTGAAACAGAACACAAGAGAACAGCCCAAGCAGCCAGAAGCTCAGTGGATATGGCAGTAATGAAGGAGGTAGGAGACACCAGTCTGAGTCCTTGATTTATCTAATGTAATCAAGGACTTTGCATTCTACAACCTATAAAGTTGCCCTAATATTGCAGGCTGAGTGTAAGCTTCATCTGGCCACTTATATGTGCCTTCAATACAGGCTTCTACATCTGAGCTCATCATCCATACTGTCTTACAGCTGCTGGAGAGAAGCAGGAATTTTTAGCACATGTTATTTAAGCCCTAAGTATGAGTGTTGCTCTCCATCAGCTATAAGTGGAGCCAGAGGGAGTGAATCAGGTGGAGAGGTCTACCCTTCATATCCTGTAACTGAGGAGGAACAACTCCACTGACCACTCAAACAACTCTACAAAATGAACCAGTTTGAGGAAAAAAGGTAGATAAGCTATTTCACCATCTATAAGTATGGTCACCTGCCTGGTCCAGTGGCTGCCTTTTCCAGGTCCTTGCTACTATGGTCCTCCAACATCATCTGCCCTTCCCTGCTGCACGCAGGTCATGTCCACATCAAGAATTTCCTGAGCAATGCTACGTCCTGACCTGCTCTCACACTTGCTTTTCTTGCTCTAATCCAAGGTCATACCTGTCAGCTCATCGTCTAGGAAGTCCACACCAGGTCATGTGCTCATATTGTAGTTACCACCAAATTTTTCATGTTGTGGTTATATATATTAATTTCCAGGCTCCCCTAGAAGGCTTCACAAGCTAGTCTGTGTGGCTGGTCTTGGAACAATCAGGTGCTGACCAACAATTTCCTTTAACTCACAGAAAGGTTAATATTTTGGTGCTAGGGGCTTGTCATATCACCTGTGAGATTTACTGAGGTTTATTAACTATCATCAAGTAAGGCATTTTTTCCTCCTCTACCGCTACTAAGAGAGAAGGAACACCCCATCTCTTTCTTAATGATGTTGTTTCCTAGTCCAATTAAATCCTTTTTCGTTCTCACGTTATGGGACAAGAATTAGTTGTCTTCTGTGTTTCTACTTTGGTAACAGAGACACTTATTTTTTCACATTACTCATGCCGTAAGAAATAGAAGGCTATGTTTTAGAAGCTCTAGATTATCAATTGATATACCTGAGAGGGGCAAGGTGTAAAGGTATTATTATAGCTTCCAGGGACAGCCAGAGACAGCCACATAATTTAGAGCAGTGTCAGGGCTGCTCTAAAATATGCAGGTGTTCATGACCCCCACTGAACTCTCCATTAGCCAAGGATCATTGCAGCTATTAGCCTCTGCCGCTGTATTCCCTCTCTATGCTGAACTAGGATGAATTTCAATTACTGCTCCACTCCCTCTTCTTCCCTCTTTATGGCTTCTTTCAAGAAATATCCCCTATCACGTTTCCAACACATTACAATATTCCAGTCAAATTTCATTAAGACAACTTTCATTTGCTTATCTCCTTTCTTCTTGTGTCAGAAGCGTTTGTGTTGTCTCCTCTTGAGCATTTTCTTTCTAATGATAGATGGTGACACTGGATCCTAACTACTCCCCAACTTCAACTTAATTGATCAGACTTGGCATGTTTCCTAGAATTAGGACCTGAATAGCCTCAGACTATGCAAGCTTGGCTGTTCAGCTAGCTGTGTGAGATGGCAATCTTGCATTACTTCTGGAAACCCATTCCTCCGCTTCACTTCTGCATCGTGGCCGTCCCAATCAATAGCTGAGTAATTAAAATCCCTCGTGATCAATGTTCTAGCTGTTTTACAGACTTCTCTTATCTGTAAAAACATTTCCCAACCTACTTTCTTTGCCTGCCCTGGGGCTCTGTGGCAACATCCAGGAATAACATGACTGCATTCATTGTCCTTCCTCAGCTTCTGCCCAAACAGCCTCTGCTCTGACAGGCAAAACATTTGTAGTGTTTCCTGCTCTGGACATGGATATACACTGCTGTCTCTGCTGTGACTGAAGAACACAGCCTGTCCCCTTTAATAAACTTTGCATCTCCCTACTCCGTTTTCAGTTCCTTCTAGCTCACACGTTCCAGGAATATCACGCTTAGCCTTGGAAATGCATGTTTCCAATTGGTGACCTTATTAATATGCTCACAGCATTTGTATAGAAGATATTTTCTCCTCCCACCTTTGCTTTACATTCTCATTATCTCCTATAACGACAACCAGCAGATACATTACTGAGAGATCCATGCATTCCCTCCTTTAAATTCTTCTCCTCCCACACCACTAATCTAAAAAAATGGCTAGATCATTTCCTTATTAGTGGACAATCTGTTTGCTCCCATAAGGTTGAGAATAATACAGGCCATCTCTCCTTTGCCATTTTGCTTTCTCTGTTTTGTTGTTTATAATTCCCTAAAACTCTTGCACCTCCCCACCCCCCCAGATCTCTTCATTTATCTGTGGTAAAATGATCCACTTACATACTAGAAAACACCATTATGCTGCTTTCTTCTTCCACTGGCTAGCTAAGGGGTGTCAGGCTTTCTTTTTACAATACCTGCATGCCTTTCCTCTACATCATTTATAAAAATCACTATCCATTATGCTAGGCTATTTTATCTGCCATAGCCCACTGACTAAAAATCCCCTTCCTCTTCTCCTGGAAGCGTTTGATTTGCGTGCGTTTGTGCGAGGATTTGGTGTTTTAAACAGCAGCGACTATCTGCAACATCAACTCTGCCATCAACACTTCTCTGATCTAATTTTGCTGCAGATTTCCCCATGCTCATTTCATCGTTTTGTGAGATCCTGTCTTCTGAATCATTAAAACTCTGGAAAATGTACTGGGCGCTGGCACAAGCCCCCCTCTCTTTATTACACTTCTTCCCTCCTTTACTACCTCTTCTCAGCTACCCAGCCGCTGCCCTTTATATCCTCCTGCTTCTGCTGGAACAGGGCTGCTTCTCCTGCACAAGGCTGTGCTTCCAATGCACTCATCCTGCAACTCGCTCACAGCTGGTTCTCCTCCTCCTCTGTCACTCCTTCGGAGTATGAAACCAGCCATCTGTCATCAGTGAACCTCTCATATTCATTGATCTTCCCCAGCACATCAACCTGTCTTTCTAATTCCACTCTCCAGTTCCTTAGTGCCTCAGCTAACTGGCAGCGCACATACACACATGTGCGCGCGCGCACACACGCAGAGTATTATTCTGTCTTTCCAATCACCAAGTTCAAAACACACATCGGCTGAAAAAAGATCTTTTTAGCTTTTTGTTTCTGAAGCTGGGGCAAGTAGAGGATGAATGCAATCCAGTTACAGACAAATCACACATTATTTCATGAAATAACAAAGAAACAAGAATCCAAAAATACCATGAAACATCCTTGGATATTGAGGAGTTGCATTTATGAGGAGCGGTGCGGCGCCAAGCACAACAGCTCCTAGAGAAGCTGCAGTCAATTACAGAGCCTCTTGTCCTTTCTAGCACGCAATGCAGCGCAGGGTGGCGTACAGAATCAGGGCTTTGCACTCGCCTTTCCCCCTCTGACTGATACGGATCCATTCCCCTTTGACACCTTCTCCAACTCCTTGTCTAGCCCCACCTGTGGTCCAGTTTCTTACCCTTGGACTGTAAGCCCTTGTCCTGTGCTTGTATAGAGCCTAGCACAGCAGGACCTGCCTCATGGCTAGTGCTAGCAGCCACCTTGGTGCAAGGACCAACAACAGTAATAACAATACTAATACCCAGTCACTGTGAGGTCAATCCTCCCGCAATGTAATTAAAACCAGGAGGAGCTACGACTGTTTTCTGGTTTACAGGATTTTTTGGTTTGGAGCTCTCCTAATAGCTACTGCTTGGATCCAAACTGTCCTTGTTCCACTAACTCAATCCCAGACTGCTCAACAGGGAAATCAGGCTGGCTGAAAGTTGCGTACAGGCGTTCTGGTTTCTTGGATCTATTTCTCTTAAAGGGTGTGATACAGTCCTTTGCTTTATGGGTACAGCTCTGTTGAAATCAATCAGACACCAGGATGAGAGCGACTTCTGTTCCTGGACAGTATGAAGGCATTTATGTTTTTAAAATAAAAATCTATGAAAATGTGATCCATCTTCTTTCACCTGCCACTAAATCACACTGCAGAGTCTAGTGTTTTCCCTACAACAACTGATGACATCAGATTAATAAAACCTACAGAGGCAATGCAGCTCACATCAAACCTCATGGGCCTGTTTGTAATCATTGCAAAGTTCTTCTGTGTCAGCCTGCCTGCTGCATATGAACATTACATCCCTCTGTGAAAAATCCCTGTGACATTTTGGTAGAAGATTTTTACTGCACATGAGCAGTGGCTGATTGTTTTTTAAACCTTGGGTATTTTGTCTGATTTTCTTTCTTTATTTCCTCAAAATGCCAAAACTGATTAAAACATATGATCAGCTAATCTTTGTCAAATTCCGTCATTATTGTAAAGGGCCTTTGCAGCTGTGTAATAGAAAAAAAAAAAGCCCTTGTTTTGCACATCTATGCCTCGTCTTACTTCCTTTTGAACCTTGGCTTTACCCAGTAGCCACGACCTTGCTAACTCACCTACAAAAATTGGGAGAAAAAAAATCAAGCATAGGAGGAAGATGTTTCTTTGACGTAATCCAGCTTATTTACAAAGCATACACAGAAACTTTTGTTTCTCTGAAAGAAGTTGTGAGAAAAAGCAACTTCCCTATTCAAGAACTCAAGCCTGCCTCTCAGCAAGGGCTTTGGCCAAAGGTCTTTCTCTCTCTGGACTTCCTTCCAGGGCCACCTCACCCTGCTTCTCCTACCTCCCACTGCACTCCCACCATCTGCTCAGCACCCAGGTCCTTACATTTGCAATAAGAAAATGCTTTGGCCTACATGGATTCAAGTTGATTGGCTTCCCCTGAAGCCTAATATCTTAGTCTTTCATTGTCTTCATCTATCTTTCTTCATAAGAAAATCTTTTCTTCTATGTAACACCAGTGATATGTAGCTAGCAAGCCCATTTGCTTTAATGAGGTCAGCAACTGCCTGCAGATGAAAGACAACTTGATTGCAGCCATTAGCACATTCCAGCATGACAAACACATATTTTAAGTGAATGTTTTAGTAAAAGGTGCTGGATTAACATCTCTGTAAAGTGAGGTTCTCTCTTGACCTACAAAGTTGCTCCTACACATGCATTTTGTGCACTTCCCTCTTGCCACCTACTCATGTATTTGGCAGTGCTGGTGGCCAATTTAAGGCATCCTGGCTTGGGCTGCCTGTCTTTGCATCTGTACGACTCTCTCTGCTGGGAGGCACACAATTGCATCTTGAACTGGGTCAGAGAACTGATCTGGCTGAAAAGTAACAGGAAAAAGAAAAGATTGTTTTTCAAGAAAAGTAATTTTTCTGAGCTGGTTCACCAGAGCCCCATAAGAACCATGGGCTATGGCTAGGAACTTCATGCTGCCATATGACCGCACTCTTGGATGAGGCCCTATGGAAGTTTTAACTAGCCAAAGTCAAATCCTGCCTCATCCCACCCCAGCTGTTGCCCCTTCTTCCCATGTAGGCCAGAAGGTTGTGGATGCCACTAAAGACATTGACACATGTCCAGTAAAAACCTAATTGATATTTTCCTCTTATTTCTTAGAGCAGTGTGATTGTTGGCTTTGGTGTAGACTGAATTCAAACAAATAACAATTTTGTCCTTCTCACTGCTTTCTAATAATAAAACATTTTTTTCCACATTTCTGTTCTCACATTGAAGACAACAGCTTCTTACTTTTTCTACAAATTTTCTACCTGAGAAAAGTCTGATTTAATTTCAGATCTTTCAGGAAGTTCAGGGAGTCAGTTCCTAAGCAGTCATACAGTTTGACTGACAAAGATTACTCCATGCCCACAGATGGTGAGATTCAAGCAGTAAGGGAACTTACAAAATACAGATGAGACAACCAAAAAAAACCCCCAAAACCCAAATAAGAAGAAAACCTGTCATGACCAAGATTATTAGAGATATTATAAGGATAACACCCAGTCACCATGCATGTCACTCACAGAGCCATCACCCATGTTTGTACCTAATCTTTCCAGCTTGGATGCGTTGAACTGCTTCAGTCAAAATAAAGAGTCTCAAAACAGTTATAATCAGTTAGAGGAAACTTTTTTTTCAGCTCTTCTTAGGCCTCTACTGAATTTTCTGCTGTGATGAACATCAGGTGCTCAATTAATTTGCTTAATGTAGGCAGCTCATGCCATGGGAGATACTGTAAGGTATTCCACCTGGTGGCCACTGCTGCTCCAGAGGCATGTGGGTCTCTCATAGGTCCATCATCCTGCCAGCTGGCCCTAAGGAAATATCTCAGATAAACATGGGTGTCTCAAATAGCGGAATAAGACTGGGTTTAAGCAACTGAATTTCTCCCATGTTTAAATGCCTGTTGAGGCACAATGTAGTTGTGGGGGAGGGAGCATGCTCACCTTTGTCTCCAGGCTTGGATATGTAATGTGGCAATGGGCACATAGAGAAAACCATCGGGAGATATGCTGTAACACGTTGTGCCAAGGGCTCTTTCACAACTCACCAGCCAAGCAAAAATGAACAACAAGAGATTTGGGAACTGATTCTTTTCTATAGCTGCAATTCACTCACTTCCTCAAAGACTGAGCATGCCAAAAATTGAGCCAGCTCTAGTAGTCTGAATACTTGTTTGGCTCAGACCCAGTCATCAAAGAGTGAAGCAGGGCCTTCTGCTAACTGAGGACAAGGCCACTGCTGTCCTGCCCTCACATTATCAGAGAACAATCTTGCTTCTTAGTGTGTCTCCCCTGGGATTGTCCTCATGTTCTGTCGCATTAGAGCAAGGATCTCAATATCTTCGAGCACGGCACTGATGTCTTAAGGACACTGCAAGATGCTGTGGTCTCCTGGTCTACTGCTTCCACCCTTAAGAAATGAGGTGGAAACTTACAGCTCCCAGAAATCTAGTTCATCAGCTCACACATGTATGCAGACTTGTATCTTAAGTGGCATGCTCCTTACTAAGAATTAATAGCAGCATTACAGTCCCGCCCTCCTTCCTCTGTCTTTCCATACACTGAGGCCTCCCTGCACCTTCCAGAGAAGCTTACCTTTCATCATTCTGAGTTGTTATTCTACCTCACTTGCCCTTCAAAGCTGGAGACACAACTGAGCTTCTTGTAATTCAAGGGAATAACCTCACTGCAGCACCATTCACCCAATAGTGCACCTATAAGTGATGAACAGCGCTAGGACCGACTGCTCAGGGAAAAGATAGAGCTATGTGGGCTGTGGGTGGTGGAAGGGAGGTTGCCGAAGCTGGGAAGAGCTGATGGGCGGAATAGGCTGCTGAACAATTTAATTGCTTTTTCTGTTTTGCTGTGGTGGAATATGCAGTGTAGCAACCTTAGTTCAGCTACTGATTTTTTTTTTTTTCTGTGCAATGACATATATAATTAAACACAGGTAGTTGCACACTTAGTTCTGCATTATTTAAATACTCCGTCGTAGAATACTGTGTCATACTTCATTTCCACGCATAAAGAATAAACCATATAACTCATGTGGGTGCCAGAGATCTCAAACGACTAGTCTGTGTAAACCCTGGAGGGAATGCTAAATTGAGCTGAAAACTTCCATTCCAGCATTATGCATCCACTTTCCCTGTTAACCTGTTTTTCCCTCAATCAGAGGTTTTTGGTTTTGCTCCAGGCAATACCTTCTCAGGCAGGAGAACGTATGTGATGAGATTTCTTTCCTGATTTTAAAAGCAATCCAGAAAGAGAGTGTGGGAGGACACAGACTGGATAACAATGAATTAAAAAAAAAATAAGGGTGAAAACCACTTCAGTACTGAAGATTGCAGTGGCTCAAGGATTTGTTCCACTCCAATATCTAGAGTTATGAGGGGAGGTAAACACCTATGTAGAGGAGTCAGTTTGGTGTATGAAAGATGGGACCTCATATCCTCCATCTGCTTGCAGTGACTTGAACATATATATTCTATTTTCCAGAAATCTGTGCTAACCTGTGGCCCCTAAAGCAGGCTCGGGCACTGGGAATACTCTGTTAAAGCTGTTTCACTACACGTGGAAGACTTTGGTATTCACTTGGCCAGATGAAGAAAGGAGCATGACTCTGAAGTTCCCATGTCACATCTGACTCCTAGCCAGCATTCTGGAATAGATAAAGCAGAGATGGGACTTAGAGAATATCTTCTTGTATCTAAATTCAATGCAATGCATACGGATAGGAGCTGAGGTGTCCACTCAGAATTGTATGATCACTCACGGAGAGCAAATGAAGTCAGTAACTTGTACCTCACTCTTATAGCCCAATACTTTGCTTGAAAGACTTCTCAGAACTTGAGACGTTAAAACATGACTTCTAAAAGCGACAGTCTGAAGTTCCTGGATGAAGAAAATACCTTGCAACTTCACCTGTTGGTCATGTGCTTTTTGAGACAGTCAGAGCTCCCAGTTACACTTTCAAGGCAATTATTGCAGAGATGGAAAGACTCATTGGTTAACAATGTGAAACCAGGCCTGGAGGCACTGTGTTACTCCAGGGAATGATACATGGTAGCAATACAAACTCAAGTAACGCGGCAGAAAAAGACCTCATATGAGGAAATGTTTGCAAGAACTGGGTATTGGCTAAACAGTTCATGAAATCCTTCATAGTCCCATCATTGTTTCCCATTTCTTGTCTCAGTCCTGTCTCAGCCAAGAACAAGCAACTTTCCCAGAACCAAGAATTCCAAAATACTTCTCAGTTCTAGTAGTTCATTTCTATTTTACTTAGATTAGATCTGAAGTGCTTGCTTATATGCGAGTGAAAGAATGTGAACAGAGGATGAAACGAAAGTGCGGTAGAAGTAACTACAGCTGCCTTAGACTCTGGGGAAAACCCTGCAGTAGGAACAGAAATCAAATCGTAACAGAAGTATGAGAAAACAGACAAAAGGTCTCCAGTGTTGGTTTGGATGACAGAGATTGCACAGAGCTCTTCCCACAGACAACTGTATGTGCCGATCTCTCTTTAGCACTCCCAACTTACAGCTAACATGGGTCATCAGTAGACAATTCATTTTTGGATAAATCATGATAGATTTCCAAAGCTATGTGTAGGAGGAACAGGACTGAGCAAGGCTTGTGTGTTAATCATCATTCTGAAAAAAGGCATCTATTTGATCTTTAATACTTGGTCACAGGCTCCACGTGACACAGTGGACGTTACAGGGAGATGAGTGTAAATCTTATTTCATTATCCATGTGCTCATGTGTAAGGAGAGACAGTTCATACAGCCATCTGGTCTCACTGTGCAGTCATGCAACAGTTTTTCAGATCTTTGTCTTCTGACTGGCCTTCTTTCACTCTAATTTTCTGTCTTGTTTCAACTAAGAAGGACAAATGACCAGAAAGCAATGCTCGCTTTTGTCTGTCAGCTCACAGTATCGCAGGAATGTATTTATACCGGTATCAGCTACAGATCAATTTGCAAGTATGAAATGGAACAGAACAGGCTTAGAGCATCCCCAAAACAGCTGAAGAGAGGAATCTTTGCTTTTCCTCCCTTTTCACCTGCACTGACTCTTGGCATATATGCTTAAAGAGGAGTAAAAAATGGTAATAAAACCAGGGTGTATACAAGCTCTTCAAAGCTGCAAAGTGATATGAAGCAATTCATATTTTGACTCTATTAATCCTGTCCATCTTCCACGGCATAATAACAAGTAGATGATGTCTCTTATCACACCTCTTGCCTTTGTTTTGCAGCTACAACCCACTCTGGTCTCCAGTTCGTGCATACAAAGGAGCTGGTACAAACCGTAGGCCGGATCCTGCACACATATAATGAACATCCATCCGCTTGAGGTCATTCTTACCAGATGTTAGAACTAATTAGTGCTTTCACAGCTTTTGGGCTTTTTTGCTGGCTGCTGCACTCGGTCTATTAAAGTCAGTTAAAACAAAGCAGGTTAGCGTGCTGAAGTCCCCTTTCAGCCCGACAGGGAAAGCCTTCGAGGGCAAGTGTTTTGTGTTTCCTGCTCTGTACCTCAAAATCCTGCAGCTTCTCAGACTTCCAACCAGTCTTAACTGCATCTGGAATCAAAAAAAGGGTACCAAGAAACCTGAGCTGAACACATAGATTTGTCCAAAAAAATTGGCTAGACGCAGACCCTACGGGGTATCCAGGAGCAGCCTATATTCCTCTCGCTCCATGCACTTTCTGTGCTGGATAGACAACTCACTAACGACCTGTATGCCAATCGCTTTAAGGAGAGGAAAGGAAGGGCTCAGGGATGAAAAGAGACAACCAGAGAGTTCTAATTCAGACTTTCACAGAGCTTTTAGACTCAGATGCTCCTGAAATTCATTTGTAAAACCATGTGAACTTTCTCACTGAAGGAATATCAGCAGTGATACCATTGTGGGGGAAAGAAAAGATCTCAAGCTTTGAAAATATGACCATAAGTGCTTTGCTGAATAGTATTCAAGTGGGTTTGAAACTAGGCAAAATTAGTTTGTCTGTCCCTACTTAAAACCACAGATTAGATAAGTATGAAAACATTTTCTCCGCTAAGCTATCTGCACTTGGCTTCTCGTTTAATTATAGTCAAATAATGTAACAAAGGTCAATTTCCATAACATTTATTCTAACCATTTTTTACAATTTACATCACAAAATTATTCTGAACTTTTATCAGGGCATGTACAACATCTACCACCTTGCACTTTACTTCGATGCCGATTCCTCTGAAAGAGCAGCAAAAGAGAGATACCTGTTAGGTGCCTAGCACCTTGTCTTCAGAGGGCTGCTCAGAAAGACACTGTAACTCTTGGACACCGTACTCTTAAATACAGCTGCACAGGTCTTTGCTGATAAGCCATCTCACAATCTAGACTGAAATCACTTGATTCCTGAGAATATCTTGACTGTATTGTCTCAATTTCCACTTCTCAGCCTGGTACTGCAGTTGTACACACGCTGTTTGCTCTGAATTATTCAGAGTGAGTAGACAGCTGATCCTGAGAATCGTATCAGTTTTCTTCACTAGCAGACTATTATGAAGAATGAAGACCAACCACTTGTTGGACCAGCCCTGAGTTGTGTCCTGTCTTCTCCCAAGACCTGAATCAGGTGCTCCTTCTGAGTCTGAACAAATGACAGCTCATGTTTTGCAGACAGAGCCTTATTCCAGCCATCAGAGAACTTCAACTCAACAGGGAATGCTTAGCAAAAACATTGGTGGCATCATTTTTAGGAGACATTTGAAACTAAAGAAATTATATCCTTGAAACAAAAAGGGAGAGTGAGGGGTCTTTTACCTTATTATTTAGTGAAATGTAATAGAAAAGCAAAGCATGAAATATTTATAAACTCTGCTTTGAAGACCCTATAAAACTGTAACTGAGTTTCTTTAAAATGAATATGCAGTCCATGATTTCAAAGCTTACTGTATCAGGTCCTCAAGGTCTTTTAAAACAATTCATTTTCACTTCAGATATGAAAGAGAAAAATGAATGTAAGAAGTCTGAAAGAAAGCTCAAATCTTTGCATTTCAGGTTACGGTTTTGGCTTGCTCTTTTTTATTGATCATTTATGTACTAATTCTAAAATTTATTTCTCGTATTTAAGGTCATACCCTAGAAAAAGCAGTTCATCTAGACTGCATTTAAGGCAATAATGTATAATTTTTAAACTCATATCATGAATTTGGGAGAGTTCCTATAGTTAAGAAAAAGCATCTAAAATGCATTGCTCAATATTGGAAATAATACTACCTAGTAGATACCTTCTCAAGAAACTTCTGATCTCAAATGTTATTTTTATTGTTGTTAAAGCTGAACCCAATATAATTGTCCCCTCCATTACAGTAAGAACAGTGTCCCTCATGCAGCCACAGCCAGTGGCAACAGACTTGTTAAAACCAAAATGTTTGATGTCAGGTCTGTTAAAAGGAACGAAAGAAACGTTTAAATTGGAGACAAAATCTCCCATTGCTGCTTTTTCAAAGGAAAACCAATCATTTGCAAGACAAATCACCATTTTCCCACAGCAGATAGGGATTTTCTTTCTGAAAGGATATTAAACTCCTAAAATGTTATGCCATATCTGAAGCCCCGAACTCCTCTGTTCACAGCACAGCATCAGAGAAGCAGTAGTTCTTTGTTTAATGGAAACAAAATCCCCAGCAAACTAGGGCTGTTCATCCTCCCTTCTCAGAGCTTTCTTAGGAGCTTTAAGATATTTTTCTGCTGATGATTTTGTTCATTTCCATCTGGGAGGCATCGATTTATTTTTCCATTTTCTGAAAGGAACTGGAGTGAACATGGCTGTTTATTTTTCTACTTAGATAGTGCCTTACCATGCCAAGACAACTCTGAGCACCAGCCTCATCAATTAATATCAGCACCACTCTGAGAATGGTGTTTGCTAAGAAACTGTTGCTACAGAACAAGCAAAATGAGGACAAAACATTGGGCCAAATGCTAGAAGAGGCAGAGGGGAGCCAGGATCTGTGGATCCTGGCCCAGGGAGCACAGACGGGGGAGTGCTGTCTCCCTGGCATACTCCCCTCCTCTGCAGAAACCCCCCTCCCAGGCTTTGGGCTCTACACCTGGGTAGGAGGGGCTGCGCCGGGATATGCCATTCACACGCCATATGGAGCCTTCCTCCATGTGCAAACCAGCATAGCTGGACGCTGATGCAGCTGGGGCTGTGAAACCACACCTTGACAGAGATCTGCAGTACTTTGGGGCATTCCTTCATCTAACCGGGGGCGAACAAGCCTTGGAAGAGACCCTCAGAAACAGCTGCATGCACCAGCCGCCCTCCTTGTATTTAATAAATTGAAGGGAAACAGCAAGTTCACCTTCCCAGGCTGCACATCAGATACACTGGAAGCCTTAATTTCTACCGCTGAAATGCTGCCGAACCAACAACATTTGGACAGAAAGTGAGCACTTTCGGTGACATTTGCCACTATGTTTTTCTTCATCCGGATGGAGGAGGAGAGGTTGCTCAATGGACTGTCTTTTCTCTGTATTAGCACACATGTATACATATACACATGACTCCATCTATGTGTTTCTTTTTCTTTCTCTGTGGTCCCATATTCTTGCATCAGTCCTACCACAAGAGCTACGCTACTGACCTTTAGTAATTGGTTTTCTTGATCTCCACCAGTAACAACCCAAGGTATCTTTTTATGCCATCTGCAGTGGTGAACAGCAAAGAGAAAACCATACGCTTTGACCAGTGAGGCATAAATGCCTTTTGGGGCCATAATTGTGAGTGTGTGTGTGATGACAATCAACTGCTCATGGAGGAGTTTACAGACTAACTATAAAGGAAAAAAAAAACACAACAAAACCCAAACATGAACAACAGGAGGAGGGGGGGGAAGAGAGGGTGAAAAGCAGGAGAAAATAATTTGTTTAAGATCCCACCGAAAGGTACTGAAAGAGCCAGAGATAAGACTCTTTTCTTACCTCTCAATTTAATGCTCTGTGTATTGTAGCACACAGGCTTGGCTGCTTTGCTGCTACAACACCGCACTCATTGTACACTTCAAAGTTGACATTACTATTTTCTGTGCTACTTTGCACGATCCCATAAAAAGGAATCTCTCTGTCTGAATGTAAAAACTATTATCAGGCATGCAGTTGACCAAACTCTGCCCAGATGTTGCAGCATGGTTGCAAACTATATGTCAGCTGTTCTTTTTGCTGCTCACCATGCAGCCAGCCTGTTCATCTGGCCATATGGAAGATCCATGGGAAAAAAAGAAAAGCTATTTGTGCATTGCTATTGAAAGTCGGAATAACACAGCCTTTAAGATTTAATGGGTACTCAAGCTGGCTTACAAATAACCTGCTTTGTCTGCATTAGTTCGTCTGCATCTTTCCTTATCAAAAACAAAGAATAGAAAAGAAAGATCAAAGATTGCAAATGCAGCTTTGTTTTGAAAGCCAAAATGCCTTACTCCCTTGAAACAACAGGGAAGGCTTCTATCTACAGGCTTCAGACTCACACTGCACCTTGGCCCGCTGCAGCAGATGAAGGCTCCCTGAGAAGTATTTCAGTTCCCTGTGCCTCCCCATGTCCTCTCTTTCCCCGCAGACACGGAGCCCAGCAAAGCCTGAGGTTCGGTCCTCCTCCTGCCAAAGGTTATCCTGCCAGCCTGCCTGGAAAGCCTTCTGCCCGACAGAAATAGCAGCGGTTCCCGGGGGAAGGGGAGCACACAAATTATGAGAAATGGATATTTCCTGTTGGACAGGATAAGGCAAAAGTTCGTAATGCGATTCCCAGACATGACTGAAGCCAAGGGGAGATCTGAGGTGGCAACTCGACCTTTTTATCACCCAGCACTTGCACAGTACACGTAGCTTGCATCTCATATGCTGGAGGCTGATATCTTGCAGTCAGGACAGCCACCAGGGTTTATGTGACCTGGAGCTGCAGCTGTGCCAGTGCTGGGATTGGGGTGGGGAAGCAGCTTTCAGGGGCTTGGACAGTCAAAATTTAAGCAGCCAACTTGGGTACCTACAGACTATGCCCTCCCAGAAGCAACTCAGAGTGCGTCACTTGGGCTGGCATCAGTACTTGCACACTTACGGCACCTCTTGGAAGCCTCTTTTTATCCCTGTTGACTGTCTAGGCTCATTTCAGCACTAAATTCACAGTCTAAAGCTAAATCGTGTCAATCTATTTTCTTCTTTATAGAAAATGACTCACCACGTCAAAAGCCTATGCTTCTAACACGAGGGACCTGCAGGTACCAAACTCTTCTAGATACAGCCTTCAACAGTGCATGGTTGGGAGCGGGGGGTCCTGCAAGAACATCTTCTCACACGTGAACACCTGTTTCTACGCAGTTATCTGCTTTGCATGTGAAAGAGTGAGCCTGTGCATGGCTACACGGTCACAACTTCAGACGTTTGATAATTTGGCCCTGGCTGCGCTGTCAGCTGCTGTCACTTTCTGTTTAGCGCAGCGTTCATAAGGCAGCAGCTAATGGGGCGGGAGCATGGGGAGGAATTCTGGCAAAGACAAGTCGCCGGGATATTTATTTGGCCGTCCTTATGTAAAAGAGTGCAAAAATGGAGCAGTAAAATATTGTAAAACTTCGGCTGATACTTCTACTAATTCAAAGTGGCAGTTTTTAAATAGGGTTGCTTCTGTTTGTCACTTTCAATCATAGGATGCCGATAGTGGTACTTAGAAGGACTTAATAGTCTTAAGAAAACAAACCATCCCCCTCCCCCCAGACCAGAACAAACAGAGCCATATTGTCATGCCTTGAGATACATCAAGTGTGCCGCGCAGAGGGGGTGGCCGCGCGCTTCCTCCTCAGCCGACGCAAGCGAAAGTGACAACTTGTCAACTCTCTCGTCCTGTTCATTTTGCGTCCTGCTCCGTTCCTTGTGCTCTCTTGCCTTTCCCTGTCTGCTCTCCCTCTGTTTCCACGCCCAGTCTTCAAAAGAAAAGGGTGCTCCTGTGTCGGCAGCTTTTAACTGGATTTTATTTGCGCACACCCTTTTCCTGAAGTAAAAATAACTCATTTCCCCCACTAGTTTTCACGTATCCACAGGACTTGTACCTTAATTGAAGCAAGGCACAGGCATGACTTAGGCTGGGAGGTATTTTTGCAGGTAGGGAAAGGCGGCGTAGCGCCTCATCCCCTCCACGCAGGCCAAGCTGGGACCAAGCCGCAGACTTGCCATGAAGCGGGAGGCTCCTGTGCCACGTCCTCTTTCTCAGCAGCAGAACGAGTCCGTGCCCTTTGCGGTTGCTGTTTGCAAAGCCAAGAAAGCCATAGAAAGCCCCCCCAAGGTGAGGGCCAGGGCCCTGGCTTTCTGCACAAGGGTCAGCGATGTGCTGCCCGCTTGGGTTTACACTACACGGAGACTGGTGGGCGGCAGCAGCCGCTGTAATACCAGAAGCGTACTACATTTTCCACGTACCCGCTTCTTATTCTTCATTACACACTCTGCTCTCCTCACTCTGGCCACAGCAAATTGCAAATCCAATGCCTTCTCTCAGCAGCAAGCAGAAACGGCAAGTGAAACAGCGAATAAATTTTGTTTTCTTTATGCTGGGTGGGCTTCCCAGATCTGCCTGGCAGGACGCGCACAGGCAAAACCCAGGTACGTCCTCCCAAATATCCTTTGTCAGCTCCCTCTACAACTTGCTCAGAATCACTGCCCAGATGAGTTTGCCCAGCAAAGGCAACAGCATCAGACAACAGCAGGGACTGCTGTGGGAAACCTGCGGGCAGCAAGCACGGGGCCATGGGGTGGGGGGTCCCTCAAACACCGCCGAGGAGCTGCCTCAGGACGGAGAGCATGTTGGTAGGGCTGGAGAGGGACTACACAGCCAGGAACCGATGAGTTCACCTGAGAGAGGAGAGACGGGTCACTCCAAACCTCTTTTGCATCAAACCTCTCTGCCTAATAAACAAACATGCAACAAAAACTGGGTACAATTTAACAAAATTTTCATTTGACTCAGAACAGAAAGAGGCAGATTTATATTCCAGAGTGAAACTAGGTCTAGTAGCTAAGATAAGAAAGTGCGTGTGTGTGTGCATGCGTGTGTGCAAATCCAGGAGGGGGAGTCAGATAAGAAAGCACGATTAAGTTCTTGCCTGAAAGTAGTTAAGCTGTCATCTTAAGCTCACTCTGTCAGAATTATTGCTGTTTATTCATAAGACTACTAAGGAACAGATGTTCACCTGGCCAAGCAAACCTCCTGAAAGGAAGATATCCATATGTGACAGCGATCAGAGTGTGCTCTGATTCTTAGAAAAAAAGTTTTGTTTCCTGGTATTGGTTGAAGCTTAGTAAAAGAGTGGGAGGGAGACAAAAAAAAGGTAGGTGGAGGAGCTGGAGAGCAAAAACAAAGGGAGAGATTGCAAAGACTCAAATAGGAGCCAAGGTGAAATTATAAAAGCTAGAAGGAACTCAGGGACATTTCTTGAACATCAGTGAAAGCATTTGTAAGGACAAGAGCTACACAAGAGACAGGATAATTAAAAGAGCACAAGCAGGAAAAAAGAGAGATGAATTTCTTTTCATAGCTTCTTTCTTCATGTTGTTTCAAGTTAGCAGGCAAAATGTGCAAGCAGTGTCAGTTCTCTACTTCCTAACGCGTTTTCTTTGCTGAGCCTTTTGTCTTATTTATCTAATGGATTTAGAGCATGGGTATTCTTTTGTGTTGAAGTTTCCTGAATCAGCCTGTCTGCTACAGCCAGGGACTGGCACATCCTCCAAACACAGTGCAGAGTGTAAACCAAAGAAAACACAAGACAGACATAGATTCATGGGTACCTTAGAGGTAACAGGAATTTCATCCTGTTTAATTTCTAGGGGGTTGCTCGCAGCAGCTGGGGGGCTGTTCAGGGCATGAGCAATCAGAACATGCAGAAGAGCAAAAACTCAGAGGGGAACTGGGAACAAGGGAGGAGATACGGAGCTGAAGAAAGATTACGGGCGCCTGCATTAACTGGGGTCCTCCTCCCTCTGAACTCCACCTGGCAGCTTGTCCTGGTTTCGGCTGGGATAGAGTTAAATTTTCTTCCTAGCAGCTGGTAGAGTGCTGCGGTTTGGATTTAGGATAAGAATGATGTTGATAACACACTAATATTTTAGTTGTTGCCAAGCAGTCAAGGACTTTTCAGCTTCTCATACTGGCCTGCCAACAAGAAGGCGGGGGGCACCCAAGAAGCTGGGAGGGGGCACAGCCAGGACAGCTGACCCGAACTGGCCAAAGGGGTATTCCATACTATGTGACGTCATGCTCAGCTTATAACTAGGGGAGTTGGCCAGGGGGGTGTGCAGCTGAGGAACTAACTGAGCATCAGGTCTGGATAGCGAGCAATCCCGCTGTGTATCACTTGTTTTGTATAGTCTATTATCATTATTATTATTTTCTTCCTTTTCTGTCCTATTAAACTATCATTATCTCAGCCCATGAGTTTTACCTTTTTCTTTTCAATTCTCTCCCCCATCCCACTGGCGGGGAGGCAGCGAGCAAATGGCTGTGGGGCTGGTTTAG
This sequence comes from Aramus guarauna, assembly GCA_013400195.1. Taxonomy (NCBI): domain Eukaryota; kingdom Metazoa; phylum Chordata; class Aves; order Gruiformes; family Aramidae; genus Aramus; species Aramus guarauna. The sequence continues at coordinate 3,491,065 of VXBL01007437.1, forward strand.
CTGCCAGCCGGGTTAAACCACAACACAGCTCCAGAGATGCGGGGCGGAGGAGAGCCTGAGAGAAGGTTCACTGTTGGGCACTTCTCTTGCAGCAGCGAAGCAGGACATAAGCCTTTGCCCCGTCAGCAACACGTGTTCAGGACCTGAATAATACTGTGGGGATGATGCAGTCACCATGTTCACACTTAGAATATTTTTAACTGAAAAAAGCTTATTATATTATGGCATTGCATAATCATCCCTGGAAGAAACTGCTTCTTCAATTACTGCATTGCAAGAATCCTATTAAAAGGCAATAAGCCAAACTCTAAGTTAATTTTGAGTGTTTATTCACCCAGCCGGGTCCCCTTGTGTTCAGAGCAATGAGTGACGAAACTATAGTCTAAACCATGTCAAGCTGTTCTATATACTCTGCAGTCAGTTGAATATTCCTTCTGCTGGAAAGATCAGTAATTATTCAGTCGGCATTTGCCTGAATAAGGCCTCAAGATTTGGTCCAAAGACAGCAAATGTTCCTTCTTGATTATTTTTGCAAATTAAATGAGAAGAATTTAGAAAGAGAGCATATGAAGCTTATTTGTAAGACAGATGTTAAACAGTCTAGCAGCTTCCCAGTATCCCTCTAATACTTATCCCCAGTACCAAAATATTCTCTTAGCCTTTATAATGATGTGGCAGTATGTACGGCTTTATTGATAGTATCCTGAATGGCTGTACAGGTCAAGAAGCACGGAATTATTTATACTACTAACAATATTTTACATCAACTTCAGGTCATTTTGGAGTGGACAAATTTTTTCAATTAATCTGTTCACTGAGAAATGCAGTTTTGAGTCAAACCAAAGTATTCATCAATATAAAGAATCTAAAAAAAAGAAAATAAAAGGAACATTTGGGAAAAGTTGTTTGTTTGGGGTCTTTTTACTTTTTTTTGATGCAATGTTTTGGAACTAAAGGGAAATGCTCTTTTTCATTTACAAAGGGATTTTTTTTTTTTAAATTTACATTGTGAAATTAAAAAAAAAGTTTTAACATATTTTTTTTTAAGCAGTATATATCTTATATCAGCTGACCTAAAATAATATTTTCTATCTTTTGGGGGTTCTTGGGCTAATAACTGGAAAAAAAAAAACAAAACCAAACCCAAAAAACCAAACCAACTAGGTTTTCCTACAGCTCTGAGCCAGTGGAGCCTTTGAGCTGCCTCGAGGCAGGACTGTAACTTCCTTATGGTGAGCTCAGGGTGCTCCACCCCAGCAGCAATGGGACAGATGTGCGCCAGGTCCCTTCCCCCACCGTCCAAACCTACTTCACCTGCTCGCAGCAGCCTCTGAAGTGTATGAGACATAACAACCGTTAGCGCACAAGTTAACGAACGCAGATTGTCTTTCTTCCCAGCCCAGCCAGCAGCAACAGTCGTAACAGATTTCAAGATACGGCATATGAGAATCGTAAAGCAACTATTTGTTAGCCCTGGAGTGAAGTCAAAATATTACTCAGCAATGTTAGGAATAGCAACTGGTATCTGAACGATATTAGGACACTAAAATAGATTTATTAGCTTTTGCTTAATAAAGTGCATCTAGCCTCCTGAAAAACAGTAATATAAATAATAAGAAGGCATTCCGTACAATTTTTTTCTCATTGTGTGCCTTCCATATGAGTTTTTGTTCTGTTTGCAGACCCAAAGATGATTTTCCTAATTGCCAACTCTGCCCTTTCATCCTAAGACCTGAAAATCTAGCTGCAATCTCTCCGCTATTAAGAGCCTCAGCAGTGGTACTGTTTCAGCTACTGAGACCTTCCTGGGATCTGCACTGACTTAGAGGCCCAGGAAAGTCCTGTTTGCTCTTCCCCAGCTGTGCTAGATGTTGAAACCAACAGAGATTCAACCACACAAGACCTAAGTGGTCATCCGACAATTTAGCACATAGTCTGCTTTCACTATGATGCGTACAAGGGCACTGTTTTTACACGGCTGCTTTGTTCCACTTTAAACCAAACACCTTTTTACAGGGAACGAGAAGAATATATGCCAGATCTTTGGCTGCTGTAAAGGAGCATAGTTTTACTAACCTCAGCGAGGTCCCACCAGCTTACACAAGCTTGGAAACCAGCTCAGAAACCAAGGGAATGGGCACCACGAAGGAGACCTTTTTAAGGCTTAAACTTCCAAGCACTGTGTGTGCAATCTTAATTGAGGCGAGTCATTCTTCTGACACACACAGGGCTCCAACACACTCCAAGACCCATAATGAACTTGTCCAGGCTCAGAGCATTTGACACTGTATCTGTCACAGATCAGATTACGACACTGTCCTACTTCTGAATACATGGGGACATTATCTTAGCATTCTTACGTGCCCGTCTTGAAGACGATAGCCAGGGCTGTCAGCATGCGGAGGTGACGGGTGATGTTTTCCTAAGGGGATGGCACTCCCTGAGGAAGAATTCCTGAGACCCAGAGATATGGACAACACAGAGACATGTTGCTTGCAATTGCCAGCAAAACCAGAAGCCTCAGGTTTTTTCTTTTCATATTAGTTGAAATAACTTGATTTTTAATTCTGGCCAATAATGATGCAAAAATAATGTATGCCATCGGTAGCATTATTGTAATATAATGGATAAATATTGAAAGACTAAATGCTTTCCATCATGTAACTACTACTGTACTCTCTAAAGGCTGGACTGAATCACGTATTAGACTAATTTAAAAAGTGAGGAAACCCAAAGAAAATATAGATGAAATTTTTGTAGTGAGGGTTTATTTAGATACACAAGCATGGATGAACCTTTGCATGTCTCTGAGTCAATATCTTTACCACAACCCTTCAAACCACTGTCTTGCATTTGCCAATGGCCCAGCTGATGCTCCAGTTTTCTCCGGCATGGAGAACTAGGTCTTATCACTTCCTGCCTGTTTTGAGTCCCCTCCAACTTTGCTACTTCCAGAAGCAATGTTTCTCAGACCATTCTTGATAACACCAGGGAAGGGAAATGGTCTGGAGGAAGAAGAGGCTATCGTGGCATTTGAATTTCCCAAGAAATTTCTTCATGCAACATTCTTAAAGGCTTGTGAACAATCCCTGTAACATCCTGGTTCTTTCTTCCTTACTGATTAGCACATCGATGCTAGTCATTTCCTCTGCATGTCTCCCCCACCCCCCGCAACATTCCCTCTTTCTTATGCTGCCTAATCCCTCTTTCCTACCATCCCCACTTGGCTTTGAAATTAGATCACTTTTGCACATTTCTTCATCAAAGCCCATTTATAAATAAAGTGAAGAAAATCAAACCTAACACCGATTCTTGTTTCATTTCACTCTTTACCCTCTCCCCTTTGACCTGAATCCTGTCCATTTGCAAATGCCTTCTTTGATATCCACACCAGTTCTTTATCCACTGATGTGCCTCATATCCAAACCTGCCTACCGACCTAAGAAGCAATCTTTTGTGCGCTATCAGATCAAAAAAGGTTTCTTGAGGATCAGATGAGTTGTATCCAGGCCTTTCCTCGGCCAGTCTTTCATGACTCTCCTTAAAAATTCCAGTAGATGATCTCTTCTGTGCACCTACGGACAGAATCTGCAGTAATATCACAAGTCTCCTAAGTCTTTTTCCTTCCTTCAGACTCTGATTTATGATTTTATTCTCTTCCAACTCCTAAAATCAATCAAACCCATAGACATGCAATTTTCCAGATCTTCCCTAGATATCTTTTTGAAGTACTAGCTGAATTTCCTGTAGCCTGTGATGGTGGTACAGTGGAAAATGCCAAAGCATCTTTCCCTTATTGCACAATTGTGGTTCTGAAGCAAAACTTACACGTTATCTTGCTGACTGCCATGATTGTGAAGATAACCTTGAACATATTAATGGACCATAAGCCAATATTTATCTGACATTACAGATAGCTTGAAACTATAGCTTTGAGAGGTGTGGACGGCCCCGTTCCCCTCAATAGTGTGTTAATGCTGAAACAGAAATTGTCAATTTAAATTCCAACATTATTAATGATTCTACTGATGATCGTTTTAGCAGAAGCATCCAGCCAATGCATTTACTCCACAATCCCAAACTGCCTCTCATGCCTTCCCAGGTGCCAAAAGCTCCAACTGTCCCCTACCCAACTGCCAAAGACTTCAGCTTCCCCATGGCAACTCCTACAATGCCGTTCTGCGTTTTCGTTACAACACTGAACCAAGAAGGGAGTGAACGTCAGGAAAATAGCATCAATTAAATTGATTTCAGTATCAAAATAAATAATACCAATTGTTTTATTCATTTAGGTACTTAATTGAGTAAACTTTTATATAAATTTAATTTAAACAAATCTGCTATTGAACTGCAGACTGCTTCACCAGAAGGCTGCAGGACTAAGGACCCTGCCAAATAATTGAAGTCCAGTTTGTTACAGAGTCCATAATCCCCAGAACAGAAATACTGCTTTAAGAAGCTAAACTCTGACAATATATGCTGCTTCATTAATTTTTTTTTATATGAACACTTTTGATGCAGCCCACAGCAAGCTGACAAACATTATGCCACCAGAACCTTCCCAGAAAGTCCACAGAGTCTTCCTGATTCACAGCAGCTAGAAATCTGTAGCCTATCAGCCATCTCCTTAGCCACACACTCTCCTACAAACAGGGTCTTAAATGTGCCTGCCTGGGGTTATCCTACCTTTCTGGATGTTTCTTCTGAAACCAGACTGCGTCCCATCTGAACAACTTATTCTGCGAGTCTTCAGATACTCTAATTTCTTAATAACCTGTTCTGGCATGATCCTGATTTCCTTCGGTGTTTCTTTCTCCTCCCTAGGGAAATTTATGCTTGTTTCTGACACCTGTGTCTGTCACCAGTACCTTCTTTTCAGAGCAGGAGAGCAAGAAATGCATTGAATATTTTAAGCAATACCTACGTTTCCTTTCAATAATTTTTCTCTGACATGTTTTAAAGGTCCTTCTGTCTCTTTAAGAGACTTTTTTTTCCTTGTGTACTTGAAAAGAGTCATTATTTTTCACAACCTCCTGTGCAATCTTTTTTTCATTCTCTACCTTTGCTTTTCTTATCATTTTTAATACTTTCTGAACTTCACTTTGTAATCTTTTTTGGTCTTCCCGTGTACTTGATGTTCAATACCTCACATATGCCTCTTTCTTACTCTTGATTACTTGGGGGGGGTGGGGGCTTGTTCATCATCGTGTGAATGTATTTATTTCAAGCCTGCATATCAGATGGCCCTTGGGCATATATTAATTTCAGTTCTGCACATTTTCAGTTTCTCATCAATGTTCTTGTCCTTGCCATTACTTTTCAGTCAGCTCCTCCCACAGACTTCTGAAACTTACACTGAAATTTTGGAAAACTGGTTGCAAGCCGAAAGGGAAAACTTATGGTGATCAACACAATTGTGACCACGTTACCCTGGATGTGCCGAGCTCTCAGCCAATTTCAAGCCTTTCCCAGGCTTAGGATCAACAGGGATCAAACTGGAAGCAGAAGCATCTTGTGGGCTGAGGGCCTCTTCTGCCAGGGGAGGTTCATCAGACCGGAGCCTATCTCTGCACTGCCCTTTCTGACACCACTGTACTCCCTCCACGTGTGAGGAGGTGAACAAGTGGGCAATATACAGCTAACCATATCAAGGTAGTAGTCTATCGAGGAGATAGACAGCTCAGTGCCTTGCTTGCACCACCACAGTAGAGAAAAAGCAAGTTTTGGGGCCAAGGCTGTATCCTCCTACCTGTCCTGAAGTACTGGATCACAAGTCTCAGAGCTGAAATGGGAAGTCATTTAAAGGACATTTTAATATGTCTTTGGGTCTGTATCATTTTCAGCAGCAAAATCCAGACATCTAGTGCAGAAAATTAAAAAAAAAATAAAAATCCACCATATGATTATGAATCTACCCTTTTATCTCCACTCACTCCCATTGAAAGCAGATGTTTTTGCTACGTGAGCTGGGAACTGCTGAACAAGGCAGCAGACGTGGACCTTAACACACAGCAGTTCACCCACGGCGTCTCTGTAGGTCATGCTCCTCTCGTCTCCCCCAGCCTCCACGTACAAAATCCAGCAGCCGGAGGTGCTGTGAGGATTCACATTGTCCCTACAAGGGCCTGTAATGAACAAGCGGCACCCACTGGCTGCAGCTCCTTCGCGTGTGATAGATGGACTAGCTATCGTGATAAAGTGATTTCATCTTTATAAAGTGTTTTCCAACATAATAGATACCATTCTTCTTTTAATAAACACTGCTCACATGTACAAACCACAGCCTTGGCTGTCACAACCCTTCTGAGGCTGAAGACATCTTTCACCACCACCACACCATAACCAGGTCCTGCCTGGAGACCAGCTCTCACCTCAGAGGGCAGCATGAGCTGCTCACCTACTGCACTCCGCATCAAGGAAATGCTCAGGAGCAAGGAATAAGGAGGCAGAGCTTCTACCACATGCTCCAGTCAGCACCCAAAATAGCAACATGGCACATAGGAGTAAGTTTTCCAGTGGAAAAGGATGAAATATCTTGCTTTCTTACCCACAATAGGGACAGAAGAGAAAGTCACAGACTGTGCTGTTTGCACTGCTGAGTCAGCACAATCACCCATTCATATAATCATTCACAAAATAAAGTTGGTGTGAGAATATTACATGTTCTATAGCTGGACACATAAAGAACAAGGAGTATCAATATCCTAACTCTAGTAAACATGTGTTGTAGTTAAGACCCTCCTCCTGTACAGACAATACAGACCTTCTGATTTAGTGCGAGTTCAGTGAAATGGCTCAGAACAAAGTAAGTTCATCACATACATACATCTTTGCAACACCAGTAAAGTTTTTTACCACACAAAAAATATTTTTATCTTATTTCTTATGGAAGAGAGCAGAGTATCAACTGAATTTTCAGCTTTAGAATAATGCTTATCTCCTTCCTTCTTCCTACCCATATTTTTTTTCTTTACCCCAGAAAATTTTATGTAAAATAAGAAAATTGAGATACCAAATTTTCAGGCTTCAAATAAATTATGATACCTTGAATCTGAGACTTAATCCTGCCCCTTGTGGTCAATGTCTTGAAACATTCTCATACATGCAGAAAGATGACATTTTGCACAAGCTTTCATTCAGATTCATAGTGTACTGTACTACCAAGTAATACAAATTTTTCATAAGGAATAATTTTCTGAAAGCCACCTACCATTTTTTTCCGTAGAGTCTCCACATGAGATACTACGCTGCAGCTATTCCCAAAGATTATTTTTATTGATGTGGTTTATAGCAGCCCTTTCCTGGGAACTCCATCCACAGATTAAGGCCATTGGTACATAAATGCAAGAAGGAACACAGTCCCTACCCTAAAGTTCTCCCTCTCGATTCAGCTGGCCATGGGGACAGACAATTCAGCAATGAGTGGGTCTAAGTGATGAAATAAATGTAACATAAACAAGAGTCTGGCATAAAAGCAGAACCTTATTATCAGCCTCAGAAGCATATTGAAAAAATAATCTTCAATTGAAATGGCGTCTTGTTGCATCCTGGGTCCGAGGTAAGAGCCAAGTGGAAGGTGGTTGTTGAAAGAGATGCAATACGGGTCACGTTTGACTTGAGCGTGGCTAGAAAAGCCCTGTTGTCACATGTGCACACCCCCTTACAACAGAAGCAGAAGATGACAGTGTAAGATCCTCCAGTCCTTATGGCATGCAGAAATTCACCATTTTTCCTAGCTATTCTTTTTTGTCTTTTACAAAGTTCAGATCGAGCCCTAAGGGCACTAACAAAGGAAAAAATGCTTCACAGCATTTTCCCCTTGCTATTGCTTTGGGGTATGTGTAAGATGAGATCAAGTCAGTGCTACATGAGGAGCATTCCTAATTCACTGCGCGTTCTGCGGGCAGACTTGCATTTGACGATTTATTGCATTTTGAACAGAAGCACTGTGAAGTGAATGCAGGAGGCACTCTCATCACATCAGCTGGACATTTGCCATATAGTCTTCTTTGGAGGCTGGGAGAAAAGATGGAAGATTTAGTTGTCTGCCTTTGGCTGCCTCCACCCTGAAAACTATGAGAAGCCTCGTGTCTGCTTGCAGAGAGCAACTTTTGCTGCTGCTGCCCTCCTCTTTCTGATCTGCCCCAGGGGCAGGGGAGGTGGCAATGCAAAGGCGCAGGCGTGACCCTACTGACATCACTGCCTCGGGTCCTTACAGACATGCTCCTAAGACTGTGTCATAGTGGAAGGTCGCCTTTAAGAGGTCGACATAAGCAATATCGCCATGTCCTGAAGTGATGAGCAACTGCTGGACTGTGCTAAGCAACTTACAGTCTCAAACTTTAAAGCTGTAGAATAGTGGTCATATTTGCAGTTGCAGATGAAGGTAAGGCATCTGTCTCTCATAATGGAAAAGTATTTAATGCAACAAATAAGATGCATATCTCTTGACCAGAAACCCCTCAGATCAGAACGCCACAGACACAGTCCAGTCACAGACATTGCTCAGGAGAACCTGCAAGCAAAGGGAATCCCTCTCTTGCTCTGATCTGGTTTATCCGCGTGCTGCTTCTCTAAGGTAGGCCTGTTAGCACTGTTTTCAGAAGAAAGGAACAGACACACAGAGGAGTTTCCAAAGTCATCAAGGAAAGCTGTGATGTAGCAGAACTGGATCACAAAAACAGTATCACGTTCCCTGTGTTCTGTTGTTAGCATCTGTGGTTTTACAATCAGTTTTCTTTACACTTCCCCCGCCCCCCTCCCCCCNTGTATGTTCTCTTTTCTCTTTCTCTTCTTACTACTCCTTTTGGCCTTTAAATATAGTGATAATAGAGGTCTCAGGAGGTTGCAACTTGAAATAAGTTGTCTCAGATACTGCCAGCTAGGGAGATGAGGAAAGCAATAGTATAATACACTGAAGCTGGTGGGGGAAGTCAAACACAAAGTGTTGGTTCATCTCCAGGAAGTGGGAGACTCTGCAAGGAGGATATCGAGGACTAGAACACCCTGGGCTGGATGCCTTGGGTGACAGCTTCCAAGCAGAGGGAGCTGCCAAATGTAGGAGGTGAGGATGTTATGTGCATAATATCTGCTCTTCCTTAACAGCTATGCACTTTCCTGCCCTAAAGCTGGAAGAATTGGTTTTCCTTTCTGCTACAAGCAGACCTTTTCAAGGAGATAAATCGGCTGGAACTATAAAAAAAAAAAAAAAAAAAAAAAGGAAAAGAAAAAGCATAATCTTATTTCAGAAATGAGGTAAAATTACAGCATTCCAGACTGTGACATAATATGTAATGACCTTCCACCCTGCACTAGCTAAACAAAAGTTAGTCCTCAATAAGCAGGGCTGGCTCTTGCCCCATATTATTTAGCATGCTGGTGATTCCTTCCCTAGCTCAGGTATATCTACGCAATGCTGTACAGACAAAATCTAATCAGTTTCGCTGAATAAGGATAAACTTCTGAACTGAATCCAACACATTTGAGTTTAATTCTCACATTTACAGCTATCACTGAAGTGTCCGTGTCCTGTGACTATCTTGCAGCTAGCTGTCAGTGAGAAACAGTTGTCCATTATTTGGAAAGCAAGCTAAAAGATATAGGGAAAGCTCAAAGAGTCAAAACATGTTGCATCTGCAGTTAAAACATTTTAAAGGATCATAGTTATTAGAAATTCAAGTTTTTCAAGTATTAAAAATAAATCTTTAATTCCCCTACAGATTCCTAGTATCCAGAGTATTTTATAGAAACATCTGGATAAAGGAATAAAGGCAAATCCATTGTGTTTCTAGACATTCCTGGAGCACTGATGTTCTTGAGATTATGCTATTGGATTACTGGTATAAAAATAATAAATATTTTCAGTACTTAAAGCTGTAATGCTTTATGTTGGATTTGGATTTTGGTCTCATTTTAGTAAAAGGTGGATGGAGATTCAGAGTCTCTTCCTTAGCCAGAAGGATGTAGAGAGTTTATTGCTTAGTGACCTATATTTTTCTCCTCTACAATATTTGAAAAGTTATTTAGCAACTTCCATGCCCTTCAGTCAACCTTTCAAAATAGTTGTCAAGACAAAGAATGGTTAAGCCTCTGTTCCTCATTCCTATGACATATGAAAGTGAGGGTTTGTTAATCTATGCTAAGAATGCTGTAAAATATCCCGATCTGCACAAGATGCATTAATTTGTGTTTATTGGTTTAAATGGAGGGCAATAATGCATTAAAAAAAAAAAAAAAAAGCTGGGTCTCACATGGAAGGGGTGAGAGAGGCACTGAAGTGAGATCTTTGGATATGTTTTCACAAGGTTTTGCAATATTACAAATATATTTTCTACAGGTCACTAAGCTAACTGTGAACTTAACGATATAACTGGCTCAGGCTCCTGTTTGTTAACAGAAAACGTATACAACCCTTGCCAGAGGTCCAAGGATTAAACAGTTATAAACTTCAGACTGTGCCCAGAATGTCGCTCTGCCATAAACATATGGTACGGTTATACACCCACCCTGAGCCTTTCCCTGCCCGAGAGGGAAGCACAAGGTGCAGTGGCACAGAGCGGGCTTTCAAAGCCCCATTTGTGCGAGGTCTTCACCCTTCCTGCTTACCATTTCTCTAGGGAGCAGCAGTGTGTTGTGGAAAGTACTGGTAACCAAAGACAGCAATGCAACAGCCTAAGCCTGATGGCTCCAGCCCAGTTCTTTCACTTTATCCCCTTTACTGTTCCCTCTCCTGTTGTTGCCTTTTTTTTTTTTTTTTTTTTTAAACATGCAAGTTGCCATGAAAAATTTGTTAATGAAATATTTGCTTAGAAGTCTGCTCTGGGCTAGGCTGATAACCTATCTGTGTTTGAGTTTGGCTTCCCATATTCTAAATACTCATCTTCTCTCTGTTTAGCTTATTGATTGGTTTGGCAGGAAAAGCAGCCTTGTCATCAGTGACCAAGGTCAAACCAAACAAAAAGGGACAGGAGGGGGAAAAAAAAAGAAAAAAAAAGGAAAAAAAAAAGGAAAGAAGTTGTTGGACGGATGAGCTCAGTGAGACAGGAGTGGAATATCTGACCTCCCACAACTTTCCTTGTGGAGACGGGTCCTGGTCTGCCCAGGGGCCTGCCGGCTTTCACAAGGTCACAAGAAATCACTGGCATCATCACATCCGGCATTTGCACATCACAGGAGAGCACAGAGCTGGGAGTCAGGCAGAACCGACAGAGGGAAAAGGTGGACATGACCACACCAAGGCTGGGTCCAAATGTCCTGACAGCTCTGGTGCAGAGCAAGTGGGGCGCCGAATCAAATATCTCAAATATCTAACATTAGAAACTCATGTCTCATGTCAAGCCCATGTCTACAAGATGTAACTAGAGTCACCTGCTCCCAGAGGTGCCTGAAACTCTGTTCCAGAGAGCACGGCAGCCGCACAGAAAAACAGGAGTTGGTGGTGAACATGACTAGTTAAGGACATACAGATCTAAGTCTTCAAACGCAGCTTACAGATTTTGGCCTCAGCTTTTCAGTTCCACTCCTAACATCTGGAAACAGAAAGCTGTGTGCAAAACATGTCAGAAGGTTTATGAAGGGCTAACCCAGACACTTATAAGATGTAAGCACGTGTCTCTCAGCTAGGCAGTGGGTACCTTCCTATTATGCAAAGATCAGTCTTATTTGGGGGGAGCTTTATTTTACCTGAAAGTCCCGGTTCACAAAATGCATATAACATCTGTATACAGTGCATTCTGCCTAAAAACGCAGATGAATCAGCGAAAGATGCCAGGAACTGTATATAACTCGTTGAAAAAACCTAAGTGTAAGGTTATGCCGTGCTACCTGGCCATTTCAAACCAACTTGCAAAACGTTCCTATGTTTACGTAATTCAGTGTGAACGGCAGTAGCAATTTCACAGAAGATATGTGAAACTACAACAGAGAAGGTTATGTCATGGCTAAGCAAACTGAGATCAACTGTACTGTAGTACCTTACTGTTAAGAAAAGGTACATTCTGGTTGTTGCATACAGTACAGCTGAGGTTTTCTGAAAGGAAGCTGCAACAGAAGAGACCTGCTAAATAAAATACCTGGCAATATTGTTATCTGGTACAATACATTCACATTAGTGGCTTTACAAATGAATAAGAGGGTGCCAGAGGCTAATAATTATGTGACATGAACTAACTGTTAAATCCTGCAGTCTTTACTCAATATTTATATAGTTCAGACTTGCAGGGAGTTTAGCTTGATAAATGCCAGAGTAAAAGAAGTAAAAGAGAACTAAATCTATTCCCAGGTTCCTCTTTAATCTTGCTACTTTCCTTCCCACTAAGGAACTAATTCAGTGATCAGTGTGTTATTCAGCGTATTAGAAACATTATTTTAGCAGAAGTATTTCATAGTTTATAGCACATGACTGTAGCAGTTGAGAAATTCAGCTTCACGGGCCCAGGGGGACTGACAAGAGAGAAGTTCAACTTCCTACCTGCCAGCATGGTCTCATTAACAAACTGAATAAAAAGGGTCCTCACCACAACAAACAAAACAGATGCAGAAAGATGGCACTTGTCTATAGAAGGTGGTGCCAATTTACCAAGGAAATAATTCTTCTTTCTGCATCCCAACTAACATTTCATGAAAAGGACCACATTTTTCAAGGCATGCAGAAAGTAGAACAATCTTTTTTGCACCCCAAGGTACTGGAAACAAGGTTAACTGACAACTGCCTCATTTGCACAAGCAAAGACCAAAGGCTATACAAGTACATAGACCTCTATTTTTAGCAAGAGCAAGTTCCTTTGGTAGACCAACACTGAAGCACATTGCAAAGGATGATTTTAAGGATGGGGTGCAAGCAACATCTCTGAAAATCAAGCGCTGTCAAGATGCATCCTTGGGAGCCCTCAAAAATCACTAGCTGTTCTTCATCCTTGGGGGCGGGAGGAACCTCATGAGACAATTTCAAAGGCCTCTATTAATCTGGGCCTATGTGTACGGTGCTGATTTCCACCGCAGGAAGATTTACTCAGGATTACCCAAAGAAGATGGAAAACTGGGTAACAAGATCAGAAGAAATGTGATGTCCCTAAATAAACCAAGGCTCTGGTGTCTGACATGTGGATTTAGCTGCCCTTCGCCAAGAGTGCTTTAATTTGTATCACTGTAATCGGGTTAAGAATTATTGTAGCCAAAGTAATTAGCAGCAAGCTACCAACCAGCTTCTTGACACAGAAAGCAAATGGGTTTCTCCTCCAAGTGTCTGCCCCCCTGAGGGCTGGAAGGTAAAGAGCAGAAGGAGGGAATTAGGGGTGACCTTGCATTAATGAACAGGAACACGCTCCTGGATCAGTGGGCAAACCTGGCATAGCTCAGAGAGGAAGCATCAACTGTGTCATCGAAGTATCTCTGATATCCATGGGGGTTTCACAATGGACGCTTATGCAAAAGAGGTAAACACAAATGAGGCTGGTGCGACACAAAAAAAGAGCTACAGGAAGAGAGAAAGAAGGTGTGAGGATGCAAACGAAAAATAAACAGAAAGATTGCTGTGGGATGGTTTATTTAAAGAGTCCCTACATTTGCGTTATTGGATTAAGCATTTTGACCAAAGTTTGTAGAATTTATTTTGGCCAAAAATGACTAATATGAATGTTGGCCTCATGCCTGAATAAAGGAATGTAGTTTCTCTCGCTAATCAGGTTGCAACAGATAAAGGCTAAATAGAAATGAGTAATTCACCGTGACTCAATGTTACATGGGTTGTATTTTAAGAGCTGAATTTCAAGAGCATTTCTGTTCTTTATTTCAGCTGCGCTATCTTTTGCTCACTCTCGCTACACTGTGTGTCAGCCTGGCTTGGCAAACTGGAATCATTTTCTTCTGTAAGCCTGATGTACTTTTTAGGAGACTCTTGTCTTCCTGGAAGCAAAATCAATTCAAGTATTCAGGAGGCCTCTAGTGGCTTATAGTTTCAGAGGAAGTTTCCTCTGAAGCCTAGTCTGTGAAGCTGGGAAAATATACAGAAGGTCAGGGAAACAAAAGGGACTCCCCACTTGTTGATTAAAGCCATTGACAATAAATAGCAAAGCTTGGTCTCTGACTTCAGTATCTAGGAATCTGGCCTTCAAGGCCTGAGATACATTTTCACAAAACGCTCAGAACGTGCAGAAGAGAACAATAGGGTCTCGGGCTTGTTGGTGTTTTACATGTTTCTAAGCATATACTGGGAAAGAATTACAACGTGATGAGCTGTATATTTGAAACAGCTGTCAAAGGAGAGCCTATGCCAGTTTCATTTTGATCCACAGATGTAGAAGCTTTCTATTACTGACACTAGAATACGCAATAGGTTTCCAATGTGGTGCATGGGTACGTAATTCCCCATTTGCAACTCCCTACCCAGTTCTCACATCAGGCTGAGCAGATAGGACCAATCCTGACTGGGGTAATTGGCATCAGCCAAGCTATCGCTGTTTCCAACAGCTGAGGTTCTGGCCCATGCCCGGCTATACACAAATACATAGTATTACATATTAGGTGAGAACCCAGATCACCTGTATGCTATTTTCACATTCAGGGTTATTAAAAAGTAAGAGAAGAGGAATCGTAAAAGGAGGTGAGGGAACTGAAGTCCCGCTGTTCCTCTGAGGAGTTTTGGCCTAGACAGTCAATTCTTTCTTCATCACATATGTATTTCCCTTGGCCTATTTTTATATGTCATAGGATAGTCAAAGAAATGTCCTTAATTCCTGGCACTTTGATTCACCTCCACAAACTAAGCCTTGTTGTAGGTGACTTAGCAACCATGTGATCCACCTATTATTAGAACAGAGTTAGCCCTCCAACCCCCCAAACTCCTGCCTCCCCTTGTCCTTATATATATCTGTCTCCTAGCAGAAAAGTGGCACATGACTCCTATCCTCAAGAATACTTGGCACAAGTCCCTGCTTCTCAGCCGAACCTATTGTTCTAGGAGAGAATGACACAGGCGTGCAAGAGTCTTGCTGACACTTTTGACTTTAAACATGAAATGCCATTAATCAATCAGCTGCATCTGTTTGGAAAAATTAAGTGGCTGGAATCAAGGCAAACACAATAAATAATCCTTAGGCAAACAGGAACGAAAATACGGGAAGACATGTTTTTGACTTCTTGCTACTTCAAATTCGTTTGATTTGTCTTTCACAGCCTCCTTACAAATATTAGGCTTACCGAGTATACAATATTAAGATACCAAACTCAAAAGGCTTATGCAAAGTATTGCCACCAAATTAAAGGTGCTAAGCTTACAAGATATAAGTGTCTGCCACGGAATTTACACATGACATGGCAGCAGAGGGGGGTCTGAATTCACAGATGTGAACCGGACCAGACTAGAAAAACACTGTGCCCAGGCATCACTTGAAAGTTTCTCTTGCTATCAAGCAAAGTTGCAGATGTGATTTATGGTCTCAAGAACATGTTCATTCCTGCTACAAATACTTCAGAGACTTAATACTACATGGAATCATTCCTGACAGGTGCTGATATCCATCAAAATCAGCCTTTAGCAGAGTTTCAAACAACCCCTAGTTCCTTGCAAGATGGGCACCCACACAGACAGCAGCTCAGTATTTAAGCATCTGCTGCTGTCACCTCTGTTTGCAGGAAAGAACAGAGAAGTACTAAGCTGCACCTTGCAGTTCCCTAGTGGGAGAGTATCTGTCTCTGGCAGGGGCTAGAAACAAGGAATAGCTGTGGAGGCATCCGGCTCAAGAGGATCCTTGACTTTCACATAGTCTCCAAATTGAGTCTAGTGCCCTGTTCCTCCCAGCTCTCATCCGCACGTCCAGGAGTACAGTCCAGCTTTATTTGGCCCTAAAACTGGTTCAACACACAGAGGAAGAAAGAGAGTGAAACACTGCTCCCTGCTAATCAAGCAGCGTGTGACACTTCCCCAAACCACCAGGCTCATGACCATGAAGACCTGAAAGCATGATTTAAAGAAACCACAGAGAAGCCTCATCCCTCTGCTCAGCTCTGAGGCTGAAGAGCACCACTGCCCGTGCAGGTTTGGAAACACAAAACTAACCAGTTTATAGTGTGGGCACTTTCAGAAAGAGAACTAAGACCACCCATTCACAAAGGCCATTAAAGGAGAGCCATTTCTATCAAGGCTGATGACACCCTCGAACCTCCATCTCACTACCAATTCCTGCTACAAGTATGTGCCCGAACAATGTAAAGTAATGATATAAGTATGATGTAAATGCAAACTAAAAAGTAAAATGTAAAGTAATATAAGTATGATAAAGTAATGATATAAGTGATATCAACCGGCCAGGAGCAGAGAGTGGAAAGAGACAGTCACAGGAGCAAAGCATTGTGAGGCCCATCTTGATTGCTAAAACAGAACAACAAGTATGTATTTGGCTTGACGAGAACTATTTGATTTGGCTCAATCTGAAATCAGAATTTCTTTCACTTAAGGGGCTGCTTAATCCTTTTAAAAACAAGATTTCAAAATGAAAATGTCGCTTTGAACTCAACACTTGCTTTGTACAAGCCTTACTACATAAGGGCAAAACACTTCAACTTTACAGAAAAATAGAAATGCACTGTGAGGGGGGAACTCATCTACAGATATTTTTGGTCCCTTACACAATCTGCATTTCAGAGTGAATTTCCTGTTTGCTCAACAATAGAGCTTGTCAAACTCTACATGTTCCTGGAAAGCAGCACGTACCTATGGCTCAGCCATGGATGGAGACTCAGCTGACATAAGTTTAACTCTCACCTCTGCTAGTGTCCTTACAGAATCCACTTTACCTGTGATGCCTCTCTTTCCTCTTCACCATCATGTTTAGGGCAGAAATGCTCTCTTGCTCTCATGTGTTTCTGCCATACAAGCCACCACAATGTTCATGTTACTGATAATAATATCTAGATAAATAAGGGTTTGTAGGAAGAGCTAATATCTTTTATTAGACTAGCTGATATAACTGACAAAAGTGAACAAGTTGCGGGGTTAAGGGTCCTTCACTTACGCTAGAGTGTAAGTGAATATTAGAGAATATGCTAGAGCACTCCAGTTCCAACAGCATCACAGCTATTGGATTGACAGACAGGAACCTCACTACACAAAATGAAGTGCACATTTGAGATGTCCCTGATCACTTCCTCCCGAAACAGCAAAAAAAAGGAATAGAATGACATACAGATTTTTGAAGGAAATAAAAGGTTAAGAAAATAAGAATGAAGAGTTTTCTTTATTCCCAAACCCTTTTATATATGTAAAATGAGTCTGCAATAACAGCTCTCCACAACACCAAAAACCCAAACTGCTGTCAGTCATCCCACTAGCAGTTGCCTGGGGCAACTGCTTCCACAATTATCAGTGGATTCATGAACTTGCTGCAGTCACAAATAATGCAACTGATTTTGTTTCAGTGGTCAGGTTGCAAGTGACGACAAGAATATTTAGATTTTCTAATCAGCAACATTAAATACATGAGAAGTCCTCTTTTGTATCAGGCACACCTATAGGGCCAGGCCCTGTCAGTTTGATAGGCACATGGCAAAATACATGGATCACAGAAATGAAAACTGGATCTGCCACTGTGGCAGTAGTTTTTAGTTTTAAAATCAGAGTTTATCAAGCCAGTTATTTCTACATGTCCCATGTTGGGCTCATGGGAACTTGGAATTAATGCACCAAGACTCAATAGCAAAAAATATAACAGTAAAGCTTTTTCAATACTTGTTATCTGACGTGTCTGCATAAAACTAAAGGTCCAACTTATGACACAGTGCAGTCCCGTACAGATGACATGAGCAGCCACTAATTCCATAGCGGTTAAAACACTTGACACATCAAATTAAGGGACCTTTTTAAGAGGCAGAGAGGGGCCTAACATACTAAAAGACCAAGATAGATTGGTGGCAGGTCTACTACTGAACAACAGCAGATGAAAAATCCTCAGTCATCTCATGGAAAAGACATCTAAATGTCTCATCTTTTTCAAAGCCATCCTTCTGGAGACAGCTAGCTTGTGATGCACATAGTGATTATTAAACCTGTTAACATTAGTATCAAGATCCATTAAGCCTGGCCAGAGTGTGCTGCTTTACAATTAAAGTTATGTCAGAAAATTAAAGAATCATATAGGCACCAGGTTTCATTCTCATTTACAGCAGATTTATCTAGAGACATCTCCATCATTGCCTCTGGAGTCTGTCCAAAGTTACATGAGATTAATATGGGGGGAGCAGAGACAACAGTAGGAACACTGATGTGTAGAAACTTCTACCCAAGAAGATGAGAGTGCCTTGTTTCCAGAAGCTTTGCAGCCCAGACTGCCCAGGGTATTTGTTGCCTTCTGGAAGAGCTGCAGACTCTCAGTGCTTCAGTCAGATAGGGATCTGGTGGAGAATACGAAACATTGACTGGTGTGCTCTTTGCCAGCACTACCTAGTAGTGGCTTTCCATGAACTGGACCAACTGGAGATTCTCTAACAGAGAAGGATTTCCATCTTATCTGGGTTGTGTTTGAGCCATTTCCATTTCTACTTCAAGCCTAGTTATACCCAGACACGTACTTAATCACACCTATTTCACATTTCCTCCATTTCGTTTCTGTATTAAATCCCTTTGCATTTTCATCCTAACCAGACACAATGGCCTCCTCTAGACCCAAGAGTCTAACAGTGTACACTAAGGTACATGAGTGCAGATTTCACAATGCACTACGTGGCATTTGATGAAAAGACTTATACATTTCCCAGATGAAAGTTAATTTCTGCCTTTATTATTCATTATACGATTTAAACCTGTGTTAAACAGTGATTTAGGAGGCTGTAAGGCACGGTCAAGCCAGTAGTGATACTTGCCATCCTTTCTCAGATCTTAATCAAGACCCTACTGCCGGGCATAGATTGACAGGGAGGACACATAGAGCCAAATTCTGGGCTGCCACAACTCAGCAAAGTAGAGAACTTGAACCTTCTACAAGGGGAAATAATGACTCGGGTATTTTTTCAGTCTACAGAAATGTCAGAAATATTAACCCCACAAGAATGGAAATGATTACCTGTGCTGCACAGGGATATAGATGGGAGTTGTAAGGTGAAACTAGTTAGACTTAACAGTGAGAGGAAACTTTTGAACTATGATGAGCAAAAGTGACCAAGTTACTCCAGTCCTCAGTCATCAGCTGAGATAGCATTACAGACTATTTAAGAGCTTTTATTCCACCCCAGTCGTGGAACAAACCACGTTACCTTATGGTAGTAAGAAGGTCTCTTCTTATTTACATCAGCTATAATTTATGCTTACATGCTGTATTTTGCTATTGGGGCAGGTTAATGTGTTTTTCCTCATAATTACAGTGGGCTACTTCATTAAGCCTCAGTAACCTGACTGTCTTTGCTTGCAACTTCACGCTCTGAAGCTGAGCAGAAGACCTGTAAGGAGAGCACTGGAAGGTTGGCTGCTTGAGACTTTTAAAACTAAATTAGAAAGAGCATCACAAAATGCAAGGTAAGGAGCATTGTGCTGGCAAAGAGATGGCCTGGGTGATCTAACAGGTCTTTTCCATCACTAACATCCCGTGTCCAGGAACAACCCATTTAATTCCAGGCCAGTCATTTATTATGACAGAGGAGCAAAGTAGAAGGACATATATTCAACTGAGGAAAACAGTATTTTATTATGCCAACTGAACTCAGAGGACAGGCAGTGAAAACATTCTTTCATTTTGTACCATTAGCTCAGCCAGGCCTCTGCAATGTAACATTCTGTCACTTTCTGTGGATTAGCTCATTTACAAAAACGTGCTGTTTTACTGAAATTAGCACAGAGAGAATATTGCACTTCTCGAGCTGCTGCAGCATAACTGTTTGTCAGTAGATTTATGTAATGGATTGTTTTCCTGCAATCCAGGATAAGGGAAATACTTAAACAATAACTGCCATGGGGAGTGTGGACAAGGCAATAATTACTTTCCATGGTGTTAATAAACCTCAAGGCTACTGGCCAAAGTATATTTGCACTGAAGGAGATGTCTATGGAGATTACATCGGAAATTTTAAGATAGACAAGGGTCAGGAAGCCCATCTAGGTCTGCTTCCTCTGTTGCATTAACAGGCACCCCCCACCCACCCATAACTGTTCCCAGCAAGGGTTTTTTAATCAAATACTGCCTAGTGTTCACTAGTTCCTTCTTTGCTATCCTCCGTTGAGTGACTTGCTTAGTCCACCAACTAGGAGCAGCCGTAATTTGGTTGTTATGCTTTTAGTTTGTAATTTTTTAGCTGGAAACTTGGAACTTCCACTCCACAGGAAATGTCTCATTTCTGTAAAAATAAAATTATTTAAGACTGATTGAAACACTTCAAGCCTGAGTGAGCCCTGAAAGCTCAAGTTCTGCAGCTCAACTCAATCCTCATTTCCAGGAGTGCTGTTCTCCCAGATCTCTGCCAGCCCTAGCAGGTCATGTTGGGGAGCCCCACATCCCTAAGACTCAAGTTGGGGGTTTTCAGGCTTCCAAGGCTCCTATCACAGCAGCAAAGAGATAAGCCTTGGCTAAAATCAGAGGTCTCAGAGCTTTGGAGCAGCAAGTAGCCAGAAAGCAGGCTCAAAGCCTTCCAATGACTGTAAGATTCAATAGCACCTTCTGCTGGTGTCTGCATAAGTAACACAGACTACATAACTTTGCAATGGGACACCTCCCGACATACAGCTTGTCGTAGCAAACAGTCAAGACACCTCAGACCTGATACAGACCTCTCCCTTCCCGTGGAGGTCCATCCAAAGAGGGTATTCACACTTTGACTACTAGTCTGCAGGGCATTTCTGTGGAAACGTACATGCACAGCCATATTCTCTTTCTTTTGTAGAAGAACAAACCAGGAATGACTTTACTGGAAAGTGGTAAAGTGACACTAGTGCACAAGCCTGGAATGAAATAAAAGTCAGGTCTCCCATACCATCCTCTGAAAGTTATGCCATGCAGTTCACTGACAGATAAAGCTTTGTCTCTACTGGTAAATTAAAGGTACCTCAGATGGTTGTCTGGCACTGAGGCCAACTGGCATGACATTAAACTCTATCTCCAAAACAGGGTGGCTGCATATGAAACACCTACTGGGAAGAGTCTCTGGGCCATGCTAACCCCCAGCCATGCCAGGGAATTGTTCAGAGAGTGGTAGGTGGGACAAGATAAAGATTTTTCTAGTAATTTAACCATATAGACAAGCAGGTTCCAGTGCATGGTCCTACAACCTGGCACCACCTGATTTATCAGGATAGACCGGCCTATCTGTACTCTACCCAGGCCTCACACGTGCTAGTGTTCATCAGTGAAAAGCTACCACTTGCTCTGTTCGCCCACATCACCAGTGAGCAGAGCTTTAAAAGGAAGTTGTCAGAGTGTTCTCAACATGCTGGGACTGGTTATGCCCATAGAGGTCTCCAAGAAAATGTGCTTCTAATTTAAAAGCTGTGTCAAATAAATAGGTGGCAACTAAAACTGAGAATGGATATCATGAGCTACGTTCAACTGACTTAGACCTTCCCTCACTACAGGAATGACTAATCACACAACTATTTGTGGGACAGAGCACATCACCCTTATTCACATGAGTGAGCACGCACTAGCTCACACACATCACCCCCACAGGAGCAAACAGGAATAATCATGGGAAGAACCACTCACCAAAGTAAGGGCTACATGATCTGGTGGTACAGTCTCAACCTACCTGCGGTGAAGAACATGAAAAAATTCCTGTTGCCTTATCAACTCCAAAATAGTTTTCTCCTTCATCTGAACTGCCCCAGGTAAAAGGATGAGCCATCTGTGGTTCTCTTAACTCCACTGCATGCTGTGTTGTGCTGCTGGAGTGCGTACCTTCATACCAGCTGATGACTGAGCAGAACAAAGCACAGCTGTATCCTATTCCCAGGACACTCCCTGTCTTCTGCCTAATGGAGGGAATGGAGAGAACACCTGGTGCAGGAGTCAGATCCAGTAACTTTTGTCCTTAGAGATTCTCCACTTTCAGATAAATTCTTCACTAGAAATTGTCAGACAATAGCTGAGAAAGGTCTAGCAGAAAAAAGAATCTAGTCTCATAAGTCTAGACTGAGAAAATGGCTCCGGAAACTGTAGGGAGAGTTTATAAGGGCCTTAGGAACAGCAAAATGACACATAAACATATGCAGAGTATTGCATCAAACTCCATTTTCCATTCATTGCAGCAATATTGACTTGCACCAGCTAAGAATCAAGCCCCAGGTTTTTTTATGAAAAGATCTTTTCTATGAATACCCAGGAACATCTGTAGAAGGTAAATAGCAAAACATTTTAAAGGTAATTTCACTAAAGCTTAGAGTTGTATTTCTTACTTTCCTGTCATGAGAAAGTTCCCTATATGCATTCATATAGTCATAATTATTTCTCAATGAGTAAGAAAATCTTGGCTTGAAGCCTTGGTGGTTATCAGTACCATGGGAAGTCATCATTGCCTTAAACATATTCCCCACAACAGTTAAGTATTTCCCTTATTTCGGGACTGCAGGAAAACAAGATGTATATAAATTGAGTAACTTAAAGCTAGCCATGACTTCAGAAGCATGTTATAGTCTTTTCACCTCCATTTGGCAAAATAAAGCACAGTTTCCAGACAAATTGGTTCCCAGTGAGGCCACAGGATGCTGCACAGAAGCAACTCAGGTGGGTTAGTAGTGGCCTGAAATGACAGACTGGTTTTTCTTTCAGTCTCTTCAGTTCAGCTGGAAGAATGATAAGACATTCTTTTTCTCAATTAATATCCCATCCTGACACTGTTTGCCAGTCTTTGAAGGTCACAAGGCAGTCCTGTGTCAGCCTGACACCTTCCCCCCTTCCCCATATTTCTTTTTCCTCCCTGGGGAAATTTATGTCCGCCTGTGGCATCTGTCCCCTGTCCTCCTTTTGTCAGCATCAAGCCACAGCATACATTACATTTAGAAATGTTTTCTGGCAATAAATTACCTTTGCAATGTCTTAGAGGCCTTATGCTCTCCTTCACTGACCTCATGGCCCTTACACTCTAGAAACATTTCTCATTATCTGTCTTAACCTTCTGTACAATCGTCTTTTCATTCTCAGACTTTGCTTTCCTTATCATTTTTTTTGCACTCTTAATTTCATTCTGTAATCTGTCTGGTCTTCTTTCCCTGGTGTTGTATACCTTATGCTTGGTTTTTCTTTACGCACCCTCGTCTGCCTGTACCAATCTTTTGAATTGCACGCAGGCTTCTGTTCCCCGTGGCATACGCAGCCCAGGCAAGCTCCCTCTCCTCACCCGTTTCCCCTATGGCCTTCCCCTCCATTTCAGGCTTCAACAACTGAAATTTAAGTACCACCCACAGCAGCAGCAGCAGCCCAAAACTTTACCAGCTTCCACCTCATCAGCCTCCCTTTGCTTGGGCCCTGAAGCTGATGTGGAGCAATGTGAAGCAACTGTCCAGCATGAGAAACCAAACTGGGAACGTGGGAGTGCACTCATGTCAGTGCTAAGCTGCGTCAGTCATTCGCTCATTCACCCCCAGCCTTCGAACCCACCACCATCAGCCTAGCATTGGAAGCAAAACGCTTTCTTTTCTGGGTTTTGACACAGAAATGTTTTTTCCCTCTGGTATTTCCCACTTGCCACTCTAAATCGTAACGCTGCCATGGAAGTGAGTTACACAAGTGTTAATTGGCTCTCCTGTGAAACTCGGAGGGAGTTCAGGCTCAGCTTGAGCAGTGGACGAAGCCTCCAACTGGTTCTCATTTTCCCCCTTCCCAAGGAGAGGTAGAATAAAGAAAAATGTTGAAGTTGATTCAGAGAAAAAACAGGACAAAGACCTTCAATCTTAATATTAATAATGTTAGGGTTTTCCTGTGGTACCCTTTTAAATTAGTGGGATAATACCATTTCTATGGATTACAAGTAAAACTAATCTAATTCACACATAAAATTAAGTAATAAACTTATCTTTCTCCACTTACATTTCCCTAGAGACGTTTTCCAGCAGAAAAATCTCTTCCACTGACTGAAGAGGGAAAGCAGCCTGCAATTTGCTGTGAAGAAAGTTAGCATCTGTCTGAACCAATATCATTTCAGTAAATCCTGGGAAGCAGAAATTCCATATTGCCCACATTTCCAAAACCTTACCAAAAAGTGACCTTCCACTGGTTTCACCACCACCACCAAGCTGCTTGGTCTCCTATCAGGCTTAGACTGCATCACTGCCTGAGCTCACTTTAAACATTATCTTTTCACTGTCACTCTCACATGTGTTTGAACAAAGTTGTGGAATTGGTTAGCTGGCAGGTAGCTAATGTAGAACGTATGCACACAGTTCAGATCAAAAAATTATTTTCCTGGTGATGTTGTTTTCAATACTCGATCAGCCAAAGATATACCCGTCCTCTTCACCTCCTCATCAAAATGTGACAAATTTAGTCCTGTTAAATACTAGAGACAGTGATCTCTTCTGACTACAGCTGGTGATCAGATTATGCCCTGAAGCATAATGACTGATAACACTTCTTCCTTTCATCCCAATTACTGGCCTTTCTGCGATGCACCTACCCCATTCTTCTGAGAAGGTACCGCAACAGGCAAAAAAAAATACCAGTTTCCAATTGTACTCTGATAGCTAATCTGAATATATTTTTATATTGATAATTACTGAATAATGAATTATGTTGTAAAGATGAGAGAGATTTTTCAGCAGAACGGCCTGGGGGCGGGGGGGGGGGGGGGAAACAATTTCCCCGAAATTGCAAAGATTATATTTTGTCAATAAACAAAATGGACCTTTCTTAAGTGTTGAGGTTTTAACATACTTGAATTGAAATATCATCAAAATCAACAGAAGACACCTTTGAACACTGAAACCCAAACATTTTCCACTGTTAAAAGAACGTTGAACTGATTTGCGCTGTAAGAAGCAGGAAAAAATTGTAAAAATAGAAAAATACTTCTAGGGAAAAATGCAAAGCAGTTTCAGTTTTTAACTGGATTAGGAAAGAAGGAACAATCAGGCAATGGGTAATACTGTCGAGGTGTGAAAGCATTTCAAAGGCAGGAACGCAGTGATTTCCACAGTGTTTCAGACCCGGAATCTAGGAGGTAGAGAAGTACCCTGTCTGCCACACCGGATTAGAACTGAAGCTCATCTGCTTCCAGTAGCTTGAACCAATGAATCTCTAATAGCGGATCAGTGTTCAGCAGATCTCAGGTCAGACACGGCATATTTCATCTTAAATCTTTGCCTTTAGCTATTATATAATTTTTAGGAAATTCATTAGCCAAATAAGAACCTATTTTAATCTTTAATCTCACTGAATTAATGCTCTCAACAACATCCTGTTGCAACGATCACTACAATTTATATGCTTTTTTCCTATATGTTTTCCTGTTATTTGTCTCCTTCCTAAGGAAGACAAGTTGAATCCTTTCATTCACTCTCATCAAACAGTTCTTTACACTCTTTCATATCATCTCCATTGCCTTGTCTGAAGAGCAAACACCACTGAGGAACATCCCTGTGGTGAGAAGCAGCTCCTTCTGACCTTATGTAGGACTTTTTTAAAAAAGTGTTTCCCTTTCTTGGCTCAAAAAATACACAGATGGGTGTATATGTTTTGCAAGAAAAAGCTGTTTAGGAACAGAGCAGAGTACATGGCTAAAGAATTGCTATCTTTGGTTTTTCTCATGAATGTGACCTCAGAAATCCCAGGTGGCCAGAGTGCAGTCACTGCCTGGTGGGAAGCAGCCTGCCACCACCTAGGGATAGCCCCGAGCGCGGTGAGCAACGCGAGGATTCACACTGCCATGGGAAGTGAGAGCAGGCCGTTTAACTGTAAGCTAGTTCTTCCCACATACGTTTATTTGCCTTTACTTGCAGCATCTTTCACTGCCACTATACTGCCCAGTCTCACCTAACCCAGCCAAAGCAACCCGCTGCATGCAGTTTTGTATAATCAGCAGACTGTACCAACATGATAAAGTTCTTTAAACTCTTGAAAGGACCAAACAGTGTTGATTTGTGGCCCTGTTTCCTGAGGACATTCAATAGATACCCACTTTTCACGCTGAAAATGAGCTCTCCATTCCCTTTTACTAACGCAGCACAGCATCGGTGTGAGGACACGCTGTGATTAGCTCTCACCACTGAAGCTGACTGCTTACATTCCCTGTCCCTTCGCTCCCCGGCATGCCTGATGGCTCTCCCAGCCGCTCTGCACACAGACATCACCCCTGGTCAATAGTTTGGGGTTAATTTTTGCCTCTTTCTGTGGCTGGCCATTCTCAGCCAGCTGAGCTCCAAACCATTAATCTGTTCCACACCTGCTTCTCAACAGCTTTCAGTTAATAAAACTCTTGCTTCTGACCCAGTTCAGCGGGGTGACCTAACAATGTAAAGATGTTTGCTACCAAGGCCAGTCCCCTGAGTCTGCATTTGACTGATCTTTTAGTAAAGCTTTTGATTTATGTAATAACCTTTTTCCTTATCCTTCTGATCATGGGAGCGTTCGGAAATCTCCCCATTGCCAATTTACTCTCTCATTGCCTCTGGATCTAGGACGTAAGAGTTACACTTCAGCCACAGCCTTCCAGACCATCCTTCACTGGTTGTTACAAACTACCCGCTCCCTGCTCTCCTACCCACTGAATTTTCTTTTTTATTTACTAAACCTTCGCTTTCTATATAATAAGCAAACACTCAGATCAAACTGCTCTGCACTAAAGATCACAGACAAGGAATTAAATATTGTATGTTCTTCATTCATCTTTAATATCATTACAAGTCTGTTAAAGGATTTGTGTCCATTGAACAAAAAAGCTAGAGGCGTTACTGCAGCTGAATTCAGATTGCTAAATGTTTAACAAGGATGCTGACATTACAAAAGCTGGAGTCTCTGATCTCTCCTTTTGAAAGCTATTCGGGTTGGTTGCAGGGGAAAACTATGTCATGGGCACCTGGGCACCTGCATTTTATTCTGTCTCAGTAAGCCCCTCTCAGAGGAAGTGAAGCCATAAGGTCCTGTCCCAGTAACAATGAAGAGAAACTAATGAAGAGCTGGTTTATAGCCTTTTCCCAATCCTGATGTCCTGTCTGTGTCTGGAGGGCAAGTATAAAACATGTTTTTCAGTGCTACAGAAGGAAGTACAAGTAATTAGTCCTCACCAGGCAATTCGCCATGAGGTTAATCAGGCCCCTCACTGGTTTTAAAGCAGAGGGGACAAACAGTTAGCAGGCTGAGCGCTCACTGAGATGAGGAGGTCAGCACAAGCGTAGGGGGAGGCAAATGGGAGCCCGTGTGCATCAGCAAAAAAGGGATCTGGGTGAATGTTTTTAGGGAGCCTACCCTGGCCCTTCCTCCTAGCCATTATCGCGGCTTTATCAGCTCTGGGCTCTGTGAACAATTGCCAGAGGAGCCCGTTTAACCTGCCAGTCGCGTGGCTGTGCAAAAGGGCTTGCTGCTCCACAGAGGTGCTCCCTCAAGGACCCAGAGAAGACACCACACAAACCTCTCTCCATCCTCAGCCCCGGGAGCCCACTGCCCTTCTCTCACTTTGGCCTCTCCTGAGATCAGACTGCTCAGCTCGGAGTATGCCAGGTCACACGTCAGGGACAGACCACACAGGGAACTGTTATATCGATGTTCAGAAATATCAAAAGTACAGGAGTTTGGCTTGGAACAGGCGCAGTTCCCTCTCAAGGTGGGAGATTTTCCTCACCTTCTCACCCTGTGAAGGCTGAATACAGAGTTTTCTTTCTGAAGCACAGCTTTTATTCCTTCAACTTGTACACACAAACCCAAGCTCTGTAATGTCTTATGCAAATCAAGGATTTCACAGTGAGCGGCTGAGGCTCTCCTGGTGCTAACCTTTGCTCCAGGGCTCTGTATATGGCACAGCACACATGGCTGCACCATGGGGCACGTCCACCTTCCAGTTCATTGCTGAGTTTGTGCACTGTTAGAGAAACTGGACTCGGAGCCCACTGGGCTCAATTAACTTCAGTAACTACCATAATACACCAAAATTTCTTTGGTCTTAAGAAAACACCATGCTCTGAAATTAGGCATCTTGAATAACAGAAATGCACTCCTGAGTCAGAAACACCTACAGTATCTCTTACTGGCTTTAAACTCTAGCCTCGGTTTCCAGGTTTTCCTCATTGCAGAGCACTCTCCCTCCACCACCATCTTTAGCTTTCTTTATCAAGCAAGTATACTAGCAGTATCATAAGGATCCTGCTATATTATCTGAGGTCAGGAGAACTCATCCAGTGCTTACCTTCAAAGGTCACGGAGCTAGGACTTTGCTTTAAAAACAGCTGGCTCTTAAAATACAAGTTGCTGTTGTTGTTCATGGGTTTGCTCAGTGGAGCAGCCCCCCAGCTTTATGAACACAGGGTTCACTGCCTGTCCCACAAAACCAGCAGCAACAGAGTATTGCCTTCTGCAGAAGAACCACACAGAGTACTTTTTGGAGCGAGTAAAAGATTTTTGCTTGGTTTCTACAGGATATTCACAATGCTCTTCTTTAAACAAGTGTGACTCAACTTCACTTTGTGTCAGGCCTTAAAAACTGTATGATTTTTACAGTAGCATAGAGTTCAGTCTGTACTTATTTTACAACCTCAGCCAGATTTCCTTATCACTGATGTATTTCCCCCAGCAGCATGTTTTCACACTGACTTCTGCCACCCTCAGTTTGAACACTCAGGTATAAAATCTATGTACATATTCTACAACTGCATACACATAATCCTTTCAAATTTCTCAGCAGCAAATAGAGTCGAAACGATTCAAAAGCTGGTGTACGCAGTCCTGCTAAGAAGCAGAGGAAGAAAACCTAATCTCAACTTTTCTGTATTCTGCTAAGTGCAAGCTGAGATGTTTCCTCTCCCTCTTTCAGGCATTGTTCACATAGTATGAGGCTTTTCCTCCCGATTCCTTTATTCATCCTGAATAGTATTTTACTCCTCAACTAGTCCTATTGACTTCAGTGGTACTCCAGACAGGGTAAAGCATTTGTTGGTGGAGATCAGATTGCAAGGTCAGGGCCTCGGATTGTAAAATCTTCCTTGCCTGGCATACCATTGCAAAGTACTGTGAACAGCTACCATGGCCTGAGATGGATCCCCAGCATAACAGTATCCGTAGTGTCGGAAACATTCACCGTGCTTTTCAACAGTATGGCAGGCAAGGAAGATTTTCAGTCTGTGGCCAGCACCCTGCAATCCAATCCCCACAGATAAACCTTCACCCCTGTACAAAATATCACCGCAGTCAATGGGGCTCTAAACAGATACAGAATATTTCCTAAGTGACATAGATGGAAAGACTGTGGGTTTAAAGCACAAAGGGGCGAAAACTTGACAAAGTAGGTTCTGCCCTACAAGAGTAGTTCTAGTTTCTAGAGCTAGAGGACTTTAAAAGTAAGAGAGCTGGTCACAACGGTTTTGAAAGTGACAACAGAGAAAAATTGGAAGGTTAAATGGTTGGTCTCCTCCAGAAATGATTTGCATTATTGCCCCCAGTGCCCAAACACTCACATGTGTTTTACTTTTTACTTTGCTCCTTAGGCTGGAGCTCACACATACACCCCAGATCTGATCCCTCCCTCCCTGTACTGATGCTGATTACTGCACCCATCCTTTAAGCTCCAGTCCAGCGAAGAGCTTGTGCCCGTGTTACTTTAAGCACGTGAATCTGTGCCGTTGCCGTTATTAAGTCTGCTTGAGTGTCTGCACTTACACACACGCTTAAGTGCTTTACTGGATGAGTGCTTTTTGTTTCTGGAAGGTAGAGGAGATGCAGGCATGGAAACGCCAACCAGCACAGGCCCACCTCTCATTTGTCTCGCTTTTATAACTTTGAAACTCTTCCTTCACTTTGGTAATAATGTAAAGTATCAACTAAAAATTGCAATGCATGCATTTCATTTGAGTTTTATTGCCTTAACAGACAGCATTAGATTACAAAAGAGGACATTTTTCTTCTCAGTTTTAGCTTATTCTTATGATTTATGATTAGATACAGCAAGAGTTCATAAACTTCCCTGACCTGCTGACAGTTTTTACAGGCTCTTTGATTTATTTCCATCTCAAACTTAACAGCTTTCATGTGACTGATATTCCTAGAGTCCTGGCATGGCTGCAGCACAGCCTGTGAGAGCTCCTCTAATCTCCATGTTACTAATTTAAATGAAGTCTTGGTCTGTTGTTTAAAAAAGACATTCGTCATCTCATGGAGGTTTACAGATCCTCTTGTAATGTAATGTCAGACACTTCTGAGATATGAGTTTTATAAAGCCTCCCGATATTGAGTGTTGTAAGACACACCAAGGTCACTTCAATATGCCAAAGAAAAAAAACATTTGCAAAACAAGAGAAGAGGAATTCCTAAGAAACTGCATTGTACTGAGGACATTTAGAAATGATTTATACCATCTGCAAGTACATTTCAAAGATAAATCTGGTATTGGGGAGAAAGGGGGGGGAGGATAAATTTGAATCCAGAAAAATCCACAGACATCCAGCCAACAGCTATGAGTTCCTGATAAAAAACAACTCACAGAGCAATATTCTCACAGTCATAGAGGTTGCAGCATCAACAGTTTCCCAGTGTGCTCCGAAGCTACTGTGCTAACTAAGGCTGCTCTTTCAGCAAAGATGCAGCTGGCATTCTGTTTTCATTGTACACTTTCCAAACAACAAAAAAAAAAAGAGATACATTTTGTAATAACAAAGACCAAACTAGTAAGAGAGAGAAAAGGGAAAGAGAGCGAGAGCGAGATAAGAAAAGTGGGTGTCTCTCTAAGCTCACATACCACCCAGCTGAAGACTGAAAGATATCATTATTTTTGTCTCCAGAACATTTAGAAACTGGCAAAAGGTAAGTGACATGGAGGTGTATGAAGGTGGAAGGAACTTAACTGGAAAACATCAGGTAGGTTTTCTTTGATACTGATGGGTATAGCAGAGAGAGAACAACACCCGTAAATATTCGTGGAGCTTTGGAGGTTCTCCAGTGAATATGCTTAGGTGTTTGAGGTCAACTGTGATCAAGCCTTAGTCTGACAGAAAATTGCTTTTGTAATATTTGTAGATCAGATAAGAAATGACAAGCAACACTAGGTTATGACACACTGGAGATATAAATACAGGTTGCCCAGATCATATGATTGATTGAACCCTTTTATTTTTGCTGAAGAAATTTAGCTAGTGTTGCTGGCAACACACACAGAGCACTAAATAAACGTTACATACAGTAACTTGTCAGAATTTATAAAAGAGCAATCGACATTTGCTTTACTGTCAAAACATCAGCCTACGAGTTTCCTCTCTTTGGAAGAGGAATCTGGGAAATAAAAGAATGCTATACAGCGTAATACCTTCAAATCACAAATGCCACAGTTAAGTCTGAACCAGAAATGATAGCTGCTCTCATGCAATGAGCTCCACATGTCCTCAAACAAAACCAACGTGCTTGCGAGTCTCATTGCAGCAAGCCACCAGCAGCAGTTGCTGTGTAGCACAGAGTATAGAGACACATGTGGCTTTATCACAGAGCTGCCTATTCTGCAGTCCAAACACAGATACTTTCACTGCAGATAGTGGTGGACAAACAGTATCACCGGGGCTGTACAGTACCTGCAACTATCTTGCAGCAAGGTGGGTTATTAAGAATGCAATGAGACTTTAGGCTTAATTTCAGAGCTTGCACACATATAGGAATTAAAGTCCAAAGACCTCATTCACAATTACACTGAAGAACTTCTAAGGTTTCTTTCCACTGTCAAAAAAAAAAAACAACAACAACAAAAAAACCCATAAAAGAGTCTGTTGCACATGAAATAAAAAATCCTAGCAGTTTATCTTTCTAGGATTACATGGTGTTTTCAACATAAAAATCACATCCTCTGTTGGGCAAAGGTTCATTTTGCAGACCAGATCCATTGGATCACAACAAAGACTGCAGTAAATCAGCTTTGTGGAGCTATGTTGATTTTCCCTTGCTGGTCTGTATCTCAAGAACCACCCTTCAGCCATTTGTGTAGGAGGAAAAGTTTGTTAATAGTATTACCCTGGGAGATGGGTATTATTCTACAGGGAGTAAAAAAGAAAAAAAGCCCAGCATCCCATGAGCTACCTCTTGTCACTCTGATAAGGGCACAGAACATGTCTGCAAGGACAGATCAATTGTCAGCAAAACTACTTCCCTGCTGAATTTAAACACATTGCTCATTCTTAATTAACATGTTGCTAAAGAAGTATTTTTTTATCTGTGTGTATATCTGTTCTTTCTTACAAGGATCTCATATAAGGAATTCCCCCTCTTTCCCTGAGTGGCAAACCCACCTGCACCAAGCCTCTGGAGAACAAGGAGTACAACAGGTCTCTGGTGGCCATCAACAAGACTTCTAAACCCACTGAAGATGTATCTGCATGGACATCTCTTTCCTCACTTCTTCCCACAGGCTAGCCAAGGGACAACAAACCTGAGCAACAGGGCAAGGAAAACCATTTTTAAGACCTAATCCTTGTGTCATTCCTAATTTTATCTCACATTAGTCTACCTCTGCCCATTTTGAAATTAGTAATATTGCATTTTTGGTCATGTAGGGCAAATGCTGTCTCTGGCTGGAGGGGTGTCCATGCCCTCCTATAGAAAGATTTGAGGTCATAAAATCAGTAGCATAGTCCACTACCTCTGCATTAACCCTCTTTTCTATGTTTTTCATTCCTTCTTAGAGGAAAAGGAGACTTGACAGCAGCTTAATACTTTATCGAGAAGACATGTTAATGTCTCTCTTTTAACTGTTGAAATATCAACAATCACAATCTCTGAGTTTTAGTGGGAGTCTTTCTTCCTGTTACTTCCACTAGCTCCAAGGTAAAAAAGCATATGTTTGGTGCACATTCCAGGCCAGACAGCAACTCAAGACTAGACAAATTCTTCTAAACGCTCTGAGTCATATTATGACCAGTTTCCAAATATTTCAGTAAGGCAAAATACATCTGTCTCTGGGGCAGCACCTAGAGTCATTCAACTTCTTCCTTTACTGGATGGAGTGTGCATGTGTCAATCTGTGTGCAATCTCTTCTATCATGGTTAAGAATTGGTACCCGTCTCCCAGATTTCATACCCTTCTAATGGGAAAGGTCAACAGATTGGTGGTAAGAGGCAAAGCATGAAATAGAGCTGAGAACATAACAAAAGAGGGAGAAGAGAGAAAAGAAAGAATTTCAATACCATACACTAAATACCCAGATGTTAATAAAAAAATCCTCAATGGTTACTTGACAGGGTGTCACAGAAGGAAAGCTTGAAAAAAAAAAAAAAAAGGATCTCTCCATTGTGCCGTGTTTTTCTTTGTAATTCAATTGTATCCTTTATATCAGCCTTTCATCTTCCCAACAGCTAACTCAGGGCATATTTACAATAAAAATAGAAGTTGGCTTTGTTGCAATTTGTTGAGACTGCAGATTTCTAATCAAAGGTGGTGGTATTCCTTCCGTCTGTATAGTTTTTACTTGGCTACTGAATGTAATCTAACTGACTCTTTAGAATAGCCTTTAAAAAATCACAAACACTGGTCTGCTTGAGAACCCATGATGGATGAAAGAGGAGAGTTTCTGCTTTGTTGTCTAAGGTTTACTCAGTAAAAGGTAGAGAATCTGAGACCTCACTAGTTGTATACTGATTGTACGGCTTTACTTCCTAGAACAAAGATGCTGTTCCTTCAAAGAACACTACTAGTAGCCCAGGAAAATAATTTTAATATTTGACATCCATAATATTTAACACTGTGGCTGGATTTTGTTCAAGTGAAAGCAATTTATCCATGCCAATTAAATAATTTATTGCATAGTTCAAAAGATCCTGATAAGAGTTACACCACAAACCGTATTTCTTTTCCTGCTTTAATTACGAATTTGTAGTTAAAGCACATGACAGGGTTTAAGGGCTGGGTTCCACTTCCCGCCCTGTGATGGGTTACTGGGGGCGACTTCCGTCATCTCAGCCTTCCTGGGCCACATCCTTTGCTGGTGTAAATCAGCAGAGGTCCACCAACTGGAAAGGCACTCTGCTGATTTACACCAGCTGTGAGTTTGACCTCTTGACCAAGAAAAAAAATAGGAATGGAAGTACATTTTCTGTGTGAGAAGAGTTGGGCATTTAAGAAGTTTCATTCTTTTTAACAAATGAGACCAATGTCTCACTTCAAAGATAGGCATACAAAGAGGATGCTGTTGAGTACTTTAGAGCCTTTTGAATGACTAAATTGTGTAATACATTTAAGTGATGAACAACATACAGAAACACATTCCAGGAACAGGATGCCCAATTACACTGTAGAATTTTCTTTCCATTTTCTTCCTTATATTTGATTGAATATTTTCACTCTTTCGGACCAACAGAAATAAAAATGCCTAGATCCGCTCTGAAAACAATATCTGGCTGCTTTTGCTATGGCTGCTCCTATTCATCAGGTGTTTTAACTAACATAGGGAAAATGGCTATTTCTTACTGACGGGGCTATAGTGTGAGTAACTGAACTTCAAAGATGCCGGGCCAGATTGGATAGCAAACATCAAAAGCTTTTGACTCGTGCTGAGTAAACTTTGTATTCTGACACACAAGTTCTTATCTGTTCTGTTCCAGACTTGGGAGAGAGAGGGGCTGAATCTAACCAAATCACATTGTTTTTCCTTACAGCTGCCAACTTGGAAAAATATCAGGGCACAAAGGAACCATTAAAAACAAAACAAAAAAAGACATGTTTCTGTTAGTTCCTAAGCAACACAATATTGCCAAGATGGTGGCTCCTATGAAAATTAGAAAATATTAGTTACACATCACACTGTTATTTATTTATACTGCTCTGTGAAGCATTTTTTTTTCCTTCTTGCAAACTGACAGATATTATGGAAAATCTGTTCTTCTGAGCAGGGTGTTTACACCACAACTGTTATGTATGTTTTGTCAGCAGCTTATTCCATTTGTTAATTCTCATTTCTATTTTAACATTTATTTTGCTAGTTATGGGGTTGGGAAAAACAGAGAATGAGAGAGAGAGGGAAAGAGAGGGAAAGAGAGAAAGAGATGGAGAGAGAGAGAGAAAGAAAGAGAGAAGGAAGGAAGGAAGGAAGGAAGGAAGGAAGGAAGGAAGGAAGGAAGGAAGGAAGTAAGGAAGTTAAAACTTTACATCCACCAAAATGAATCCTGTTCTTGAGACTGTCAAACTAATTTAAGAAAATTGGAAATCCTATTCCATTACTATTAATTACACCAATTTAAGAAAAACTTTTCAAAACCTCAGCCTGCTTGTTCATAGCACTCCAGGGCAGTATGGGACACAGGAAACAAGCGTGTTTCACTCCATCTTCTTCATTATTCAGCCACATGGGTCCTCCTACTCATGACAAATCCTTGATTACATTGATGATGGTCCATGCTGGTGAAGGATTGAAATTACAGTAAGGTGACAAGGAAGTTTAATAGCTCCTGGGAAATATAATTGCAACATCTGCCTTGAAATGAAATGGCCAGCCCTTACATTTTGTAGAGTTTTACTCAAGAATTCAGCCTCTGAACTTAGAAAGTCTCACTGCCTGCCTTAGAAGATGAAAGTCACATCACGCATCATTTCAGCATCTTGATGGAAAGATTTAAAACAGTTGTGAAGGAACAGATAGTAGAGAACCATTTCCGATCTCCACAGAGCACTTTGTTTCCACAAGTAGTCGACAGTTGTAGCACGCGCAGTCTTTCCATTACAACTGAAAGGTAACCTATCAGAGATAGAAGAGAGAGAATAGAAAATGGAAGCTGCTTTTATTATAAAGTTTTCATTTCCCAATCCACAGTTCACAGACCTTCTGAGACACTGCAGTCTACTGTACTGAACTCCCACCTTTGAAACAGGCTGAGGAGTAACTGCTCCAAAAATAAATTCCAACACAAACACAGGAATCTGAGCACATATGAATAAAACCACATTTGAATATGTTTCATCTGCACTTGTTATAATGAGTTGGGTAAACGTGGAAAGAGACCTTTAAGGAGCAAAAAGCACCATTAGAGCACCCCAACAATGTGTAACACAAGACCACAGCTTTTTCAAGGAAGCCACTGCAGCCTACAGAGTCAGACCCCTTCCAAGACACCCTTCCAGGACTTGGCAGAAGCCCTTCAGCAGCACTCATGGCACAAGGTGAAAAATGGTTACCGTGTGGAGCTCAGGCAGCACAGCACAGCAGTGACCAGGGACGCAAACCAGAAAGGAACGGTGTCGCCACAAAGTCACTACGGGGACTGCAGACTTTTAGACTGACACAACTGCTGTACTAAGAGAGAAGGGCCATATTTTGACCTTCCTTCTCATTCATCGGCCGGGGAGAAATTCTGTCTGCATCACGGAATGAGCAGCATCCCTTGGAATGGTCTTGTCTTCCAAAGTTATAAGGCTCATTCCACAGAAATGTTTAAAAACCTGGTTTTGAAAGTGCAAATGGCTGAGGAAGGACATAAGAGCAAACAGCTCGTCCATAATCAAGGTTTGACAGGAGGAGATGTGTTGGTGTATTTTTCAGCTTGCTGTAAATTCACTTCTAACACACTCCTGTCTTGTGCTTGATGTCTTGCAACAGGCACAGTTGAGATGACTGAATTAATTGAATGAAACAATATTAAGAATTTTAGATTTCATTTAGCTGTAGGGTAATCCTAAACCCCAGTGACAGACTGCAAGTTTAATGAACAGCGTGAATAGACTCACCGTAAGGCTCTCGGACAGCTAGGATATGGTTTCATGTGGACTTTCAAAAGCTACCCACAAAAATAATACAAAATCACACACAGAATCACAGAATGGTTTGGGTTGGAAGGGACCTTTAAAGATTGTCTAGTCCAACCCCCAGGGTTGCAAGGGGCTTCCACCACCCACGTGCTCCACACTCCCAGACCTCCACAGAAATTGTGAAAATAGGGATTTTAAAATCCAAACTACTCAGCCTTCGTTGCACCTTTATATTGTCCACAGAGGGCTCCTTTTGGCTTCAGTATTACTCAGGTATTTAGGAAAACCTGAATTTGATTCAGTGACCTAATTGAGATTTTCTGTGTGATTTTTTGAAGCTGTTGTTTGCAGGCCTCTGTCCACTGTCCAGGTAACAAGGGTACTAATCTTCTGCTTTTCTCACTGGGGTATCATGAAAATTAATACAGGCAAGATCAAGAGATGCAATAATAATAGTACTAGAATAACATAAAGCATTTTAGATAAATTTTCATGTACATCTACCCAGCTAGGGACCAATTTTAATCTAACTTCTGCATAACCATATACTTCAGATGACAAGTGTAAATATATTCCTTTTTGCATAGTGTTCCTTTACTTGCCTTGGACATAGAAAACCATGATCGTACAAACCCAGTAAAGAAAAAAACTTGCAAAAAGAGAGAAAATATATTTCTTTTGGAAATAAAAAATAATTGGAAGTATAAAAACGTAACTCATTAATCTAATTTTAAATATTTTCTTCAGCTGTATGGTTTTTGTAATTCAGTGGAGAATCACTTGAAGCCCACCTTACACCTTATTCTGCTGTAAGATTAACTTTTGTGGAGATGACAGGCAAGATGCTAAATGCTACATGTGAAGGATGCAGATTTCAATGCTCAGAGTAATCCAGGCAAGAAAGGCTGTGGATGTATTTCAAGTAGTCAAGGACACTCAATCTACCCTCCTGGGCCATAGTTTTAATGTGCCCTATTGACACAAACCCAGTTCTCCAAACTAAACAAAACAATTTCCAAGTGAGGTTGGAGATTCTGCTGTCCCCTCTGCTGTGGGACTGCATGGAGAATCGGTTATAGGGAACAGAGCTGGGTTCTCTTAAGCCTTTGCGTCAAGAAAGCTACTGCTGGATCTCTGTAGAGACAAGAGAAATTGTGTCAGGAATTGTCCTGAGACTCTTCAAGTCGACCTTTGATTGCCCTCCCACACCCTGCTAACCATTCTGAATTTTATCACTGGCATCAATTTTAAGCCATGCAGATATTCCAAGGTAGAATACAGGACCCCTACAGACATCCTGTAGGAGTATGAGAAATATTTGTTTTAAGAAACAATTTGGAGGGCTATAAGACAACAAGCATTAATCACATCTTGAATTTTCTTCCCACATCTACTCTTTAACTAGTAAATTTGAACACATTTTGAGCCTTCACTGCTCTTACGGCAAAAATAAGTCACATCTAGTTGAATGATGAATTTGCAAGCACCCAAAATGACCTGAAATGAACAAACAAGCATTCTTCCTGCAGAGTTTGCACAGATACCTGCTTTATGGAGCTCTTAGGACTAAGGTAAAAATCATCAGGAGAGAATAAATATTTAGCTTGGGCTGCAGGAGGAGCGGAGCATATGTTAACACATCTTTGCATTTCTGGATTTTTTGCTGGAACTTGAAGCAGAAGTGGCAAGAAACCACAAAGAAAACTGATTTCACACTATGCTCAGATTAACTACAAGTAAGCCATGAATCACTCATTACATATCTGTTTTATTGAACAGAGAAATTCCAGACAATATAAATCTGCACTTTTCAGCATATACTAAGCAAAGGTCTCCAAGCACCTTAATTTACGAGATAAATCTAATCTCACAGTTTGCTATAAGGCTTGCTGTGACACAGCCATGAGCCCCATATTGCAGGTGAGGAACTAGAGCATCCAAGAACAGCCACACCAAGCAACACAGCAACGGCATTTATAGCAGAGACATGATTTAACTCAAGTTCCCTGATCTCCAGTCTGTCCCTGAAACCCAGCTTGGAAGTTTATCTGAACTGAATCAGTGTGGGTTTTTCTGATTCTTCTCACTGTATATCTCAATTTGAGGCAAAATAAAATAATAACCAACCAGGAATAAGGTAACTCATATTTCTTAACTGCAAGGGGATAGGCACCAGTTATCTGCGTTGGGCACTTCCAAGTGTCCCCTGCACTAAGAACTGCCTCCCTGAAACCTTGCCCCATGCACTCTTGCAGTGTCTGTGGAGAAGCACTGCCCATCACTGCAAAGGTAATTCCTACTTAAAACACAACATTCTTCTAACTTAGCTATCTGACAAAAGCCAGTTTTGCTATCCCAGATCCCAAAAGCCAGTGGCACCTGAAGGCAGAGCCAGAAAGCTGCGTGGCTTAGGCCAGGCTTCGCCCCCACCGAGCTTGAATGTGGACTTTGTTCCTTTGTTCTGTATGTAATGAGGGGTTTTTGTCAGGTGGGGCTCTGCCTTTTATTTTTTTTTTAGTTGAAAAGCAGTCTATAGGAAAAGGTATGCAGGGATATCACTTTTCACACTGTTGTTGACATGATATGTCTGACTGCTGCCTTCTGTAAAGCCTTTGGGAGAGAACTATCACCTAAACCAGCTCTGACCTACAGCCATTATATGTTGTTCTCCCACTTGAAGATCTGACAGTTCACTACAATCGTGGCCTCAGTCCTTGCAATGCACCACTGAGCCATGCGAGGTTCCCATATTTTTAGAAGAAGCAACAGGCTTCCTGGTTGCCCTGACTCCTCAGATGAGCAGGGCCATCAGTAGGTGAGTTCACACCCAACTAGGGTTCAGGGTGTCTTTGGAAAGGACATCTGCCTCAAATCTGGTTTTACATGTTTTTTTCCTCTACACTGACCATAGCCCAAGAACAACTGGGTGAGCAGGTGCTGCTTGGTGAACAGGGTGTGAAAAAGGATGCACACGTGCACTGCTGTATGCAAATGTGGCTTCTCTTGTGAACCCTCGTTACTGTTTCATTACCTTAATTCTTTTAATTAACAAACATCTGCCAACTCCTCTGTCAGAATATACTACTGATGTTCCCTTTGTAGTGCCTTTTATAACATATGTAAACAGGCGGAAGAAAAAATCTTGCTGTTATCATATTTCGATTTTATGAGTAGCTGAGGTTGTTTAAACTATAGATTAACTTTTACGGGCCCATCTCTGTCTCCATCTACTCCCCACCACCATCACCTCGCAACATTTGAATAGCCAGCTTTCCTGTGTGGGTACATCAGATAAAGATCATTTTAGTAGATGTTTAAGAGGGACGGAGACTTGTTTCACTGAAACTAAAATCGTAACACTCATTTCATGTCCCTGTATGTGCTTTGTCACCTCACCTCCAGCAGTCTTGGATGAGTCTATACTCTTTGGGCCAAGATGCCAGTAATGTGATAGGTGTCCTGTGTGCTACCACAATTGCAAAGTTGGGGGTGGTGTCTTTCAGCAAACTCAAGAAAATGAGTCTTTGCTTGCTTTTTCCATGTCAATACACCTTCCAAAGCTACACTTCTTATGCCATAACTCCAATTCTCTGACAAAGCAGAGACCAGATTGTGAATATGTTGTCTATCCCAAACATGAATTACTTGTCCAGGTTATCTTTCTACCACACCCAATGGTGATATACCTGGGAATGGCGAAGGGTGTCTGCAACAGTAATTCTTCCATCTGAGTGGTGGTGTGTGACCACTACACATACAGGTCTGCAAGTTGGATTGCATAGCCAAGCATATCACAGATTAGATGCAACCTACATGTGCTGTTTCCACAGAATGTTTTATGAAGATATATTATTCCCCTGCCCCAGCTGACTAAGACGCTTTTGTTTCCATCCTGCCTGAAAATTGGTTGTGGTTGAAAAAAGTGGAAAGAAATACTGTACCTTCCCTGACCTCCATTCCCAGACTGCCTGTATTTCTGTTGCATTATAATCTATTTGAATTGTCTTCCTTTAAAGATTGCCCAAAGAACTAAGTGCAAAGACACATAGTATCTGTTTTGTTTAAGAGATCTTCTGCAGTTGTCTTCTCTCACACTTCTGTACACAACAAGCAGTGCATATACTTCCAAGCTTTCACTTTAGGTCATGCAAACCAGCAACAAGAAATAAAATATACACAGTTTGAAGAGTTAGAATGACTCAAAGTCTT
Organism: Aramus guarauna; assembly: GCA_013400195.1. Taxonomy (NCBI): domain Eukaryota; kingdom Metazoa; phylum Chordata; class Aves; order Gruiformes; family Aramidae; genus Aramus; species Aramus guarauna. Next base: position 3,532,093 of record VXBL01007437.1, read on the forward strand.
CGTCCCCTGCTTCTTTTCCCACAGTCTTTCCCCTTTAAATACCTCTCCTTTCTCTTGGAACATTATTACACCTTAATCTGCAACCTTTGCTTTCTGGTTCTGAACAACTCCTACCTCCATAATCCCTTTGTGCAACCAACTCTTCCCCTCAGCACTGAAAGGAGCCTTAAAATCTACCAGCCCCATCTCTGCTTGCTAACCCCCTCTTTTTTTTTTTTTTTTTCCATTATGCTGCTCTTTCAGCTCCAGTCAGTCCTGCCATTTCCATGATCAGTTCCCAAGAGGACCTCAAATGAGGTCCCAGGTGAGACATATACTATTCTTTTCCCAGTCACATCATAATAAGTTTCATGTACTCTTCTGGGCTTTGAAGGTTCAAAGCATTTTCTATTACTCATTAAAAGTGAAGTCAAAGGCTGATGTGGCCGAGCTAGGTTTGGATAAAGAACCTAGGTGTGCTGGAGGCAGACAGAAGGAAGTGCTTGAACAAACATTTCTTCGTTCAGGAAGAGACACGGTCAGTCCTACTGAAAACACAGAGGCAAATTTCATTTTCCCCACAAATTTCCTGCAATCTTTTTTTTTTTTTTTTTAATTCAAGATATTTACAGTGTCTGCTCTGTGCTTGGATTAACAAAGTTAAACCATCAACACAAGCACTTGTGAAGAAAAGTCAGTCCACGGATACTACAGAGAGATGGCTTTTCTACATCAACCTTTTCTAAAGTGCTTGCAGCCACACAGAACATCTGAAGTGTTTGAACTTGTGCAATTAGAACAAGTTGTCAGGGACACAAAAAGCTTTTCAGAAGAGCACAGAAGCTGTCCGTATGTTATCTACCAGTGTCATATACCTTCAGCCTAGGAATCATCAGAGCCCAGGCAGCAGGGTATGAAATAAAAATCTTCTACGCCAACCATATTTCAGCAAGCTGTGGTTTTTTTCTCTAATAAACCCTCTTCCCTGCAGCTTTTCCTTCTGTCTCTAAGTTCTTCTTTTTTTGCACTCTGCCCTCTGTACTTTTCCTATTTTTCCCCCATTTCTTTGTCTTGTCCCTCCTCTCCCCTTATTTCTTTTCCCCTTTCTCTCTCTGCTCCTCACCAGTGTATGTTCTCTCCATATCCCAGTCCCTCCTCAGCCCCAGTTCTTTGATTCTCTTTTTCTTTCTTGCCTCTTCCCTATTCTTCTCTCTCTCCTTTCCTCTTTGATCTGAATTGGATTGCTGCAGGTCTCTGTGCCGAGTCAAGAAGCCCTCACTTCCAGCCTCATTCCAGTACACAAACCTCTTTCTTATCACAGAAAACACAGATTTTTCCAAAATTTATAATTAGATTTTTTTAAGGAAAAGTGCAAGACAAAAAGTTCTCCTCCTGAATAAATATTCCTAAAGATTCAGTGCTTGGATTTAGAGCTTTGGTCCTGTGCCCTGTGAAAACTGGGTCCAGTTGTAAGTGTCAGATGAATTTTCCCAGATTTTGGCAATGGTTGGCGTCTGGCAAAGCCTCGTGGAGGGCAGACTTCCGGTTATGGATTTCACACACTCTCTTTGTTCTGAATCTGAACAAAATGTCCAAATTTTGAAATGCTACATAAAAATTTCACTTTGGCTCATGACATTTAGATTAGACATTTATATAGCAAGGACAATAAAACCAAGATTTATTTCAAAATAGCATGGGAAATGCATTCTTCCTTCCTAAATACTGAAATGAGATGTGTCCCCTAGATTTTCATCTGCACAAAATTTGCATTAATTCCAGGGGATTTTTCAAAGTGCTCTCAGAAAAGGGAGGAAGAAACTGTGACAGGTTGGAGATCTTTGAGAAACGGTGTTGATATTTTAAATGCCTTGCATATACATGATCCCCGGGTACACACTGTTGTTCTGCAGTGCATCCTGACAAACAGGATCAAGTATCACCTTAGGCTCAGTGTTCTGTAGACATAACTGAGCTAGCTTGAAATTAGTTAATGTGATCTCTGCTAGCATCACAGTTATGGTAAAATTATGATCCCCATGAACCTAAGGAAATAGGAAGATAATATGCCCAAAACAAAACCTCTTGTGTCTTGGCTTCATGGTTTAAAGGCAATACAGGTTTGGCTGCAAGAGCCAGAGTCACTCAGTTGATTTCTACAGGGCCTGAGCTGCTGGGGAGGAACAGTTGTGTCCTGTGCTCTTGCTGTCCCTAACCAGCCTGAACAACCAGGATGGGATTTCAGCTGGCATTTGCAGTCAGCAGGAGTTGTGCGTAAGCAAGCACCATATTTTGTCCTGGTCTGAGCAAATATCCCTGCACAAACAGAGCTGTGCTGCCTCTTACACGACAGGAGTCCTGTGGCATGAAGAGTAGTGCCGGTAGCAGGAACTCTCCTGCATGCAGCTTGGGGCTGGGACCCGGGACAGTGTGCTCAACTCAGCATTGGTTCTTGTTAAGGGACAGCTGAAAGGACCAAGCTGCTACGCGGACATTTGAGGTAAACACTTGATTTCTAAACACTAGAAGGCCCATCAAGCAAGCACAACTATGGCATGCCCTTTTCCACACCGAGGGACACGTGTTCCCACACAGCCCTGTTTAAGCAGCAAATGACGGTATGAATTACACATCAACCACTGACCACAATGGGCAGAACGGTTAGGGCATCAGCATGCTTCTGAAGTGGACTTTGAGGCTTGGACTTCTGCAGAAGTCTGTCATCGGTTGATGTGTCTGTAGGGGGTCATGTGGGCACAAAGTTGGGGCAGATTGGTGCGAATACTGATTCAGATAGTAAAAATCATGTACAAATACATGTCGGTGTCCAGCAGACTGTTCATTATATTCACTCGAAGTCACTTCCCAGTGACTCTTCCCTGTTACAGGATTCTCCCTTCCTTCTCCCACAGCCCATCTCTGAATGGCTCTGATAATTTTCTGAGTTTTGAAATGTACTCTGAAAGTCCATTAGATTAAATTTTTATAGACCAAGGAAAGGAAGCAGTAGAGATACTTCAACAGACATCTCTGAAAGAATCCAGTGAAGAATGGCTGGAAAGAAAATACAGATAGGAGTGGAAAAAGATGGAAACTGATAGAGTCAGGACAGAGACAATCAGAACAGTGGATATGGAAGGAGTACAGAAAGATCTGGTTCACAGCAGAAGCCGTGGAAATGTGGCCCTTACTAACTGAGCAAATCTGTCAAAGGGGCTGGCTATGAATCCTGGCCAGGTACTAGGCTGTGGCCAACTCATTCCTCCAAACCTCCTCACGCACCCACAAGACAAAACTCCACTGCTGAGTCAAGAGCAGTTCATAGACTTTCACTCCTAGATAGTATGGCACACATTCACTCAAGCTGGAAGTTTTGCAGAGACTACAAGGTAGGGATGCCTTCCCTTGATCCTGTCCACATCCCTGGCAGAAGAAAAAAACAGCTCAGAAAGCACCACAGACACAAGAAGCTTGGTGACTGTTTTAAATACATCGGTCTCACAATATCTCTTACAAAGGAGTGTATTTCTCATTTTACAGATTATGAAACAGAGGCACCGAGGGACCAAGTGTCTTGACTAAAGACGAGCGAGCAAAAATGGGGAATGAAGTGGCCCTCCTGATTTCCAGCCCACTGCCTAGGCAGCCAGAGGGAACCAGCTTGAATATTGTAAATGCTGCCGAGGGATGAGATGACACCATTTGAAAAGGTTTTTCCCTAATTTACATAATAATAAATACACGTATAAGTGGAATTAACTAGCAGGTATTTTTTTTCATCTGTTTGTTTTAATTATTTCAAACTGTAGTGTTTGTAAATGTGATCGACACTAAACCTTTATTTAGACTGTGCTTTGAATAAATGTATCGACATTACAATTAGTCACCATAACCTATAAATCACAGGATGGGTTTGGTTATGAATGTTACAAGCGCTATATTAAGCTTCCAAACAGAATGAATTTCTTGCTCTAGGAGACCTTGAGAAGTTGAATGAGCTACGCAATTTGGAATAGTTTTTTGCAATAGCTTTAATTTCTAAGAATTGGATTTTGTTATTGCAGCCAGTCTAAAGACATGCTGGGAGACAGAATACCAGAAGTTAAATTCCCAATATTGCCTATGTGAACTCTGCCACGGTAAGGGAGATCTTCAGTAATACAAATGAAAATTTTGCATCTCACTCCTTTCAACTGTCACTATGAGTTTGATGCATTTTTTGTCATTGTTTTTGAGCATAAAAAAAAGGCCTACATGTAATTATGTATTTTTAGGGAAAGGATAGAGCTTGATTTCTAAATACCTGCTAACTCACACAGTATCTAAAATCCATAGGATATGAATTATTCCAGAGGGGGTCCAGTTTATTACTCTATTCTTCTATGATTCTACTTCTGATTGAGACCAAAAGTCCAGATGATGTTCTCTTAAGATTATGGTTTTCTATACAGTGTTCCTCAGGGGTCGGTATTGGGATAGATGCTGTTTAACATCTTTGTTAGCAACAAGGATGGCAGGATGAAGTTCACTCTCAGCAAATTTGCTGACAACACCAAGCTGTGTGGTGCAGTCAACACACTAGAGGGAAGGGATGTCGTCCAGAGGGACCTTGACAGGCTTGAGAGGTGGGCCCATGAAAACCTCCTGATGTTCAACAAGGCCAAGTGCAAAGTCCTGCACGTGGGTCAGGGAATTCCCAAGCACAACTACAGGCTGGGCAGAGAATGGGTTGAGAGCAGCCCTGAGGAGAAGGACTTGAGGGTGTTGGTGGACAGGAAGTTCAACATTAGACGGCAATGTGAGCTTGCAACCCAGAAAGCCAACCATATCTTGGGCTGCAGCTATAGAAGTGTGACCAGCAGGTCATGTGAGGTGATTTTTCCCCTCTGCTCTGCTCTTGTGAGACCTCACATGTCGCCTGCGGGAGGCGTGTGGCGACCCACATGGAGTACTCCAGCTCTGGGGTCGCCAGCACAACAGAGACATGGACCTATAGGAGCGAGTCCAGAGGAGGCCACAAAGCTGATCAGAGGGCTGGAGCACCTCTCCTATGAAGACAGGCTGAGAGAGTTGGGATTGTTCCCTGGAGAAGAGAGGGTTCCAAGGACACCTTTAGCAGCCTTCCAGTACCTAAAGCGGGCCTACAGGAAAGCTGGAGAGGGACTGTTTACAAGGGCATGGAGTGATAGGACAAGGGGTGATGGCTTTAAGCTGAAGGAGGGAAAACTAGATAAGACATTAGGAAGAAATTCTTTACTGTGAGGGTGGTGAGGGCACTGGAACAGGTTGCCCAGAGAAGTTGTGGATGCCCCATCCCTGGAACTAGATGTTCTTTAAGTTCCCTTCCAACCCAAACCATTCTATGATTCTATGATTCTATGATATTGATCCTGCCTTTGTTATCTCAATGGCTTATCTGTTAGACAGAAAAGATATGACTAGGCATATATCATCGTAGAATACAGGAATATTCACCGAGAGTGATGCAAAAGCAAAGGACAAGCGCATTAACAAATCTAGCAGTCCGAAAGTCAGGGCTAATGTTAACCAAGCAGCACATTACTGTGATTCCATCAGAATGTTCCTTTATTTATTTAACTTTCCCATTTTCATTTTTTATTTGGGTAAGATAATTGCCTGTGATAAGCTCTCTCCGTGTAGGTTGGAAGCATGCAGAAAACTAGCCTTTAGATGGGAATATTTACGCTAAGCCTAAGCATTAATGATGTGTAATGGCCAGACCATATTTGCATATTGAAATGATCTCAATTAAAATCCTTTATCAGATGACTTCAAAGAGAGAACCTCTCAAACTGCAATATATTTTTCCATGAAACACAGTCTATTAGGGATGTAATGTGTTTATCTGCATTTCTAAAGACAATAATTTTAGTGTTGATTTCGTAAGTAATAAAAGATACATTTCTTTCCTTAGGCTCCGTACCACAAAATTCTTTTATCTCTCTTTATAATGCACTTACTGAGCCCTGAACTTCTTTGAAGGACAAAGACATAAAATAGTCCACAGAACTTGAACTAAATAATGCCTTGCCCTTCGATATTGTTTCTCATCCTGAGAATCTAAGTACATTACAAAGATTTACAACGTCTAAAAGAGATAAGAGACTTACAGGCCTTTCTTTACCCACTGCTGGAAAACAATCATCTCTGAGCAGGCACACAAAAAGTTTTTATGGCACTGAGGAACAGAATGCAAGTGGAGAGTCTTTGCAAGAAGCAGTGAAGCAACCTACATAAAGATAGTAAACTGAAAAAAAAAGGCGGGGGGGAAGATCGTTCACCAAATTATTTTTTCCATTTCTTGATAGATTTTCATTCATTGGCAAATCTCTAGTCACATCCAAAGTTTTAGAAAAAGCATTTAAAATCTTATGTTTTAAAAGGCTCTATGTACTTTTAAAAGGGAGGATTCTGATAATTTTTCTAAATAATTTCATTTATTTTCACAACATTTAAAATGATCAGTTCGTTAAAATAAAGACAGTAGCTGGAAAACACAGCATTTCATTTATTAACAGAAAGGCCCCAAAGTAATGAATGAATAAATGGAGCAACAGTATGGCATTTATACATATTTGAGTCAAAGTTAACACATACTAACCATTGGAAGACTGAGTTCTGGTAACATAGAACATGGCAAGTATTTTCTTGATATTTGGTTATTTACATTTTCTAAAGCACTGAGTCGTTATCAGCTAGGTGCTGGACAAGAACTGCGCACTCATAAAAATAACCATAAGTTCCGAAGATACAAAAATTTCAGCACAATGGTTTTTCATCCAGAATTTCTCAAGGGAACTAGTGCCACCTGCAACTCAGACATCCAGCAAGAGGGAAGGAATGATAAAGTACAGTGATTTGAGTGACCTGCTACCCACTGCAAATAAAAAATAGCTAAAAAAGAGGCTCAATTTCCTCAAATCTAATACAACATTTTCTCACGCTGTAAGGAGTGACAATCCTGGAGTCACCTATTAGGGATAAACTGCCTCAAATTATCTCACGTATATCATGAGACACAGTGTACACAGGGAAGCAGCTGCCATGTATCAGCTGCTCTGGGGTAATTACCAGTGTATATTCTCACGGTAACGGTGAGGACACTTCCTCATCTTTCAATTCAGAGTAAGCTACCTTCCATTTATGACAGGGTAAGAGTATAGAGAGCCTAGTGACCATACAGCCACTGATTTACAATAGCTTGCTCCCTTGTGTATGTACTCTTCCTCCTCAGCAAATACAAAGTAAGTTGGATCAGCTCACCTTGAACTTAAAACATTTTCATTATCTGAAATAATTTGTCATTTCTTATGCCAAGGGTCTTTCACTAAACATGAAAATGAAATCCATTAAAACAAATCATTTGTTGTTGCAAGAAAGTGTAGGCAAGGGTTTGTTTTCATTTAAGTTATGAGAAAGAAGGGTTTGTAAGCATTAAGAAAAAAAGGGGGAAGAAAAATGTTAGTTTTAAAATACAGGCAAAGTCTTAGATACTGCTGTATAGTGTGGTTATGGCATTGGAGTCATCAGCTAGTGTTTTGACTATGAAATTTGAAGTCATGGAAAATCAAAGACAATATAATTGAATCAAATAAAAAAAAAACTGAATGAGATTTATTGTAACTTCTTTCTTGAACCAAATGTGAGGGTTTATGGGATCAGCCTAGATTTACCCATAAAAAAGGATAAATGTGATAGACTTTGAAGAGTCTGTTCTGAAATTGTATTTATCTGAAGAATTTATTTTAATACTAAAGAGTATTAATATACTATACACTCTATGCTGTATTTACTACTGTTATTACCCAGCATTAGTAGGCAGTATTAGCACCTGGCATTTAGCACTATTAGTACCTGGCATTTGGTATTAGAACTATGTACTGATAGCACTAAATAGCACTAATAATACTAAATATTCGTACCAGTAGTACTATTGTTCATATTACACAGCTGAACACATCAGAAAACAAGAGTAGCCTGCAAAGCACTGGTTGCCAGCATCCTGCTGCTGAAACAGAAATAGAGACACCAGTGTCAGTGAATTTGGGGAGAACAAAATTGATCCATATTTTCTAATACACATCCATAGCATTTCTAGCAAAACTACTTTTTCTCATACAGATAACCAGCCTTCCATTATTAGTATCAGGTCAGCAAAGAATCTCCATCAGCTGAGGTAGAAGACCAGTTTACCACCTGTATTTTGGCAGGTACAACATTCCCCTCTGGAAAAAAGAGCAGTAAGAAGGGCTACTGAAGTAAGAAATTCAAAGGCATTTGCATCAGAATAACAACAACCCATTTAGCTTAATGCTCCCCATTTTATTTGGAAGCTCAAAACACGGTTACCATAATTCATGCTTTGCTGTAATTGGACAGAGTGATTAGCACACCTTTTTATATTAAATGCACATTTTCCTTTCAATAATATCCATGCTAAATGAGAAGAATACTATTCAGCCAGTAAGCTGGGTTTGGAGCAATGATCTGTTTTGCCCCTTATTTTTAAAGCTTTTTCTAATCTGTGGTTTTGTAGAGAAACTGTACAGTAAGACTGTCAATATACACTGGCTTAGAAAGAAGAAGAATCAGAAGAGAAGCTCTTCAGAAATGTAGAGGATCCTGTAAGGAAAAGAATCGATTACTGCCAAATAAGCTTTCTGGAAGTTTATCACTCCAAACAAGAGGTCACAAAGACTGACATTGACAATGGAATGACTGCAAAAAGCGCTACGAGGAATTCAGACAGAATATCCTTCTGCAAAGGACTGTCATTGCACAGAATAAAATGGGCTTCGCTAAAGTCAGTAATAGATGTAAACTGTGAACATCAGTTCAAGAGAGAGCTGGACATATTTGGAGCAGGGAGTGGATATAGCCATGCAGTCATAAGAGAGACAATTGTACATAAGATGGTGAGCTACCATACCTGGTGATTTGTATTTTCTGTTGCCAGAGGCAAGGTTTTGATGGACCATGTCCTGAATGACTGAATGCAAACCAGACAAAAGACACCAGTGGGTCTTGCAGGTATACTAACAGTATGATAGTGCTGAATCACACCACTTTCAATACAGTGAGCATACATGTAATACCTATTTGTCAAAAAAACAGGAGATGCAGAGAAAGTCAGCATCTTTTTCAGTTATATAAACTATACAAAACAGGGGACTGACTCCAAACAGAACCCAGAAAAGTTGACTACCAGGTTTTGTATTTATATCGAAAATAAACCCTCTTCTTAAATGGTCTGTTTGCCTTTATGTTACTACTCTTTAGTCCCAACCAAAATATTCTTTGAGGCAGACACAGTCCTCCAAACACAGCTGATGCAGTCAGGCAGACAAAGGATGGAAGGGGAGCACAGAGGTGAAGCCACACATCCACCATGTCCACCCAAACTCAGCATCAAGGCACAGCAACCTTCATCCCAGCTGGGATAAGGCCTTTTCCATTTCACACCATTCAGGAAACAAAACCCACAGCTTCATTTTAGTCAACATGGCAACATCAGTAGTTACCTAAAGAGAAGGCAACTGCCTCCCATCTGGTTTTGATATGAAATCTGCTGAGTAGACCACCTACCTTCCACATCAGGTCTAGAACCACCCTGTGTACCTGAGGCACTCCCTGTGGGCTACAGTTGTCCTGGGCTCCCTCTTGCCAACGTCTCCACAGGGGCAGAGAAAGGAACCTCTAGTGAGAAATTTAAACTACGTAAAATCTGAACCGCTCCCTGAGATGACTATTGCCCTTCACTGACTAAGGAGGAAAACCAGGTACCTGTCCCCTCGGTGGATGCAGTTAAGTACCTTCCCTTAGACTGGATGGGCCTGTCCAAGGATATATTTGACTAGACATGCACAAAATAGATTAAGGGGCTTTGCTTGTGATAGCATAGGACAGGCTAGGAAAAAAAGCCATAAATGCATTGTCACACACTGACAGCATCAATTCTTAGCATTTCTACAGCAGCCTCCTTCCAACGATCATAAAGCACTTTACAGAACCAGAAGCCTTGTCTATCTAGCAGAAATACATCATCTAGGAACCACTTTGGCCCACTTACTGCACTTGTAAGACATCTTCTAACCATGAACACAAGGGTGAAACCACTTCACTCTTCATTTCTCTTAACACCTCAGCCTCAGTTTGCATTGAGGGTTCATGCCCCTTCACTAGCCTCCTTTAAAATCCCACTTTAAACACACTTTTGTCCTGAAGAGTTTACAGTCTCCCTAGGCAAGGAAACATAATCATTGCTTGTGTTCTGCAGAAGGGGAACTGAGGCCCAGGAAATACTTATACTGTTCACACTCAGTACTAAGACAGGCAAGGTGGTGGGGCGGGGGGCAGAGAAGGATCTAGCAAACAGGTTTGCTTTTCTGAAATGGTATTTTGGGAAGATCAGTTGGGATAGGAAAAACAGGAAATCAAATATTGAGGAAATAAATGAACTGTAAAAACACCTATTGTTTTATCAGTATTTTGAATTGAAGAGTTCCTTGTGTCCTTTAAGGAAGGTTTTCTGTAGCGGTGGGAACTATGCTCTCCCTTAAGAACCCCATGCACAAAGAAACTTCCTAGAAGAGAGTCCAATGGTTTTCCCCATGAGAAGATAAGGGCTCTTCACTTTTACCTTATCAAAAGAAAATTAGCTGTTGTCAATTCTTTAACCCTCCCGTAATTAATAAAATGCAGGAATCCATCTTCAGTAATGTCTTGTTCTTCTTTAGGCAAATTTATTTCCCTCTTCCACTCTTCCTCTTAAACCAAGATGCACTTCATTCATTCAACAGATAAGGCTGAAACCAAACCCCAATTCCAAACACATTCAGCAACTAAGAAAATTCCAGCCAGTGCCAGCTTTAAAGGCTGATTCTGAAAGACATTAAGCAGTCTTACAGCAGCCACAGAACACAAAGTCCTTTTTAAAAGAAAAAAAAATCCCCTTTCCCTTCATCTGTGTTTATTAGAGCTCTAAAGACTTAAATGAAAGTATTACTGCACCTGCAGCTTGTCAGAGAAACACACCCTTCTTCAAACTATCAAAACCAGGCCAACAACAAAAAAGAAGTAAAATTTTGTCTTGAAAACAATGAGGCTACAGGTGTGAGGGAGGTCATAATCCAAAGACAGTGCAGTTCACAAGTGAAAATGAGGACAGAACTCAGCCTGAGTTCTTTATGGCGATGGTAGATGAGGGCTGGCTTTAAATTCCGAGGCAGAATTTTGCAAAACTGAGGTCTGACAAAACCCCAAGCCCAGTGTCCTTTTATTCATAAACTAAGTAAATTTGCTCTGGAAAGCATAAAGCTACAAACATAGAGGGCTGCAGTGTCGTTTTAAGAGTCCAATTTTCAGTAGAATGGCTCATGGAGTATATTAAGTAATATGCTTTTTTTTTTTTTTTCTGTGTTAGGATATCATTAATGCTCCTTTGTTTTATTAGCATGGAGGGATATTCCCAGTATGTATGCCAGACTAGGATACCATGCACTTCCATATCCTCTTTATCTGAAAATGCTTTTTTTTGCTGAATGTGAGTCCTATAGATAGGGGAGGGTAGAACCACAATACAGTGCTCTTTAAACACTGCATGCTTCCCCCCCCCCCCCCCCCAATATGCCATTACTTCTAAGTGTTATGGCCTTCTTTGTAAAGACATTTACACTAGAAAGCTAAGAGTACTTTACAGCACCCTGCAAATTTCCATAAATAACAATTGGCCAAGCCAGTTTCTTTTCACCTATTCCATAGAGGGGGACTTCCAGGGAAGAGCCAGAAAAGGTGGAGATCACTTTAAAATGCTTCTCTCTGTCATTTCCAGTACCCCACCTAATTCAGCAAGGCCAAAATCTCACTTGAAGTGAGCTGAAGTAGAAGCTTTTTGTGTGTGTATGGAACTGTATCCAGCTGGGAGAGCAGTTAAATGCTTGCCCATCCCCTTAACTCTGGGCATGTAAATTCAAGACGAAGAGAGCTGTTTTGACGTTCTTGGCTGGAAATCACTCTCCACACCTATACTTTAATGCATCTACGGTACGTGGTAGCTTGGCTGCTTTCTCTCACTACCATCTGTTCTGATGGCACAGTGCCTGCTCACAAGTTGAATGATATATAGGTGCCAGGCAACAATGCGTTTTGATGGGCAGACTGCACAACACTGCAATTGTCATCTCTTGTGCATGAAGGCCACACTCTGTGCCAGCAATGAAACATTGGCACTTCGTAGCTCCATACACTTGTTCACACCTGTTGACACTTACATGCCAAAAAAGGAATACTTGAACAAGGGAGTTTGCAGGCTTGCTTAACTCCCCACTAGGAATTAGCATTACCTGGAAGTATATTCAGCCCCTGGCTCAATCATCATCCTGTGCCTCAAGCAGACACTGGGTCACAGCCTGGAATACTTCTGTGGGTCTTCACCTTACTATTTTCCTAGATCTGTATGCCTGAAGGGAAGAAGAAACCATCTGCCCATTGAGATGATGTGGTGGGTTGACCCTGGCTGGGGGTCAGGTGCCCACCAGAGCCGCTCTATCACTAGATATCCCTCATTCACTAGACAGGGGAGAAAAAGTGTAACGAAAAGCTTTGTGGGTCGAGATAAGGACAGGGAGAGATCACTCACTTATTATCATCATGGGCAAAACAGACTGAACTTAGAGAGGAAATTCATCTAATTTATTCCTAAACAGAACAGAGTAGAGGAATGAGAAATAAAATCAAATCTTAAAACACCTCCCCCNCACCCCCTGATCCTTCCTCCGTGGGCTGCAGGGGCACAGCCTGCCTCACCATGGTCTTCACCACGGGCTGCAGGGGGATCTCTGCTCCGGTGCCTGGAGCACCTCCTCCCCTCCTTCTGCACTGACCTTGGTGTCTGCAGAGTTTCTTACATCTTCTCACTCCTCTCTCCAGCTGCAAAAGCACCCTCTCTGGGTTTTTTTCCTTCTTAAATATGTTATCACAGAGGCGCTGATTGGCTTGGCCTCGGCCAGCGGCAGGTCCGTCTTGGAGCCGGCTGGCATTGGCTCTGTCAGACACCAGGGAAGCTTCTAGCAGCTTCTCGCAGAAGCCACCCCTGTAGCCCCCCCGCTACCAAAACCTTTCCATGCAAACCCAACACAGATGAAAACTGACTGGACCAGGCAAGTCTCTTCTCCTCCATGGTCCCAATTCAGACATTTAAGCACAAGTCTATGCAAACCTTGTATTTTTCTCATGTCCCAGCTAAGGGCCCAATTTTAATATTTATTTCATAAGGTCTTCAACAAGCACACTCAAGCTTGCTGCAGGTCCATGCCAGCATCACTTCTCCTTTCCACATTTCCATAGTCAGGTGGATCACCATCCCAAACCTCACCTATAGACTGCTTTTTTCAGAGGTCAGATCAGTCCTTCTTCACCAATAAGATTTAATCACGTGCACCGATCATTCAGCTCCACAAGTAAAGCTTATTCTTGTAGTTTCTGAAGTAGCAATGATTTACACCGATGGAAAAGAATGTCAAGAAATGAAGCTAATGTAAAAGACCACAGATGAATTCAACATGCTTTAAAAAGCAGTATGTTTGGGGAAAGGGAGTGTTTCCAATCTCTGCATTGGGTATATGCAGAAATTCAGTGATCTGGGAGGAAAAGAACTTCCACACACTAGCTAGACCTAAAACACGCAATTTCTTGGGGAGCATGGAAAGACCTTGGAATGTGTAGGGACTGGACCAGAGCATTCTGCTTTACAGGGAAAAAAAAAAAAACAAAAAAACAAAACAAAACAAAAAAGGAATTTAAACCCTAATCTTAATCCTTAACTTTAGCAGAACAGATAACTAAAATTAGATTTTTTGCATATCTTTGTAGCTAAGAAAACAGCTTTGCTGAGAAGGTGGGGGTAGGGGCTGGTAATGGGGCTTTGCTGATAGTATCAAGCAAAAGAAGCTGAGTAAAGAGCAGGGCAGGTTCCAGCAGTAGCACACAGACCCACGCATCTGTGGGTTTCAAGAATCTTTAGTAAAGACCAGAAGGAAGCAGGAAATTAGCAAAATGATTCTGTGTTGCAAAACCTCTGGAGAACTGGCCAGAAGAGGTGGGATTTACTTCAAAATGCTTTTCTACCATGGTAAGCCTAATTCAACTTGTTCAAAATCTTATTGCAAGTGATTTTTAAAGCACCACGTTTTGTTCATGGGAAAATGAATCCCCCTGGGACTGTAGGTAACGGTTGTGCATCAACTTAGCTCGGCATGTCAATAAAAGATGGAGAGAGTGGAAAGCATGGACAACAGAGCCTTTCCAACAGCGTGTTGCCACATCTATGTAACAACTGGATTCAGAACCCAGAGCTGGAGTATTTTCAGTGGGGACTTTTTTTAGACAATGCTTTGGCTGTAGGTTTTGTCCCGGATGTACATGCCCAAAACTATCTATACATTTTTATTAGACTACTGAGTATCATATTTTAACTTTTGACTATTACAAGCCTGGCTTGTAAATGCAGATGGAGAGGCTGAAAGGCTGTGGAGGCCCTCTCCAGCCTCCATGGTGGTTATCTGCTCTTGGTCAGAGGGAGGAAATCTGGTAAAGTCATCAGTCTCCACTCTGCAGGAATAGAGCCAGTAGCTTCTGGTTTCCCTGAGCAAGGCTTAGGTTACTTGGGGGCTAACCACCCAAGTCTGGTATACCTTATGTGCATACTTAGTAGGAAATAAGAGAGATGCAATCATGTGAGTTACTGCATATTTGCTGCCAGCCGTTACCAGGTAGCTGCTATTTCATTTCTATGAAATATCATAACTATGTAAATAACTCAAGTAATAATTGTAAATGGATGACTGTACTAAGGGAGGTGGGGGCAGGAGCCATAACTGCGCAGCTGCTATGGCTGTGAAAATTCAACCTTAAGCAGCCTAAACATTCATTTTTACAGTGTATACCACTGATTACTTAATTACATCTAAAATATAAGTCAGACTCACTAAAAACCCTAGGGAGTAAATTACAAACAGCTATGAAGCAATGTGCATGCATACACCCTACTTGGACTTTAAAAAATTATTGTTTTCCAATGTGAATGAAGGATTTTTCTATTTCTGTTCTGCAAAACATCATTATGTTACAAACAGGTAAATATTTCTAAGTAATATTAGATGTGCGTGGGAGCATCCATCTTCAGCCTTTCACTGTAGACTCTCACTAAAGGTTCTTATCTTTATGTATATTTGAACAAGAAGATCTACATATGCTTGATCTCGGTATGAACCTCTGTATGACCTGATTTTGTTGCCATGGCCACCAATTAGACCAGCCTTGTTGACTGCAGAACAACAGTCAAAGCATCTCTATTAAGTTCTGAAAAAGAATGTCATATTTTATCAGCACACTACAACAGCTTATCCTTGTGGTAGTGTTTGTTTCTTCCTTCCATTAGCTCTATATTTAAGCATTTAGCTTAAAAGACAGGAAAGGGGGAGGAAGCAATGGCTATATCACTAGCCAGAAGCTCACTTTTTTTTTTTACTTTTTTAATTCTGCTTTTATTTTCCAGGTTTTCTTCTCTAGGAATACAGAGGACAGACAAAGGCAGCAGTAGCATCTTTGCTTCATGAGAACATTGAGATGAGCATAAAGTCTTTCCTGCAGTTGCACCTTTGAGGGTGCTATCAGCATTTCCCCAATTGCAGTTTTTTAAAACATTCTCCCTTCCAGTTTGTGACAAACCAGTAGAGTTGCCTCAAAACCTCACTTAACGCTGCTTGTTAAACTACCTTTGCCCAGCAGTAGGTGTGTGTGAAGATACTGAATGCTGTCACATATACAGGAAAGACAGTTCAATGCCATCAATATTATATTTTGTTAATGCCTACCTGGAAGGAAAAAAAAAAAAAAA
>VXBL01007437.1:3548015-3563236 GCA_013400195.1 Aramus guarauna
AAAAAAGGCAACCAACTTGTAATGTACTCGGTTTACGTCAAAATGAATAGAGGTTGGAGGATAGCAGAGTTCCACGACTAAATCTTTTATTTCTCAGGCTTCCTCTTTAGAAAATAATTTTCTTAGTATTGTTTTCATAAAAGCTTTCAAACGCCCTAAAATAATGCAGAGAAATTGGCTTTTATTTTGAACAGGATTTCTTAATATATACTGCATCTCTTGGCATATCTATTATATTAACTCAAGCCTTAATGATACAATGGTTAAAAACAGAGTACAGATGTGTATAAATGAAAAATGTAATAGATTTCCCTCTTAATGTAATAGAATTGGCACGAGGTATTGGAAACAGGAGTGAAAGTAGTCACTCAAGCATTGTGTTTGCATGTTATTTAAATACAAGTGGCTGAGGTATAAGTACCTCTAAGTACACCTGAAAGAGATGGTGCCTTGTAATCATTGTTTCAGCAATTGACAGTTGTTTACACAACAGCAGCACATTCTCTACTGATTTGAATAATAAACATGTTTAAACACCAGCTGGATAATAGAAGGATAATTGAAACATAGTTTAAAGCTCTGATTTACAGGCATTGTGGCAACACTTTTATTTGTGGTACAATGCTATACTTCTGTGCAGCCTCTTGAAAAAATTACATAGGCATTGTTTCAAACAACTTTGGGATATATTTAACTCGATTAATCTATCATGCATTTGTGTGCCTACACAGACAGACAGACAGAACAAAGAACACACCATCAGAACTTCCAAAAGGCTTATGCTGGTGACTGCATGCTGCTTGTGCTGCTTAGTTTCATTCTACGCTGGCTGAGCCCCTACCTGGTGCATGTACTTCCCCAGGGTGAACTGCAGTGCTTACAAAGTTCATAAAGCCCACAGACCACAGGGACCCAGAGAGCTGCATGGCAAAAGTGCTGAGTAAATGGGAGACGAAACGGGTAAAGAAGCAGTCCTACTTCAGTCATTACATGTGACAGAACGTGCACAACAAAGGGACCGTAAAAATGCTGTGAGATTTGAGATGCTACCCACATCTCCTCCTTTCTGGTCTACACCAGAATTTGAACTCTGTACTTAGGTCCAGTTCTCTAACTCTGATTTGTTATTCAAATGCTGCGGGGACTACTTGATCCCAGCCTGTACAAAGCCTACAACCTACTCAAGAAGATTACAGCTACCGTGACTGGCTTTTACATGCCAAGCCCTGTCAGTTCCTGCAGACTGACCCCTAAGTTAAAGGCTTTCAAGAATCACATCAGCTCAAACCCTGAGAAAAGCCTCAAAAGAAAGACCTTACAGTAGCCCCTGTTTGCAGGTCCCTCACTCTTTCCAAGGTGTGAATCAGGTATCAGGTACAGACCAGAACACGGAGAGATTCAAGTCACTACCTGCAGAACCTGATATGATAGACAAGACAACTTGTGTCAACTTTTAGGAAAGATGTCTGACACTTCCACCAGATATTTGTTTTCATTGTACTTATAACAACATTACCAAAATTAAACAATCAACATGAGATTTTCCATATCTAAAATTACTTTTATTATTATTTCTGCCTTAGTGTTTTTATTTTTTCTAATGTTCTTAAGACAGTGGCTCTCCAGAGCCACTATTTAAAAAGTGGCCCATTATTTTCCTTACCACTTCTCCATTGATTTTACCAAGTTATTGACTGAAAAAAGCAGGGCAGGGAGTGGACACCAGGCTTGTGTGCTCATGTTGACCTGTGTTGCTAAATAGACGCTGCTGCCTTTCATTCCACATTGAGCTTCTTCAGGGTATGTGACTTCATTCCTAGATATTCCAACATGTACCTCTTATTAGCTCACAGAAAGCTCAAAACCCCTAAGATTTTCTAGGGCCAGACCAGTAAGACCATACCCTTATGTATATCAGTTTCACAGTATTAAAATTTTGAAGAGATGGGAAAAAAGCATGAAAAAGACAGCTATTTCATAAATCCTGAAACTTAAAGCTGTGGGAAGTCTTTTCTTTAATGATAGTGATAGATCTATAGCTGAACTTTTGTTGCTATAGAAGATAAAAATATACAGGACTGACCAATAAACCACAAATACTATTAAACTTCACAACAATTCAAGGAACGCTCTGCCCGAGGTACACAAATCTACTCACTTGGGGGTCTCTCATGTGTGTGGTATGTCTGTAAGATGTGACCAGACCTTCCATTGAAATAGTCTGTTAGCTATGCCAAGGTATGCACACACACACATGCTCCAGCAAACTTGACATGGATCAGTTTGAAAACAGAGTAGGATCCAGATGTAAAGCACAGACGAAAACAGGACACGACTATACATACCTTTCAGTTAATAAAAATGCAGTCTATGGCTGCAGCTGGAAATTGTATTACATTAATTAAGAGACACTAATCTCTTTATGATACGGGGCAGAGTTCTGTACAGTGTCGCTACGTAATACGTATGCCATACATTTTTTTTTTCTGGAAAAAAGAATAATCACAATGAGCAAGTCCTATCACCAGATGACGGATGGATGCTCTGAGATAGTCTTGGAAGAGACATAAAAGAAGAAATGCACCACATACAGTGATATAGGAAGAGGCACAATAGCAGAGTGTGGATCAGACTTAGGGAGGCCTTTATCTAAGGAACTAACAAACAGAAGCTGCACTTGATAACAACGTACAGCTGGATAAGATGCATGGAAAAAATCACCATGAGCTTCCACAAGATATGATGGGCAGACAATGGTGTGTTGTAGCTGTGGGAGAGTGTTAAGCAGGTTCAGTAAGCTGTGTGTGTTATGGTTCCTGGGCCAGATTCTGGCCCCTTTGTGCTAGGTCTCAGGAGTGCCCTACAAAAGCCGGGGGATTTTCCTCCAAAAAAGGAGCATTGCCAGGTGGCCGAGTGCCAGGATGACTCACTCTGCACTACCCATTCCTTACAGGAAGACAGAAGTTCCTGAATAGGAAAGGATGAGGCAGGAGTGCACATAAATCCAGCTGCCCCAGACCCCAGAGAACAGGTCTGGCCTCGCTAGCCCTATTTGGGATTTTGCCCTTCAAGTGCCAAGGGAAACCTGGCCAGTCCCTTCCGTTCCTCTCACTGGCAGAACTTCTCTATATTCCTAGACCTACAGGCACAGGAGAAAGTAAGGCCCAGGGCTGCGAAGGAAGCTAATTCTAACACACATGGAGAAAGGGGCCTATTTCAGTGGCCTTCTAAAACACTACAGAAACAGAAGAATAAAATTCACCTTCATGCAATGAACAGAAGTTGTTCAGAGAAAACCTATGTTTGCAACAGTGAGAAGTCTAACCCTAGAAAACAGTCTGCTTTGCGCCATGGACCTATACTATCTGCACGTGATAGAAGGCATTCACAGATGTCCTGTTTGCTTGCTTGACCCCTCTAAGCCTGCAAAACTAGTTGCTTCACCTCTCCTAGCTGTTTCAAACCAAAGGAAAATAAATTCTTCTTCATCTAGCCCACTGTTAAACTGGGGGACTCCTGCAGGGATGTAAAGGCATAAAAGGTGCAAGAAGGGCTTAGATGAACTCTAGGCTGCGAATGTCAGGATTAGTGAGGGGGGCTATAAACTACATAGGTTGGACATAATCTCCAGCTCTGGAAATTGTTTGCCAGAAGCTAGGTAACAGAGCATGGTCACTGTGTGTAGATATACACAGCTGCGTATGTAGAAAAATTGGCACGGTGAAGGCCTCCCCAACCTCAGTGCCTTGCACAGCATACACTCCACTGGCATTACTGGCTCTTAGCCTGAGTCAAAGCACTGGGCTAAAGCCATCTTCAGCCTGACTCAGTATAGCACTTGCTATGTCTTAATACCAGCCTAGCTGTGTTTCTTGATGCTGGATCCTCAGATGTTTAATAATTTGGAGGGAATCATCACACTGAATGAATGGGAAAGGAGAACCTCACTACCATTTGATCTTCTCCAATAAATTCATGATGTTATTTTAAATATATTTTGCCAGACAAACACTTTGAGTCAAAACATCTTCTTTTTAAGAGTGTCTCAAGAGATATTAGCAACAGAGGAAAAATGACATTTCTTTATCAGCTATAATACATATAATGTGACATTCAAACACAAGTGCTACTCAATAGCTTGTAAGTCACAGAAGGTGAATGAAAACACTTATCTCTTTTTGTAAAAAGAAAAAAAAAAAAGGAGGTGGAGAATCCTCAACAGAAAGATCCACTTTGACTTAAAATATAGGGTAAGCAACATTACAAATTTATAAGCACAAAGCCCATCTATTAACATTCTGAACAAACAGTAAGTCTAGCTAGGAAGAAGTGTTCCCATTAATGTATGGTTAGTTATGTCAAGGACAGTAAATGAAGCTGCCTTTCGTATACCAGATTGATCTATCTAAATTGGGGCAGGCTGTGCCACCAAAAATGCATTTTCATCATGTGTTACAGAAGATCAAATGTTAACAAATACAGAACAATTAATAAACAGTAAGTTCCCACTCCACTGGTAGCTGTTTAACTCACACATACTATTTATGTGATATTCAGCTCAAAATGAATGCTCTAGTAAACAAATTATACATGTAAAGCTACAGAACTCCAGCGAAGCCAAAGAAAAGAGATTTGTTGTTTTTAAGAAATGCTTGGGTTGAAAAACTATTCCCACACCACTGTTATAAAGCAACTGCAGCTACTCCGTGAGACCGTGCTCCTATCATCTGCAAATGAAAGCCAGGCAAATTCAACCGAAGAATAAGGCGCATAATTTAACATGAGCGTAAATATGGTGGATTCATCTTTTAGATCCTTCAAATGAAAACAAGGTGACTTTCTGGCTGAGATATGTTCTAGCCAAATACAAATTTGTATGGCTCCACAAAGAAGTGACTGGATGAAATTAAATGGTTTCCTCTGATATTACAATGCACTATTTTAGGTCAGCATTCAATAAAGTGTACAGGAATTTACTCACAGAACTGTGGCTATATTTGCATTACAGAGGATGTCCCAAAGGATATCTATCTTTGCTTGAGCTTGCCACCTGGGCATCTCTGCATAAAGCTGTTTGGGATTTAGGAAAGACAAAGCCCAGCATGTAAGTCCCTAGAGAAGCTAGGTATATTCCAAACACTCATTACTCACTCACACTGGTGATGGTACCTACTTCTTGCCAAACAGTCTGGTGCTTCCAGCATTTATCTAAGTGCAAAGTCAAAATATTGGGCCTCACTTTAGCCTGAGGCTTTTGAACTCCAAATCCCATGACAGCACACAGACCATGATGCTACAGAAGACTTTGTAACTGCTGTGCAGCCAGGAATAGAGGAATCACGGGGCCAGAAATATCTGATCCTCGGATAGTTGTTAAGGTACTCAGCTAGGAGAGGAAAGGCTTAGGTCTCTCATCCTTTCCTTCTGAAAATTTTATGGATTCAAGTCAATAATTAGCTACCATAAATCAGAGTCTCACCCCCACAGGAGTGACCTTACCTCTGCACCACAACATCTGACTCCATGTATCTTCAGTTCCCAGCTGACTGGTAGTCTCATTCCAGCAAGAGAGATGAAAGGGGGGGGGGGCGGGGGGCATGTCTCTGAAAATTTTACAACTTGCTGCTTTGTGCGTATTCCTGGCATGTGAAAAAACGTGACCCCAAACCCGACCTGGCATCAGTAGGCTAGAACCCATCTTTTCTCTTCATGTGCAAGCGCCACAGTCATTGGATTTTTGTGAGAAAGTGACACTGCCCCTCACCCTAAGAGAATAGTGCTCTGTCTGCAAAAAGCCTCTGAATTCCTCATTTACAGTGGTACCTGCTTGTGGTTCTGAATTTGATACCGTAGTTCATTGTTCCAGACAAATCATCTCATCTGCAATTCCCACCAGCTGGCCGAGGTGTCTCAGAAGTTGGTTTGCAGGTGATCCCTGTCTAGAATCCTAACTCCATCCTATACTGCTTTTGGACCCTAGATACTGAACACAGCTCTGCCATCAGTCCTGGACTGACCGCTTGACTCTGAGGCTGCACATCGATGTCTGAGGATCTCCACACCTCTCTTGAAATAGAGCTATAGTTCTTTAATGAAGACTCCAGTCGGTTGCTTTATGGGCAGAAATGTACCCCAAATCAATCAACTGTATGACCAATGTGAAAAACCTCAGGAACATTCTGTTATTTGATTTGGCCTCTTCATCATCATTTTTACTGATAAGAATTCTCCATAGCCTCAGATAAAACACAAGATTTTCCCACAGCTGGATAAAATACGCCCTTGCAAGAGAACTGTCATGCCATGGTACCAGCTGCCTAAAAACAAAATGTAGGCTAGGTCAGGAGTAATATATTCTTAGTAAACATACCCAGAAAGTCTATAAGACTGTACAGACTCTTAAGCATACATTTAAATACTCTGCTGGGTTACATATTTCAGCTGTACATATTACAGCTTTGGTTTTTGTTGTTTTAACTACAAAAGGGTTCATTTAAAATATAGTTCAGAACAGAAATGTTAAGTGTGCGTTTTCTTTGCCCAAAGCAAAATGCACACAGACTCTGTGGAAAGCTGTTTAAATTAATAGCTCAGAAAAAGATGTATACAATGTCTACTGTAACGAGCCTACCCAAAGGTTAAATACAACAGAAAACAAACTTAAAATAGATTGATTAACATTCACATTGAGACCCATAGTAGTGCTAATTGCCACAGCTCAAATGAAATTCCATAGTCCTGTTCTAGTTTGCATCAGACAATGATCTTATCCCTAACAGAAGATATTTCCCTGTGTACTTCAGACAAATGCATTGGGTATTTAAATGGAGATGTCTAAAAGGAATATTACAAAAAGATAAATTAGCTTTGCATTCTGGCAGTCTCTGGGATCATGTTTCTGATGAGCTGTTGAGAAAATAGAAGTGGAATGTTACTATTCCCAGCAATCATTTATCTATTGAGCCAGAACTTACTTTCCAGGAGCTGGTTCTCAGGATTCCTAATGTGGTTTCCTCTTGTTTATACCACCAGGGGAAATTTGGGGTGCAAAAATCAACTGGAAAAATTAATATCATCTCTGGTGTTTTCACAAGCAACGAGTGCAGCTGTGCCTACTGAAGGCTGCGAAGCACGGAGTGTAAACTGCTGCAGCTCGCACGAGGCCTGCCTAGGCTGGACCTATGGCACAGGTCACAGCGTGAAGCACCATCAATGCTAGACTGTGGCTTTGTGTCATCAAAGTCCAGGACTGGGGTTTCATCTGGGTAAGCTGAAGAGTGAACTTGTTCACTTGACAGATTTACAGACTTCCAAGTGATCATTATTAGTGTTTGCCTACCTTCACATAGACATTTCTAATTGAGCAGCACAAAGGGAGTATCAAATGCAGGGGTGAAGTGAAGGTAAACTGCAAGCATGAGTGAACTTACAGAACCAGTATGTCCATAAAGTAATAGGAAAATGTCTATATTCAATTTACATTAATGTAAAATAAAAATAAATATATTTTATATTACTAAAAGCTGTATTTCCCATTAATGACTTTTGAAAAGTTGACACTCTGCAGGTGCAGTTTCCATATTTCTCCTTTTTGGGTTTTTGTGGGTTTTGATTTTTTTTGGTTTTTGTTGTTTTGTTTTTTTTTCTTTTGCTGCTACATACCCACTTTTTTACCCTGAGAAAACACATCTTGGACATCACTGCTTGTATTGTGCTTATTAGCAAAAAAGATAAATGTTGCTGTGGAGAATGGACAAGGGAAAAACCAAAACCCTAAACCAAATAGTCATGCTTTGGTAAATGTCAAGATCTTTTCCATTACATGAAACGTTCAGGTGAATACTTCATTTGAAGTAAAATATTTCCTACATTGAAAATGTCTTGTTAGTGGGGGAAAAATATCTGGTTTACCTAAGACGTATTTATATGGTCATGATCAATACACTATCCAAAAATATATGAAGCAATGATCAGCTCATCTTCATGTCAACTGTCCTGACTTGCAGGATCGTGTCATCTTTTCTTATCTTGCAGAGAAGAAATTTAGACACAGAAAGAGCAATACTAAGATTTTCAAAAATTCCCAGTGATTTGCACCATCTTGGAGTTTGAATGCTCAGTGCAAGACACCTAAATATTGTTAATCCAAATTTCCATGAGAAGTCTGAATCCAGATCTCCTGAATCTGAATCCAGTGCCCTCACTAAACACGTGGGCATGGATGCTTCCCAGAAAGCCTCTCTGGGGCTGCAGTACTGACTGAGGTTTTGAGCAGCCTCAAAACTCCTCTGAATTGTATTGTGGTGTCAGCAAAATTCCCATTTACCCAGGGTGGGCAAAATGTGGAGTACACACATAACTGCATCTTCACCCCATCTGTGGAGGGTGTCTCACACTTTCTTGCAAAACAAGGTGAAATGTCTAAAGGAGTTTTCCCTTACAAAAATGCATTTCTTAAAGATAACATATCAAAATTATTTTGGAATCACTATACTGTGCTGTTTCATTCTTCAGATGCTGTTTTCAGATATTCTTATAATCAGTGTTATGAATATGGCCAATCTGAGTGTCATGTAACATTTTTAGAAGTCTTGCAAAGACTTAATAAATTTTGTAAATATTTAGAAAGAGAATTAATGTAATATATGTAAAGATCTGCACATATTTGATAATCTTGAACCAATTTAATAAATCCTGTCCAGTTTTAATAAACATTGGATTAGGGTTAAACTTATTACAAACAATAAATTAATACTGAAAATATTCAGTGTGGAGTGTATATACAGTATTTCTAAAATGTTAATTGTTTTTCAAAGATTAGGAAAATACCTGCAAGCCATGTTACAGTTTTTAAAACTTAGTTATCCAGGAAAATATACACATAACCCGTACCGTTAGCAACACGACTACTTCTAACACACTACGAAAACATGTTTTTGCTTACTCTTACAGCAACAAAACCTTGTTAGAATCACAATTGTATTACAAGAACCTAAAATCAACGTAATCGTAATTTGGTGAAGATAGGACAATCCAGGGGGGAAAACCCACTTACTGAATGCGTGAATGTATAAATTAACAGACGAAAGTGCAACTAGAAGCATGTTCTTAAACCCATCTCTGTTTACATGTATAGCCACTTCTCAAGGGCAACACACCTGACATTATTAATTTGTAGTGAAGTACAACGCATGCATAACCTTGTGCAGGGCCATCCCAAGCTTATCCATAATGTTCACCCTGGGGTACCTGAGTTTTCCAATCAAATGAGGAACTGCTGTTGGAAAAATTGGACCCTTACATTTCTTACAGGAATGTGTCAGTTTCAATAAAACATTAATTGTGGAAGGTTTTCCACGTTTCCAGTGGAATGATTAGTTGATGTAAGAGAGCACCACAAAAGTGCCACAGTACCTTCCATTTTAAAAATTAGCCAGATGACAGGTGGTAGAGTGGTGATTTGGGAGTTTTGAATAGGGATTTTTTTAAAATCAGATTCATCTCGATACAAAAGTGCTTGGATTTTTTTTTTTTTTTTTTAAAATCACAGGATGTTTACAAAAGAGCTAAGTCTCCTGGGACATCTGAGCCAAGGGTGTTTGGTTATGGGCCTGTATTTCTGTGAGGTCCTTAAGAAATAAAAATAAGGGAGGATCTGGGTAAAACCTGTAAGGATGCTTTAGGCAATAAGAAGTATAAGGTGATCACTGAAAAGAGAAATGAAATACAAGGTAAGGATCCAGGGAGGATGCAGAAACACAGCTAATCTATAAACCAGCAACATATAGATCCAAAGTATTTGGATATTAGGATATCTGAGGGCTGGAGAGACCAAAAGGAGAGTCTTGAGGGATACCTTGTCTTTCCACACTGGCATGTAAAACACCAAACAGGACACTGAAAGTATCCTACTGACACCTTACAAGGACTCTTATTCACCCCTTTTTTCCTAAATAATGTATTTACTAGAGCATATGAAATACTATCCCTGCTCTAATGAGACACATGCCTGCTGCAGAGAGGACAGACACGATGAGCTTCATGTCAGACCAGGACAGCTGCAGGGCAAAGTCCATGCTAGTCTTGCAATTTGATTTCCATTTTACACTTCCACAGATAATTTCTGTGTGCTTGGAAACTAAAGGCTTTTTCTGTAAATATATCCTATTCTAAAACACTATCAGGAGAAATGGCTTATCCTATGAGCAGTGACTTGATTCCTTAAGATATTTAGGAGGGAACCAGCAAACTCAGGGACTGCTTGAGCTGCTTTTCACAGTGGAAGCAGTCCTAGAGGTAGAGAGAGCGAGCTGGCAGCTCGTTGGAACTCAGAATTAACCATCTATTATTAAATAATTATAGGAACCAAACTGAGGAAATCACAGTGATTCTGTAAGCAGAAAAACTGGATACATTCTTCTCTGGGCTTTTCTAGTAACTAAACAATTAAATGATATCATGCATATAAAACTTGGGTGGAACTAAATATTCACCTTAATTAGGCAGAAAGACGGAACAATATTGTTTCTGCCTATCTAATTTTCCATTGGGTAATGTTCTTCTTTTTTATGGCAGAATTAAATATCTGAAACAATTCATTATGAATCTTGGTTTATGAAAGCTAAGTATTCTGAGGAATATACAGCAGAATAAGTGAAGAAACGTCTATTAGAGAAATGAAGAGGAAGACTATTACTAACTTGAAATTGCTGTAAATGAGCCCTTTATTGCCTGAGATTTGAAAGCCCACCAACCATAGCATCTCAATGTAGGCAGAGGCAACAAAGTTTGCAAAAATCTTCCATTGCCTTCCTCCAGCAGTGATTTCTCTGGTTCTTCACAGGCTTCCTTAGTCTCAGTAAACTGGTATTCTAACAAACTTGTTTCAGGCACTTAAGCCTGCAATAAAATTACATTCATTTTGGCAATCCCTCAGCAGACCTTTAGAATGGATTCTGTTATTACATCCCACAGGGCAATAGCCCTTGTCCACATTCAGGTATGAAGCAGCAAGAACTGCATTTTAACAAAACTGCTAATCTGAGCACCAGCACCGCTGTAGGGAGGGTCTTTGCATCAGTATAGCAAAGTTTGCTCTCCATACTGCTATAGATCAGTGCCTAATAAAACCTTTCCTGAGTAAACACTCAGTATTTCTCAGACAATGAGAGGAAGTCCTGAACAGATTGCTATAATCCATCAGCTAACAACTCTGTGCAGCACAGGCACCCATTCCCCACACTTTCCTTTAAACGCTTTGGCCCTTCCCGTACAAAGGGACTGGGAGGGTACAACAGCATTGTGCTTGGCAGGAAGAGGGTTAACTCTGTGATACACCTTGATCACCAGCAGGTATCAAACTTTGTCAGGAAAGGAGATATCCTCCAAACAGGAAGAGACACAGCACTGCTGAGAATCCCCCATCAAATACAATAGAACATGAAGGTACGGCTCGGTTTTAGCTCTGGCATCCAATAATGAGTCAGAACCCTGAGGACATTGTCTAACTCAGAGATATGAAATGCAAATGAACAGTAACATTGACAACTCAAGACCAAGCAGAAAACAAAGGACTTGAAAGCTACCTGGAAAGGTCTTGTGTGAACACATAGCTTTTTGCCTTTTGTTTTGGTTTTTTTTCCTTTTTTTTTGTGGGGTAGAAACATATTCATTTATGTGAAGAAGTTAGATGGGTAATTTTACTGATTGCTGGAGTCCCTGAGAATGTTTTAGCAGAGAGAAAACCTTGAGATGGTAGCGTACAGAAATCATTTAACAGTGAAAGTCACCAGGAGCTCAGAAAACCTGGTTCAACATAAAAAGTTATGGTGTGTGAAACAGAATAGACGAATTCACTTTCCCAGAACTCAGTCACAAGACTTTTCAAAATATTTTCCTTCTTGAAGATTTATTCTTTAAGGTGAGAAAATCTAAGTTAAATCTTCCTGTCTGCCTCTAGTGCCCTGTCCTAAATTCTCTAAGAAAGCTGGAGTAACACTATTTCTACCTGGCTAATTCTCCTTCAGTTGTGTGTTTGTACTCTTTTATAGAACTAAATATCTGAAAAAAAATGCGTATGAATCTTGGTTTATGAAGGCTAAGAATTACTCTCAGTAAGCAGAGAAATATTAGCAAAAAGTCATGTAGATCGAGCCAGAAGTATTTTGGTGATACCTGTTTGGTTCACTCAGCAAGACCCTCAGGGATACCACACAGATGCTTCACAAGAGGGATATGTGAGCATGCTGGCTGCCCACGTCAGTCCCCACCATGTCATTGGCAAGGCCAGGCCAGGAGGAGGGACAGCCACCGTGCTGAGCCTTCAGCCCAAGATATGACCCAGCCTGACAAGACCAGTGACAATTCCCCTCTCTAACCTGGGGGGGAAGCTCAGGCACAAAGCAGTTTTTCATCAGGGTACACACCAGCCTTCCCTGTTCTCCACCGTGGGAGGACACTCGGGCACAAAGGGAGCCACAGCACCCTTGGCACCCACCCCACAGTGGTCCATCACAGAGCCACCTACCTACCTTCTAGGCAGAGACCAAGAGAAGAAAGCAAGAGGATGAACACAGGTCCCATGCTCAGCACACCTGCACTGCTGAAACCTGTGAGGAAGGTTTGCAGCAGAGACAAAACCAGGGGGTTCTGGGTTGGAAGTTTGTTACACAGTGAAAACTCAGGTCATGTTTACAAACCTTTCAGTAGAAGTGGGGACCAACTTTCAGTATCAAATTAATTTAACCTTCTCAAGATAGGGTAGAGGGCAAGTTGTGGCTTCAGAAAGAAACAGGACAAAACTCATTGTGAGACAATGTTGCCTCATCTAAGGTGGAGGACATGCAAAAAATGAATGCATTTCACATGATTCCACCCCAGATACAACTCTCTTCCCAGCACCTTGGGGAAAAAGACATTTTATTAGAAACTGAGGCCAGGGTCATTCAAATTTGGCCTGTATTACGTGAAACGTGAAGAATATAAAAACTTACAGGAAAACTCAGGAGACCTAAGACTAATAAAAAATACAGTCAAAGTTTTTGTGAACCCAAAGACAGGAGTGTATGAGGAACAATAGCTTCAAAGCCAGGGGAAGGGTAATTGTTTGTTGTTAAACCAGTAGAAAATCTAGTGGAAGCAGTGGCTGGGGGAAAGATGTCAGAGAGCAGTGAACTAATAAACACGTGGAAAAGAAATACTGAGAGCCCTTCCTGGACTGCAAGCAGTCTCTTTTTTTCCCCAGCAGCTGGTACATTTCCTGCTTTCTTGTCCTTGCATGTGTGTGGAGTCACATCTCTCAGGGTTTTTTTTCTTAGCTAGATCACTCAGAGGTAAAACAGGAGGTTCAAACAAAATGTCTCTTTGTTGAATGTTGGAGGGACAAAAGAAAACAGTGGTTTCATGGCACAGCAGACGATTCAGCAAGGTAAAGCACCTGGTATTGGCATGTCTAATAGTTAACTTGCATATGTCCTAGTGCAAACATACACATACTTTTTTATTTGATCAAGAGATTTCTTGAAGTATTTGTCTCTGTCTCCCTTCTTCCCATCCAAAGGACGAAACTCCTTTGTTGACACACAGGTCCTAGTTTGAAAACCACAGACCCTCAGATGCCCACCCATATCCCTACAACTGGCTATCTGTTCCACTAATATCCTCCTCCCCACAACAGGAGGACTGAGTTGTGAGTTGCTGAAACACACACAAGTGGTTGTCTAGTTTGCACTTGAAGCCTACCACTTGCTGCTGTTTCTGCAGTATCCAAAGAAAGTTGGCTGACCAGACAAATCAGATACGTGAAGAACTTTGGGCTGAATGCCTTCTCCCAAAACCAATTACCAGAAGTGTCTGACTGATGCCACATGACGAATTGCTCTCTCCTGGCTGCACTGGCAATGGAGGGAGCCTAGACACTTGGCTGAAACACCCTGAACCTCTTTGTGAGAACCAGACACCTGCCTTGTACCGCAAGGGCAAAATCAGGCTCTGAACAGGGCAGTCTGAATCTAGCCCAGTCAGCCCAGGAAGTCTCCAAAAACTATGTGCGTTCCTAGTTCTCTCTTAGGATCTGATACTCAGAAAAACATCACACTACGCAAACAATGCATCTGAGCAATTCCATGTGCTCTGCCCACAGAACGTGCTTAAAAGTCCCTTGAGAACTGCATGGGGAAAAGCATACACCCTTTAGCAGACGTAACTACACACAAATGTATTTCATTCCTTTCCCAAGAAGGCATTTTGAATTAGTTAAAAAGTATTTGCAGAGAAAATGAAAGGAGCTCCTGATGCCAGGAGAGCAAGCTATGCACTGGCTAAAGGCTCTGCTGATCACAGTTGGAAGGACAGCCTGACTTTATCAGGAGGATCAAGGAGAAGAAGAGATGGAATATGGGAAAGGTTGGAGGAAGATAAAAAGGAGGAATTTATCCATCAAGGTCAGCTAATTGGAGAGAAGTTTCTGCATTAGGGTGGCTGGAAGCAGTATTAATCCAAGCCAAAATTTTACTCTTTGGAACCTTGTGCATTCCTCCTGTAAGGCTTTTACATTGCCATAGAAAAGAAGGGTCTATTTTGGTACTGAATCATTCTGGGGCAGGTTTTTCTCTCCATATGTTTGCATAAATCTACAGAGGGCAATGGAGTTACACCACCGCATGTTGGTGTGAGATCAGAGGCAAGCTCAGTATCTCTCACCTTGTCTGACAGACTCTTTGACCCATTTCACTCTTTTTTACTCTGTCAGCGTTCCAAGGTCAAAGACCGTGCCCAAATCTAAAGCAGATCATAACTCAGATGCTGTATTTTAAAGACATAGGCTCTCTTTTTTAATAATGCATTATTTAAAATACAATTTCCTTTGACTTAGCCTTATTACTACATACCAATGATCTTGACTTGGCCTAGAGGGCACACACATTTCCGGGAGGAGGGATCCCATTTCCTTCACACCAGTTTCCGTGGCATCATCATCATCATCATCCACTTATTTCTGCCCTTGATCACATCATCTGAAAAGCTGGCAGATGTGAAACCTGAGCAACCCATGGGCCTCCACACATCCCCTTGCAGTAGGTATCCAAAATGGTTCAGATCATCTCTGATTTCTCTGTGGATCATATGTCTCCTTCAGAAAAAGGGTGGGGAGCAGATGTGCAAAACAGAGAGACAGAGAGACTATGATAATCATATTTCTCTTTCACAGCGGGGGGGGGGGG
>VXBL01007437.1:3563281-3592419 GCA_013400195.1 Aramus guarauna
GGGTGGGGAGGGAGAAAGAGAGATTGTATGCAGAAGAACAGCAGAAATCTAAAACACAGGTTAGATTGGACACGTTAACTGTGTGCAAAAGTTTCCTTGTGAGAATATTTCCTTTTGGATGATTTAACAAATGTAAGCTGGATCAAGTCTCCATTATGCAAGAAATATGTTAGGTTTCTTCTCTAGCTATGCACAAATGGCTGGGAAAAGCTGGATATAGTCCCATCCTATAAACTGGAATCAGAAATAAATTGAAAGATTTATAAATTGGAGGTGCAATTCTTCAGCTACATTGGTTTAAAGATGGTGAAATGAATGACTAAAGCATTCACTCACAGTGTTTTATGAAGCAGATCTAATGTGCAGGTTTTGTGACCTGCAGTGACTTTAACTTCTCAGTAAATCAAAAAGCTTAACAAATATTAAGATGGCAAAGATTACCTGTGTGTGCCAGATTTTATCTTTTATCCGTTATCATTTAGGAAATGAAAAGCTTGAGTCGGAAATCAGACAGCCAGTCACATGACTCAGGCGGTCTGGCAGCCCCACAAGACAAGAACCTGCAGGAGACACAGAAACTACACATTCACTGATTAGTTTTTAGTCCTTAAGAAATGGCTCTTTTTATTGTTGTTATTATTATTAGCAACCAATGAGCTTTAGAATCAGAGCAATTCCTTTCTAAATTCCACTGCGATGAAAATTCATTACCACAAGCCAGAGGAAGCAGCTGGGGGTATAGCTCAGCTCATGGCCAGGCTTAGTGGCAGCTCCATATACATGTGAGCTTCAGAGGTGTTGAGATTTGGGGTACAGCACACCAGCACCCATTTGGTAACACAGAGGCCAAAGATTTCTCCTTTTTCAGCCTTGGCCCAGAGCGGCAGGAAACTGGCTCCCAGATGGGATCTTGGCTAAGCCACAGGTTAGAGATCTATAGCACATGAGAAGACCTGCCGCAGTTCCAGTAGAGCATGCCCTCAATTTGGTAAGACTGGCTTGCAGTTCCTTCCTGAGAGCGCAGGAGGTAGCTGCCCTGGCAGAGGTGTGGGCATTTCATGCCTACAGCCTTCCAAGTATGCCATAGACCTTCAGGATGAAACAAATATTTATATTCTACCCCAGCTCCTAGCATGTTTCAAACCAAGGGCTGAGGGAGTCAGCGTGAGATCAGTATCTAATGCCTAAGTAGAGTTGGACTTCTTTTGAAACATTTTTTAAACATTTGCTGATTTATTAAATTACCATCAGGTCTAGGTGGAGCGGATAAGGCCAGCTTCAAGGCTACAGAGTAACGCAGAGACTAAATTGTAACACGAATTTGAGCCTTTCTAAAGTTCCAGCCACAAACTCAAACAAAATAACACTATCAGCTCTACTAGTTTGTCACACACACCTGCAATTGTTCTTCCTTTTCCATGCAGAAATGAAGATAATCCCAAAGATTAGACAACCTCCATAACAAAATGTGTAACAACCACGTCAGCTATGGGTGATGATGCAGGCTGTAGATTTGCATATATTGTTTTTGCTCCAAGAAGGTCTTCCCCTCCTCTCACCCCTGCAGCCTCTTGTCCCAACTACCAAAAGCATTTATGGCCATCCTTTCCTCTTCCATCTCGCAACTGTAAATGAATACTTGTTGAACATATATTGAAGTGCAAGGAGAAAGAGAATGAAAAGAGTTTCATAAAATGGAGGTTCCATTTTTTCCTCAGAATGTAAGATCTCAATTTAAAAAATGGCATCAGTTTTCTTCAGTTCCGAATCAACACTATAGCTGTTTATTAGCAGGGAGACGTTGATTTAAAGCACAGAAAATAACAACCCATTTCTCCTTTCAGCTGATAGAGTAAGAAAGATAAGAAAAGCATTCAGCCTTGAAAAATAGAACTGGGTTTACACTGTTATTTCCTATGTAACTGTCCCTCTGCCACAGCCTGAAAAGGACCATCGGCCAGAAGCTGACAAAGTGCACCATTGCCATCACTTCTTCCTGATGCACAGTGGTCAGAAAAAAGAAACAACGCCAAGCAACCCTGCAGCTGGAGTAAGTCAGCTTCATTCCAACAGCGTAAGCAGTTCATCATCAAGCAATATTTGTCCCAAAGTGTAATGCAAAAATAATACTACATCCAAAATAAGTTACCAAGCTGTTTCCACATAAATCAACAAAGAAGCTTATATATTAACTAATAAAGGCCAGCAATTAACAACAACAAATAGTTCAAGTAGTAAGAGAACCAAACTTCAAAGAAACAAAGCCTGGCCTACAGTTTCTTAAGTAAACAGTTTTGCTATGGGTCTAAATATGTTAGTCCTCCGTTCCACCAGATCCAATGCTAAGACTACAGTGGAAACGCAGCAATAATGTCAGGCCACCTCCTGTGGAAAAGATGGAAATGCAAATCTCCAGGACTGTACAAACATCTGTATTACAAAATCCTTTCATATTGTATTATATAATAGATATATTTGATACAATTAATTAATAATAATATATTTACAAAATCCTTGCATCTGCCTTCTATTTTTAAACTTCTGGATTTAATGTTAAAGGAAGTCGTGAGCTGATGTCCCTGTATTGCAGCGTGAACAGAACAAACTCTGTCAACAACTACCAAAGGGGTAAAAGGTAACTGTACAATCTGCTCTGAGCAAGGGGTGCTGTGTATCTCTTTTCTGCCAAAAGCAGATTGCGACTCAGCAAGTCAGTTTTCTACACTGCTCTCCCTGACTTTGGGAAGTTATTTCAGTGCTTCTCATGGCATGCAGTCACCCCTGCCACACGCCCAGCCTGACACCTCCGGCCAATGGAAGGTGTATGGGGATAAGGGCAGCTTGCTTTCTATGTCCTACTCACTTCTGCCTCACTCTTACCTTGATTGCTCTGGGGTAAACCCTTGCTCTTTGCAACCAAAAACGTGACATCACTATCAAACCAAGTGTGACCAAAGGAATTAGCTGGCACCTGTCTTGTTTCACTTACCAGCACTGGACTCTAAAGGAAAGCTACTCATCACTAAAGGTTATTAAAAACAAAACAAAAAACCCAAAAAAACAAAAACCACACAACAAAAAACAACCCTACAATGCAACATCTCACCACCACTGCCTGCCCACCTTACTCCAAGGCCTGAAATTACATGTAAAGACAGACTTGCTATTAACGCACCACTGTTCATTTGTGAACAGCGCAGGATGGGGTGAAATCCTCTGTTTTGCCAGGGGGTGGGACAGTATTCCTGAAAGAAGGAGAGCTGTTTGCATTAATACACGTATCTGAGCCCTTGCTTTTACAATCTTTGTTTAAACTCGTCTAAGAAAGGACACCACCATATTGCTCTCTGCTCCCACCCATTACCAGAATCAGTTTTAAATTGTGTTTGCTCACCTGCTGCTGACCTTGTAGAAGCTCGTGAATGAAGCATTACTGATTAGAATCAGAACTTGTGGCACAAAAGCAGAGCACCTGCAGAAACAGAGGAAAAGCAGCAGCTACATTAACAGATACAAGTAGGAAGCTTCCGCCTTCTATGGGGACGAGTCCGAATAAAGAGCATGGCATGTCCATGAAGACTTACACAAACTACATTCTTGCTAGCTGCAGGGTGAGTCACTTTGATTATAAAAGCTCCACTATTAAATGGGCTTTAATAACTAAATGCATTGCTATTTCTTCAGTTCTTATTACGATTTAATTTACCTATTCATTTTTCTGTTCTTTGAGTTCTTAATAAAATGAATAGCTGGCATCTTCTAGGCCTGCTCCCTTTTGTATTCTTGCCAATAGAATAACATCACAGCATTTTGCAGTAATGCTGTTTGGGCTGTTAAAGAAAGAAAATGTCAAGTACATTTTATATGCAATTCTAATATTTGTTTTACTCTCCATTGTTTCTAATATCCCCTGAGAACCTTGAAAGTAGCATTATTTCCTTAACAAGTTTGGCCTTTCTTCCTTCTACTTAGCAAATCATTTTCTTGGAGCCTTATAACTTGCTGTTACAGAATACAAGCAACTGCCACAAAATATTGCTGCTTATATCTATCTGGGCTAGCAAAACGAACCTAAAAATAAATAACCATAGATCTTGGTTTCTTCCTACTTTGTTGATGCTTTGCAAAGGAGAGCAATGCAGAAGATTTCCCCAGATCCTGAGTTGTTTTCATTTCAGGTAAACTTCTACTACACTTGAGCAATCCCTTAATACTTCAATCCTCCAGCTATAAAAATGTACCTGTCATGATAATCCCATCCCACCTTCTATTTATTTAAAATAAGAGAAGCAGTAGTATTTGTTGGAAAGTTTTATGGAAATCTTTTTAAATTTTGAGAAAGGCTGGTCCCAGAAGATAAACTCATACATAGGAGCCCAACAGGCAAGACGGAAACTGGGACATACTACAGAGGCATAATTTAAGTTGATCAAGTGGATCAAGTTAAGTGGACTCCTAGCTTTCATTTTCTACGTTGCAAAGCTCAGTGCTTTTGCTTCATTTTCTTCAGCAGTTTTTTGTTGTTGCCATTTTGCATTTTTTTTTTTCCAGAACATAAACATTTTCATTTGGAAATATCTTTGTAGTTACCAAATGTCTTTTAGTTGTTCAGTGCCAGGGATTACATTCCTCAGAGTGGAACAAGACACATTAAATTCCTAAATCAAAGTCCCTTAGTACATGGCACACAGGGTTTAAAATCTTTCCATGGGCCTGCATGGGCTTAAACTCTAGTCATTACGCCCATGGGATACCATAAAGCTGTGTATCACAGGGACCTGGCTTCCAGGGTACCAGCTTTGCCCTTCCCTGTAAACCTATTTGCAAAGCATTTAGAGGACTTGAATCCCCCGAGTTCTCTCTTTTCTTCTTCTTTTTTTTTTTTTTCTCCCCCCGCCCCCCATCTAGCCTGCCAAAGAGAAACTGCTTCCAGGCTTTCTCCTCTGCAGCATAAGTGGCAAAATAAGCAAAGGCAGGTAGTTAAACATTGGAATTTACTTGTCACAGCTCATCTGCGTGCATGCACTTCTGGGCAATATTTTGTAAGCACACAGTAATTTTCAGAACTTGCATATGTTTAAGAGACACAGAGACTGGAAGTGCCCAGCTCTTCCTTCTCTCAAGGTTGTGGCAGGGAGTGGGGAGGAAGGAGGCTAAGCTGAAGTGTTTATGGGAGGTAACACAGGTAATTGAATCTCACTAGCATGCGCACAAACTGTCCAGGATGCTACTTGCGCAGGCAGAGGGACAGCAAAGAACAGAACACCCTGTTCGCATTTCACAGACCCTTATTGGTTTGATTCAAATGCTGCTTTCTAAAGAAAGGACACGGGGTAAGTAACTCATCCGACAGGCCAAAGGAGTCACAATGGCTACTTAATTATGAAACTCTTCTAGGCACTTATATATTAATTCATGGTCTAATGTGGTGTCAAGCTGAGGCGAATAAAGGTTAACATATTCTATTAGTCCCAATTGTCACAAGAATTTCATCGAACAATATGGTTCATTAAATGCTGAATCTAATAATTATGTTCACCATAATAGAAATTATTCATATGAACATGATCTGAATAGTTTTGATTTATTAATTTAGACATAAATTTAATTAGCAATTGATTTCAATTGAGTCTCGCTCTGAACAATAAGTTGTGTTGTAAGCCACGTACTGGAAGCAATATCCAAAATGAAATATGGAACTCCGAGGCGGGATGCTTGTCTGTATCCTTGATTCCTACCCCTGCTTCCTGCTGTGTAAGAACAGCACTCCTGTCCAGAACAGAATTAGAACTCCCCCCCCACCCCCCAAAAAAAAAATAATAAATGGGAAAACCTATTTCCCACTGAGTTCCAATAGTTAAAGATCTCTTTTAGAAAGTATTGCCAAGTAATAAGCGGGCTCTTCCAGGACAGAGAGCAGCATGGAACAGCTCAGCGGCTGTGAATGGGAAGTGCCATAAGAAGCCCACATTGAGGAGCTGCAGTAAAACACATCACAAGATAACAAGAGGAAAGAAACTGCTCTTTGCCACAAAATGCCAGCACCAAATTCGTCTCCTGAGGTTCCCCATCACCGTATCCCTGCTGCTGCCACTGGCATGTCCCACTCCCCGCAGCCATGCCCACGCTTCCCTGCAGAGCTCTACTGATCGGGAGCACCCTGCACCACACCACCCTTTGCTGTTACAGCAGGGCCACTTAAATTCTTCGTGGCTTGGTTTTCCCCCTCTATAAAACAGGGATAAAACTGTAGTCTTGGCAGTTGAGAACCTTAATTCACTAATGTCTATAAACCCCTCTGAGGTTCTTATTCGGAAGGCACTGTAAAAACGCAAAGTATTATCACTGATTCAAACTGACCTTCCCCTTGAAATATCACCATTCGAGCTATAATTCCAAATCCTGACTCTAACCAAGTGCTACGCTGTGGGATTAACCACATTAATGCTTAAAGCTGTTGCGCTTTTTTTTTCCCCAGTGTTCACAAGCTAATGCTTGTAGGGGTCTAATCTTGGACAATTCCTTAATGATACAGATTTTCAGATGAAAATTACTGCTACATTTTCCTGACTTCTAACAAATTTTAGTCTCACTGCATGTACAACGTTGGAATGTTATTTAATTATAAATACAACATTTTCTGGAGAGTCCTTCCTAATTTGAGTGTATCTATCTGTTGTCTGCACACAAACTGTAAATCATTGTATTAAGAGTGATTACACACCCACTGACACAGAAAATTCATGATCGGGTTGTGAGACTTAAGAGGTTTACCAGATTGAATGTGGCCTGGCCACATATTCTACAGAATTTATTATTATTTCTAATCAACCCTCCTCCCCTAAACCAAGATCCCTTAACTGTAGGGCTCTCGCTATGCTTAAGAAGGACATTTCAAATGGATGTCTTTTTAAAATACACTTACATAGCTACACACAGGAATGCCGCAGTGACATTTTCAAACACAAGGTTATAGGTAGATAGTTGGGGTTTCATCGTTAGGCCAAATCTGCCTTCACTTGTACAGGGCTAGGATCTGGTCTGAGTGTATGCTGACTGTTTTACACCAGCAAAATATCCCAAATCACAGGATACAAAGCAAAGGTGGTGTTAAACCTACTTTTTCCATGGGTTGATCTGCCACAGGGCTCTGCCCAGGCAGTGCTCCTGCCACCGTCATTCAGGCTGTCTCCAGTGAGGGGCCTCGAGCTCATGCAATTTAAGAGCCCTCCTCGCCCCTGCAATGCCAGGCTGCTGTGATTTCATTAGATGCCCAGAAATTAGCATCTATTATTATTAAAGGAATATATATTCTTGAATCTTGTTGACCTGTGAATCTTGATAAATAAGCAGACTAGGCACATTTGGTAAAGGACATAATGCTGACTTTAGCAATGGCAAATGTGGTCAGGGAAGAAGGAGCTCCCCAGCCCTGTCCTTGTAGGAGCCAGGATGCTGTGACAGTAACACAGTTGTTACAAGCAGGCATACCAGTGCCATTATGTTAATTCTAGTATAGAAAAGGTCACTCCTGGGGAGGGAACAGGCCCAGCCAACGACCCTCCCTCCTTTGGATGGGCAGCCATGTGGAGGGCAGGCCTATGTCCATCCCTACATCCTGGTGTGAGATGCTGTTCTGGCCACCAGCCTGCTTGGCTGGTGCGAGTGATCAACAATTGACTGTTCCTAAGGGTCCTCCGGGATCCCTGCAGTGCACAGCAGCACTGCCGTGTGCATCTCAGTGCAAAGCCATCCTACCTGGGTCATGATTCAACATTTAGGGGAAAAAAGGACAAATTGGCCCCTGCACCACAAGCAGTAATGTAATCTCTACAGTGCACTGCATTGTGCTTTGAGGCACACTGTCAGGGTGCTCCAGAAATACCTCATGAAGCCGAATTTTCTCTCATGAGAAATAACTATAAGAGGCTCACTGGTTTTAGAGTGCCCATAAACTTGGCATTTCAAGGAATATCCAAAGGACAAAGACATCTACATATTTTGTCCCAGAATCCCAGACTACAAAAGTCTGACAAAGGGACAGACAGAGGATGAGCGAGATTAACAGGCCAAGTAGGTCAGGACCAGTGTGATTCTGAGGCCAGTACAACACAGCACATTGAGAAAGCTCCCAAGAAGCATAAACAGGAATGGATGTTTGAGACAATGAATGCCCTAATTGGATGCCCATTCTCACCGCTTCCCTCAATTAAGGGGAATCGTGGTCTGCCAAGATATTGATGGACAATGTAAGCATTGGCTTGAAAACTTTTGCGATTTAATGAACCAAACCCTACCCACTTGTGAATTAGAAGTGATCCAAAAATAAATCCAGCAGAAAAGAGTCCAATGATGCTTAAGTCAGAAAGTCACAAAACTTTCTTAACCACTGAATCTTAATAACTTCTCGACAGAGATACTACAACACAGAGCTTTTCATTTCTCATGTTGGCTTCATCAAGTTTTCTCAAACCTTGGAAGATTGGTTGTATTCCAGAAGACAGAAGAAGCAGCTGCATTACCCCTTAAAATTACGAAAAAGGAGAGCCAACATTTGCTTAGACTGGAGAGGAGTAATTCTGCTGACAGTCTCAGGAAATGGCATACAACACAAATACTGAGCCAACTGTAACCACATCTCAGGCCTGAAGTGAGAGGTAACTAATACAGCTTCTGGTCAGACTGATCTACAGTGACTACAGTACATACTCATGAAAGAATAGCTGAAGGCCTATTGGAAGAACAGGATGAGATTAACATGGAATTGACGCATGTTCTAGATGTTTTAGTCTCTTCATCAATCACCTTGGTGTCCTGCTATGGCATTATAATGTGAGAACTTAGTGGCCACTTGTGTCTTATCAATGGTTTTGAGGCCAGATTTACTTACTGCCCAGGCTGATAATCTGGAGCTGGTTCTTTCACAGCTACACTGGAACAGCTGGAGAATGTTCTGGGATGGACCTGTGCTTTTAGAGGCACCCAAGAACACCATTCCTGCAGGAAGAAGGCTCCAGAAACTCCTACACTTCATCTTCCCTTTGATGGACATCATTACAAAATCAACCCAGGCCTACAAATCTCATCTTCCTCTTGCAGCAAGAAATCTACAAGGGCAATGCGAGCACAATACCAGTGTTTGGTACAACTAATTTCCTTAGTGTCAAGACAAAGTTCAGGAGCAAAGTACATATAGGCCATATGTCTAGTGGAAGAACTTCCATGTGTATAGTTAACTATGCATCTGTATGATGCACTGGCTGTCAGCAGAATCAGGACTGCATTGAGAGATGTTCTTCCACTGGCATTACTCAGTGTTTCACATTCTAAGACCAAATTAAAAGGCAAAAAAACCTTGAAGTACTAATACTCATGTTGAGAGGAACTCAAACAGAGAGAGGAGAAAGTAGAGAGCTTCCAGAGTCAAAATTGACAGCACACTCTTCCTCAAAAATCTGCTGCTCTGATTTCATTGCAGACCAGGCAGTATTTTGCTGTTCCCAGTGCAGAGTGGTTTTATGCTAGTTGAGAGCAGTCAAACCCCTTGCTTCATAAAAGAGATGGGAAGATTGGCTCAACAGCATCATTTAAACTTGCCCTCAAATGTTTGCAGATAGACCTTGAAAAAAAGGACGTATAAACACATGACCTTGTATAATAGTCCCATTCCTCTGGCTTCTCTGCATATAAACACAGGCTCACACAGATTTAACCATATTATGTTAAATACATTTTTGCAAACCTTCTTTTCAGTCTATTGCAACCTTTCACTTCTGAAACCTGGTGCACAGCACATCACCATGAGGTCAAAATGGCAAGAAGCAGAACACAGGGTTTGAGTTTTCCAACGGTCAATAGTAACATTTGAACACCTGTTAATCTCACTTGCACCATCGTTTGTCTGATGTGCATGTAGGAACAGTAAAAAAAATACTGGAAATTCATGACTGCCATGGCTCTAGGGAAACCTGATCAATCAGCAATAATAGGATTGCAGACTGCTGACAGCAGCAATGAGAGATGTATTTTACTGAGTAGATCAAGGTGATCAGACTCATACAGTTAGAAGAACTGACCAGAAATATGGAAATAGGACAAAATGAGTCACCTAGGGAGTACTTGCTTAAAGAAGAGCATCCAGACAGCTCCAATTAACAGGCAAGCTAAAGGGGAGTGGGCAAGAGAGAGTCTTCAAGGTGGGGCATCAGTTTGGTGCACCAGCAGGCCTGGCCGGCAGCACAGCAGTCAGAATGAATCGGAGAAGACAAAGCTGGAGGACACCCCAGGAACCACAGCTCAGGCAGCTGGTACAAGGTCTAGGTCCATCTTTGCCCTGGGTAATGGAAAGAAGGAGATATCGCACTGAGAGCGCCAGTGCTGCAGCAGGCACAGACTGCATAGTCTGTAAACAAAGAGCAGGACAAAACAAGATGAGCTGCCTCAAAAAAGATGCCATGAGGTATCAAAAAAAAAATAAAAATAATGGGCTTGTACCTTTGCTGACATTTGCCTTGGTGCAAGCATAGTCTTTTGAAATGAAGGGCTATATTATTAATGTTCGAACTTTGCTAATATGAAAGTCTTGAAATGTATATTATTGCTTAATATAGCTACATACTGAGGACAGAACTGAACCTCATCGAGCATTTTAAATCATAAAACAAAAAAAGCCATGTAGCTATTGGGCTGTATGGTTTTAAAAACTTGAAAGCGCTCAGAAACTAAACCACTTCCGGCAGTCATTTCACCCATATTTTCCTCCGCTTGCCAGCACACTCAGGTGTTCATGAATTGGGATGGGTGAAGTGTTGCAGGTTTGGCTAATAGTTCATGCAAAATATTTCTTCCTGTACATAGTGCATTCAGCTAGCCTACCAACTTTCCATACCCCATTGCTCATAGTGCATAAGGGTGTCCTAAAGTAGATGATGTCATTACTGTCCCAGATTGGATGATGTCCAGCCCCACAAGACCAAATTCAGTCAAGTTCTTAAGCCCATGTCTAAACTAAGTACATGAATAGCCCCTTGAGCCAGAGACTCATTTATTAGACAAATTACTAATAGGCTAGAAAATGCATGTAAAGGCTCTAGAGAGCCTTTAAGATGGCTAGGCAATGATATCTGAAGAAAATGTTAATGCAAAATTATGAATGTACATCAGAATGCTTCCATTTATTAATATAAAATGTTTGCAAGCAACTGTGTGCAAGTATTTGTGTGCACATGTACACAGAGACACCGTCATGACTAAAAAAAAGAAGAAAAGAAAAGAAAGAAAAGGAAAATATGCTCTGGTAAATGTTTCCAGATGTAAAATGTAAAAATTATTACAGATAACAAAGGATATATTCACATTTTTACTTCAAATGAATACTCTCTATTCTTCCCTTGCCTAGTTCTGATGCTGAATGTCCTTATCATATGATCACAGAAATGTTCTTGCTACCCAACATTGCTTTAAATTGCTAGGTTTGGAGGGTTTTTTGTTGGTTTTGTTTTGTTGTTGTTAAGTCTCTTACAAATTTTACAAGGCTGCATACACTTAGCAGGGCTCCATTTTCACACGTGTCTCTTCCATAAAAGCTGCTCACTTATTTTAAATATAGCTACGAGCCAAGAGAAAATGATTACGAAGAGCACTATCATTAGTTTAGTACCATCAGAACAATGTTTATATGAGTTTATACTACAGAGGAGCTCGTATTTGAATAACACATGCACATTGTCCTCAGACAAGGAAAAAAAAAAGTCCAACCAACCATGTAAGCCAAGTCACGAAATTTAATTAGAAAGATAAGAGTTGGGTTGTGGGGTTTTTTTAGGTTACAGAAAAAGATCATTTTAGGCAGAGAATTAGCATCTTCTAATAATCTTAGACAAAAATGATTTTGTTTTGCTTTGGTTTGTAAATTAGCTCATGATTAAAGTATCTCTCTAGTTGAGTTTCATTGTCTTTTTGTGCCTATTTTCTGAATGCAACCCTGACCTGAATACTCTTGTAGCTCAAGTACAAGAGTTGAGAGCATGAGAGGAACAATTATTATAAAGTGAAGTACTTACAGTTTTACTGCAAAATCAATGAACTTTCAAGTGATTTTTATCATATTTTGCAGCTGTTCTGTTTGCTTTGAATTATGTTTGTCACATCAAAAAACTGTAGAACTTTTAAAGGATGCTTTCTCTAGAAATTTCCTCCACCTTGATTTTCTTGTACCACCCAGTGCTGTAAATGCTGCTTCCCAAGGATATTTTTATCTTGTGATTTTCCCATGCCTCAGAAACTCTCTCTCTCAACACGTAGGCCAGTGACTTTGCTCAGTCCCTGCCCTGTTCTCTCTCATGGTTCCTTAAATGAGGAAAAGTTCCAAGTTCC
This sequence comes from Aramus guarauna, assembly GCA_013400195.1. NCBI lineage: Eukaryota > Metazoa > Chordata > Aves > Gruiformes > Aramidae > Aramus > Aramus guarauna. The sequence goes on from VXBL01007437.1 coordinate 3,575,657, forward strand.
CAACTTAATTCACTGTTTTGCAGCAGTTCAGTTATATGTCACCATTCAAGGCTACCTCTCTGACATTTTTACTATCTAAAGGAATGGCCTCACGTGATCTAGTCGTGCAGGAGCTCAGACGGTCTGTCAGGAACCATACAGGAAGAAGCAGGGAGGTCGCACTCCTCCCATGGGACCTGATCCATAAGGTTATCTGTGGACATTAGAGGTGACTAATATACCACTGACTTCAGTGGTATAAGGTTAGAAGCACAGCTTACCTTACCTTACAGCTTGGACCTTCCAAGTCCATCCTCTACCTCAAGCAAAGCCATCTCCTTCCTCAAAAGGGACTGCCAAACTCAGGACCTTTATGAAAAGGCCTGCTTGGCTACCTTTCCCCACCTGGACCCCTTCAGCAAAAGTTGTATGCTCTGGGCAGTATTTACCATGTATCTGCTGCTCCTTCACAACTGCTATGGATTCTGCTGGATATTAACAATCTCACCCTACAAACCCTCCTCCCTGGGCAGAGCTCCATTATCAGTCCCTTGGACTCCAACACAACTGATATAATTACTGTGGTAGCCCTTTGCATCAGCCACTACACACACACTTACTAAACGGATGGCCTCTTACCTCAGATAAGTTACAATCCAGGTTACAATCAGATGCAACAGGGACAAAGCAAACATGAAGGGAGGGGAAAGACAAGAGAGAATGAGGTGACAATAAAAGTCAAACAAAATAAACCCAAAATATATAAACTGGCATAGTCTTATAGGTTTGCAGCAGAAGAGAGGTTTATTCATGGTGCTACACCCAGCAGCATTGTATAATAAAATTCTATTCTGTACATTTACCAGTACATAAAATTAATGCAGCTGTGTAATTCCTATTATGCTTCCTTATGTAATTCATATCACTCCTATCTCCTTTCTGCTTAAATCAATAGAAATTTAATTTTACTTAAATGCTTACCGATCACCAGTAAAACCTTTGCTTTTTTTTTTTTTTTTTAAAAAAACCTGAATTATTTGTTATACCAGAGCTAATACAAAGATGTACTCACACTGTTTCACAGTTCAAGTAACTGGCAGTCACACCTACTTTTAAATCACATTCAATGACCTTCTAGACAACATCCTCAGATGCTTCTGACTGAAGCACAGATTATAGAAGTTTTACAATGCACCGTTCTGCTGCTCAACTTAGAACAGGAGTAAATGAGCCTTAGTGTTGCTACTCTGTGGTATCTGCCAGATAGGTACTGCCGCTACGGTAAATAAGGTGAAAACACATCAACTAAAACCAAAGTGAAGGCAATGGCCACGGCCCATTTACTACACGGTAAAATGATCATACATCTGAGTCCAAAGGAAAGAGGAGAGAGAGACTTTACATACAAAAAGTATGAAACTCCCTGTAAGTTATATGAATACTTAAAAGATGAAGCTCAGAGGAAATACTACTTTGAGGATGTCTATTGGCAATTATCCCACCACAGGGGTATTCATTTAATGGATGAGAGCATGGAGCGCTTGAACCATCTATTGGTTGTCTTCTGACCAAGCAGGGCGGTAACTATTCCCTTAAATCCCTCCCATGGCACTGCCTAATTGGCCTTTATTTACATTTACCTGGTTATAGCCTTGCAACCACAGTTTCCAGCCTTTGTCTTGTTTCATCTAGCATTTCATCTTTTCACTTCTTTTTTCCACTTTTTTATAACTGCTGTTAATTAAATTTAACAACTGACAAACCTAAACAAGAATATGAGACATCCAAGTGGGATTTTATCTACAGTACAAGTGATTTCAAGTGGGAAAGAAACACATTCAAATCTTTGGAATGTCGATCTCACCTTTCCAAATGCAGAAAAAGTCACGCTTACAGCTGTTCCAAATTATACCATTACATAGGTACGCCTACAAACTTATCCTTCTTGATACAAATAGAAAAAATATGTGAATTTTGATGAAAATTTCATCAGAAAAAAAAAACCACAATAAAAATTTAATTTGGAATACTTTACATTTAGGAATTGCTTGATTTCAGAACTGTATTTTGAGTTCTTTTCATGTTACATTAACCTATTGGTATTTTCTCTAACGTCAATATTTATAGTACCTTACACATACAAGTATAGAATTATATTTGGTGGGTTTTGTACTTTACTGTTAAAGGATTGACATAGTTGCTACTTAAACCTCCTGGAATAGAATCTTCTCTCCAGTTTGTGTGCCTTAAAACTATTTTGCACTAAAACAGGTCAGCTCTTTTATAATTCTTTTTCTAAAAGTTACCTTATTTCAGATTAGTAGAAACACTGTGTATGTCAAAAAACAAAAAAATGCAAAGATATATCAAAAAAGGAAATTTTTTTCTTTTGACAAAAATTCTGAAAGAAGAAAAATATTGTGCAAATCAGACTTGATAAACCTCATAGATTTTTAACAGTAGACAAGTACCGGTGTTACCACTTATTTTCATCTCTTCCATACTTTCGGAATACCTATTATCTCCCATTTTGAATCCAAAAGCCATGATTAAACTGGAGCACATCTTACAGCACAACATGCAATATTTTCCAGTGACAGAGAAACCACTTCAACCCTTAGGTTGTTCCAACAGTTAATTATCCTCCTTGATAAAAATGTGCCTCTATATCTAGTCTGCATTAGTCAAGCCTCACCTTCCAGCCCTGGACTCTTCCATAACATTTTTGCTTGTGTAACTGCTTGTATTTTTCCCCTATAGGTATTTTTATCACTCTTTAACCTTCTCTTTGATGAACAAAACGTATTAAGATCTTTGACTCCTGCATTCCACAGTAGGTTTCCATTCAGGTAATTCTTTCTGTCACTCTGCCCTGAACTCTAACCTTTTTAACCTTCTTTGAAGCGTGGCCCCTCGGAGCGCACGCAGTAGTAGCTGCTCCCCCTTAAAGCCTTTCCCTCTCTCCAAGTCCAGGGATTTGTTCTTCTGGCCACATTCAGCTATTTGCCCACCTGTAATCCAGAATTTCTTTACATGGAGCTTCAGCAGATTCCCAGTGTCACGTAATGTGATTTTGGCTGCTAGAAGAAACAGAAGGAAAGTTGGAAAGAAAGGCAAGCCTGTGCACTTGGTTTGTTTTCACTGCTGTCCTGAACTCAGCTGTGTACAGGTGCAGCTTATTAGCAACTTTCTGCAGCTTTCAGGCTTTTTTCATTTGTGTCGCTCACGTTACAGTGGAAGGAGCCACAGCAGACCTGTAAGCACCAAAATCTGAGCATCTCCTCAGATATGCCCCCATCTCAATTGTTCCCCATAACCTATTCTAGATAAAGAGTATAAAAACACATCATCAAGATCTGCAGGAAAACATTCAATATAGATAGTGTACAGCTCTTGTAATGCAAGCACTAAGTTTGGGAAAACCCGTTATCTGGCATAAATTCTAGAGCAGAGTGCTTATTTGAGCTAGCTGCAGCACAAAAGCTTTAAAGAACATTATGGAGGAAAATGACAATGAATACAGTTTCCTTTGCAACATTACCTGCTCTCAGCTGAGCTAATACTCTCTGTGGTTTTGCAAAGCATTAGTGGGGGAAAAAAAAAAAAAATATCCAACAGCAGGTAAAGAGCCCTCAGGGTCTGGGCCAGAAATTCATACTAAAATAGCATTAGTAGTGACTATAAGTCTCCCTACAGAAGCTTTCAGAAAACAGAAAAGTAGTCAAGATGCTTACAATTTTTAATGGATTGTTTGTCTTTTCTACAAAATAACTTGCAGGGATGAAAGCGAGCCCTGCAAAAGCTGGTGTCACAGGTCTTGCTGGCTGACTGCTCCGTGTGCTGTCCCTACAGACTCCCATTATCTTGCGTGTAAACGCAGAGCTGAACCAAAGCCTTCGTGCAGTGCCCAGGGGATGCTGCAACATAATCTTTTGGAGGAGTTTTAAAAGTCTACATCCCTTCCAAAACGTTTGCATGTATTAAAGAATCAGTGAGTCTTTTTTACGTAAATGTCCTGGTATAGATCAATGCTGTCATTCACAAACTTTCAAGTGTCTTGAATTAGGTTCCCTAAAGTCATTGTACTGCCTTACAAAGTTTCTATACCATATATTTGTGATGCTGAAATAATATATTTGATGAAATTTCTATTTAGATTATAAATTCTCAGGTCCTATATGGCATCTATTTTAAAAAGCATAACTTGTAGGCCTAAACTGTTCTGGGTCACATGGACCACATATAAAGGAGTGGGATCTCCCTTACCCTGTGTAGAAGATAGTGGTGGGCTATGATGGTGTGTGTTTGAAACGTTAGGGAAGGCAGACTCTAGGTAAGTAATAAAATGCTGTACGTACTGCCTTAGGAGCAGGTTAGAAATTTCCCCTTGTTCACTGGCATTTACAAACCACTGCCCCCCCCAAAGGGAAACACTTCTGAAGGCAAAGTTTAACACAGTAATAAAAACACATCTTAAAAGCCCAAACGCCTGTGTTTCAGTGCTTAAAAAAGGTGGCAGCTTGGCAGACCTGGAGACTGACAGCAGCAGTGTCAGCCTTCCTCACACTTCTCTGCCAAAGCACCTCAACCTTGACCTGAGGAGAAAACCACGAAGGGTTTGAGTGGGATTTCATGCCCATTCACTCTGGCATCTCTGCTGAGATTGCCAACAAGGGGGCCAATTAGTGCCTGCTTCAGAGGATCATTTTTTTTCACTGTGTGGAAATGACACCTGTCCACTGAAACTGGGCAGAGACCGACCAATTCCCTGGGTGCCAGTGACTGCACAGGTTACCGCTCCTGGTTACTCCCCTTGCACCAGGCATGCAGCAACTCCGAGTTGTTGTCCAAGTGGGACCAAATGCATTTTCCTTTCCCAATAAGTAGTCCTTTCTGATTTAAAATAGCAGCCTTGTGTTAAAATTGAATTTTAAACGTGATTCTCACTATTCAAGGTCCTGGGGCCTCACTGAAGATCAAAAGGCCAGTTTTGCTGTGCAACCAAGTAAAATCCCTTCAAGAAATTGCACCAGGGCAGAAGAAGATGAAGAGAGAGGGTTTCAGGCCTTTTTATTAAACAGAGAGAAAAATGCTACTTTCCTGTTGGGCTCTTTCCCTCCTCACAAGACCAAATTGGCAAATTTCTTGGGTGCTTCCTTGCCATTCAGTACAACAGCAGTTGCCTTGTCTGTTCCTAGAAGAGAAAGTGTCACAGGAAGGCTGTTCCCTCGCCAGGAGATGGACAGGCTTGAGCAAGCTGGTACAAAACATAGGACTGTCTCATAAAGCAATCAATTGGTCTAGTGGCCAAGAAGGGAGTAGTTGCCACTGTAATATGTGTAGACATAAGTCTCTTCAACTTAGACACTATAAAAGTCATCACACTTTAATTAGTGACCTAGCAGTGCAGTTTGAACAGGAGACCATTTGCAGTGTAAACTGTTGAAACGTTACTTAATGGAATGGGAAACTTCATTACAGATTTTATAAAAATTACCTTTCATAAATTCTAGTTAATTCAGCTTCATTTTGTCAGACAAAAAACCATACAAGTCATTCTCTTTGAAATCAGACATCACCCTCCAGTTCATCTGTCACCAAGTCAGGCTTGCTAGCCTCTCTAAGGATGTCATCTGACTAGAGTTTTATATCACTCTTTGTCATTCCAGGTGCACTTCCTGACAATTTTTTTAGATCCCTGTCCAGAGTCTCCTCCAGGAACCTAGAAGGACCATGAAGATAGCATCAAGGACTTGATTAAACAACAGATAACATGTGTACCCAGCACACTAACCTCATTTGCAAGCTCTCACAGTAAATGATTGACAGCTGATGCCCTAAGCAAAACTGCTGTTTATAAAGTCCTTTTCAGTCCAGCTACATTAGTCTCTCCACATAGCAGAAGTCAGTACACTGCTATCAAAACCAAGTCTGTGACTGATTATATTGAACTCTTCATTACCCCAAGTGTTGCTGCAAGTAATACCATGAGTTTGGACACCACCGTTCAATAAAGGCTCATTATTATAAATATTCAGCTTATGTCATGATGAGAACAAACAGCTTTGCAGCCAAGGTGAAAAGGGTGAATTGCAAATAGGTCTAGGTTATGATAGAGACAGTGCCCTATTTTTATGAAGTAACCTTGTAGCCCGGCACCAAACGCAAGTTCAGTGGAATCCACGGGATCCTGTGTATTCAAACAAAACCAGTTGGTCACTAGCAGTCTTTAGAAAAACTAAATCATGGAAGGAATAAGCGCTGTCAAATGATGCAGAGCAGGGTTCTTCTGTTGTTTAAGTCTGATATTTCTAATACTTTTAGTAAGGCTCAAAGCAAAGATTTTTTTGGTTTGTTTTAAATCCTGTAATAGTTTCTTGAATTAGATAAGACACCACAGATAAATTGTGTCTGGCACAACAGTTCATGTGACTTATAAGAATAGAGACTTGTGCTGACCTCCTCTCCTAAATTTGCTTTCTCTCCACTCCAGAGGTGGCTGCATGCAGTACTGGCTGTTCAGAGCTGGCTACGCACCAGAATCTCTCAGCAAGAGCCGCTAATCTCTCCCTGGGAACAGCACCCAGATTGCTCTGCCTAAAGTCACAACACACCCCTCTGGTTCCTTTGTCCACTCTGTATTTCAGCCTAATTAACCAACAGTTTCTAATGATAAAAATAATAAAAGAAAGAAATTACTTCCCAGAAGTATGAATACATTGATTCACATGTGCTGGGCAGTTGCCCTGCCAGCTTTGTTGCAAGAGGAAAAAGGAATAATGAAAAAGACCTTCATTTGATCAAGTTCCTTATTGCACTTGTGAGCTGTGTGAGTCAAATTAATAAAGAACATCACTGGAGCTACTGATGGGTTATTCCCTGAAAATTTGGGGCTGATAAGGGTGCTTGATCATCTAAGTTGGACTACAGCAATGGTCCACATTTAAAAAAGGTGCTCAAATCCTGCAGAAGCTCACAGAAGGCAGAAGAGACAAGGGACTCCAGGGATACACACACTAAACCCCCTCCCTTCAGATTATGTTCTTTATATTTATTACCTCTGAAGGGAGCCCATTTTTGCCTGTCCCAGGCATATCTAGGTTCCCTCCTACCTCAGCATCTGAAAGTCTCACAACTACATGAAATATGCCATCCCAAGAAAGTACAAGTACTGTTACGATGCACCAAGACAACACCAAGATATTGTGGTCAAACAGGGAACTAAACCATATCACCATTGGTGTAACTTTGCAGAGCCGTAAGGAACAGGTCATATACATAGCTGAAATACTGATGGCCAACAGGGAGTAGAACTAATAGGGAACTCAGACCCAGAAGAGAGGAGGATGAAGCACTGCTTTGCCTTGCTAAGAAACAAATATAAAGGCCATCCCATCCCTCATTCATTCCTAAATGGAAAACAAAATTAATTTCCTGGAGGCAGGAAAGCAGGAGAAAGAAAATTAGGAATGGTAAACTCTTGCATCGAGTGCAATGAATATCCAGAGGGTGGAATGATTCAGTCCTACTCCAGCAAGAAAGTCTCACTGATAGCAGACATATGTCTGAGGAAAAAATTTTGACATGAAATTGAAATCTTAACTTCTTGGAGAATTTTTCTAAAAACCTTAAGCATCTTCCTGCTTAAGAAGGAAGAAAAAAAAAAGAAGTGTGCTGAGGGTCTTTCAGTAATCTTTTTTGAAGATTAAATCCCTAGAATATTTTCCTTTCTACCTTATCAACCATTCTCCCCTTATAGAACTGCAAAAACGTTGTTCTCCCTGACTGACTCCCTCTACCAAAGTTACTGACCTCACATGAGACATTCAGAGCAAAATGAATGCCACTCCTTATCTTTGGTGTGGTACCTCTAACGGAAATAGGCACTAATAAGCTCAATGTGGCGGACGAAGGATGAACATACGTTTCAGGTGAGTTATGAGACAGGCATAAGGCTGAAAAATGAGAGTTGTAACATTTTAACCTGGTGCAACTTATCAACTTAAGCTCAGTCAGAACCCACAGTCAGCAGTCATTTAAAACTAATTGTTTTTATTTTTATTTAGCCTGACAAACATACAACTCCCAGATGAGTACAGAGATTGGTCTAGCAAGATGACTCTTCTGCGATATATCCTCTAAGCCAGAGGGGAACCCAAGAGGGAGGCGAGCATTCCCATCAAGTTCTCAGTATAAACCAAGAGCTCTTTCCCCTAAACCTGATTCAGTGCAGCTTGTGAAGTTTTCAATAACTACTAGGTCACTATATGTTTTGACCACCTCACCTTATCCTGGTCCTCCAATCTGACAGACAACATTAAAAGACATGGCATGTCCACTCCTGAAATGTCTCATTCACGTACAAAATTCACTTCCCTCCCAGCACAGGGAGTATAAGGTAGAATATCTGCTCAGCCATAACACAGCCAGTTCATGCAGTTCAAGACAAATGAGACGGTTCCCATCATCAGCTTTCCCACTGAAGTAGTGCCAGTTAATGTGCATGCATGTCTGAAAAGGGGAGTCATATTCATCAGCAACATCTGGAGAGTGACTCAGAAGAAATTTTTGTTGGTCTAGCAGCACGGTTCTGTCACCTATGATGTCATTCTCAACTTAGTCTTTGATCTTTCCAAACAACAGACCTATGCATGGCCAGTGTAAATCCCTCCTGTCACTGGTAGGGACTTAACACAGCCCTACCGCAACAAACAGAGCAAGTCTTGAATTGCACTTGCTGATGCCTTCACTGGGATGGTGCAATGATTCCAGTCCCAGGACACCTGCTTGTCCCTCGTCCCAAGATTACCCAGTCTATGACTGGGAATAATAACCTTACAGCAGAGAAGGATCAACTCTTGAACTGCTGCAATTTACAGGCCAATATATGAAAGAAAACCAGAGCCAATGCCAGATTACTGTAATATGCTGGGCTATAAATGGTAACAGTTCAAGAGCTGCTGGGCCATCCCTGCCCTGGAGCCAGCAATCTCAGGAGAAGGAAACATAGGGAGGGCGGGTGGTTGGGAGCAGCAACACTTCAGCCATACCAGCTTAATCTGAAGCCCTAAGTGAGTCAACACCTCCACTGAAGTGATGTGTCTCACAAAAGATCGCACAGCCTTTCCCCTAAAGAGGTCACTAGAGAGGTGAAGATAAAACACAGAGAACACAGGCGTTTGAAATAATAGTAAGTCTCACAGTCTCTATTCCTACAACCCATACCCTCAAGAGCAGAATGCCACCTGAGCGAGGACAACATGCATAAGTAAGTGAACATGAGTTATTTAAGGCCTTGTACTCATTTTGGTAAACAGATAAACACTCAGGCAGCTGACAGAGCTACATTACTGCATAGCATTGCCCAAGGCCTTGTCTTAGTTTTGCAGACGATAAAACAGGAACACTATTTCACAGAGATACAGCTGGGAATCCCTTCATGGCATTTGGTGAAGGTTTTGGGAGTCTAAAATGCTGGGTGCCTTTCAGCTGCAAAATATTATTTAATGTGACACAACTAGCAAGCAGCAAAAAATACAGGACCTCATGAAATTACCAGGGCTGTTTCTGTGCGAAGTCAATGCAGGCAATTGCCTGTGGCAACAGACTGCCAGGGTCAGTGAAACAGGCAAACAAGGGTAGCGTAGACTTGGCTGCATCAGTTCTCCAGAAAGCCAGACCAGCTGTTTCTGTCTCCAAAAGAAATATCTCAGTGCCCAGGGCATTTGCTACTGCCGAGGAGAAGAGGGTTCCCTCCCAGGAAAAGCCACCGGTCCTCCCAAATCTACTGTGAAGGGCCTCATCACTGAAATCAAACCCTGCACAGCCATTTCTCCTGCCTCTCACCCTCTGGGGGCAGGGGTGGCCTCTCCTGGTTGCTCACACTGTGGGCATTGAAATGCGGTGGTGCCTACACTGCTGAGAAACCTTGAACCAAACCTGCATGTAATCATTCCCTGTGTGAACGTTACTCACATGAGCCACCCATGAAAGTAAATACTGTGATTCACATGATAAAGAACTACTACCCTGAGTAAGCCTTATTGGATCAGGTTCACAGATCATCCATGATGACCTAAACAGTTAGCATTTGTGCAGTATCAGAAATAGGCATGAGAAGAATTTGCAGTCTAGGGCCTCTATCCAGCAATCCATGCTGGCAGACCTGTAAAGGGGTTTGGACATAGTACAATGAGCAATAACAGTAAACAATGGGAGAGAAGAGAGTGAGGGTCATAACTGCAAGACCATCTGGTTGTTGCCATTTGCTGTGTACACATCTTGCTAGTCCTGCCGCTAGAAAGACAGTGAGGGTTGTAGGAGTACCGAGTTACTAATGAATAGTTGCGTTTGTGTCTTATATACAATTATTGATATCAATAGTTGTGGCAGCATTTCAGATACTGGTTTCTGAGGAAGGCCAAAGCACGAACATTTCTTACTGCATGTATCAATATGCAAAATAATTTGGTACACGTGACAGTTTTGTTACAAGAATTTTTAAGTGTTATTTCATAGGTGGGTGGTTTTCCTGATCCTCTAAGATTTTCTTTAAGAGTTCTTAATTCCCTTGCCAGAATCATTAGCACTTAGATGGTCAAGCCCATAACCGACATTCTAGGTACCAGAACAAAAGAATAAGTTACAATAAAACGAGGAATGCTAGATGCTCTTTGGTAGGACACATGAAGGAGACTGGATTATTTGCAATTAGTCAATATGGATCAATATTGGATTTATCTTTAATGAATCTCCACTAAGCTTCCAAATCAATGAAAAGAAAACAGATTAGGCAGATGCATCTTGCTCTGCGCTCTACCTGCAACCAGATGTGGGCTTTATGAAACCACATGTGGGAGTGAAAACAGAGCCAAGGGCCCTTCTCAGAGAATCACCTGCCACTTGACCATATGGTTTCAACCTTGGAGTCAGGTAGCAAGGGCATTCCAGCCTTTTGCAATCTGCAAGCTGACCGAATGGGAGACATGCTCAGAGATACTGTGAACTATCCAGGAGGGGCAGAACCAGAGCTGGAAGTAGAGAATGGCACCTCTCTCTGCTGAAGAGGAAATCTTAGATATGAGCATCTCCCCACTTAAATTAGTGTGGTTTGGCAACAGCTCCACAAAGGTCAAGAGTGTAAAACTGCAGGAAATAAAAGATTCAAGCCTGAGGTTTGTTTGAACATCCTCCACCTGAATTCTGAAAAGGCTGCTCCCCGGCTTAGGCACCCAGAAAAGTTTTTCTAATTCATAAAAATAAGCAAGGAGAAACTTTGAGCTGCTCAAAAGATAAATTCCACTTTCCATACCACTATTTTAGCAGGCATGAGGATGTAAAGCAGACTGCCAGGGGGCTCAAGGGGCTTTCTTTCCTGCCGCTCATTTTTCATCACCAATCCTGAACAGACCCCAAAACTCAGACTAATTAAAGACAAATAATTAAGCACATTCAGACTGGGAAGGTTGGCAGACTCCCACTGTATTGTGAGACCACCTTGGCACTTAAATGGTTAGGGACTATATCCCACAACATCATGCTCATCTCATTGTGGTAGAGAGCTCTTGAGAATGTTATTAGCTGGGTGTTCGCCTTGCCGTTTTTCCACATGAGGCAGATGGGTAATTACGAAGCTAATAGTCTGATTGAGAGAAATCAGATGCAGTGGTTTGCCCAATTAGATGATACATTAGCTTCCTTCTTTGTAAGCAGCTAATGTGTGAAGCAAAGTGGTATTTTTGAGGGTCAGAATCCTTAAACAAGTGCCGAGTTGCAGATTATTGTGTCTCTCTTTTTTTTTCTAATGGAGGAAAAGTGCTAAGTCTTCATTACTAAAAGCATAGAAAATGCAAATCAGGCTCTGAAACAAAAGAGTGAAGGGACAGGCGAGAATATTTGGTGTCCAATGTGTCAACCTACAACATCAATTACATTGAAATGCAATGCATGGGAGCCTAATCAAGGATAGTATAATTGTAATAATTGCATGCTTTTGTTGGAGAGCTGCTGCCATTGTTATTGTCAACCATTTGTTTTTTCTCTATTGTTTAAGGGGAGAGTATTTAAAATATATATATATGTGTGTGCATATATAACTGTATAAATGACTGAAGTACAGCATAGGTAGAAGGTTGTGTTACTGCACACAGAATGTATGAAGTCTTTCTTATTCCTGTTCTTCAGGTGGTGGAAAACCAAGAGCCTGAACTCTGCCAAGGCAGGTAACACCCAAAACTGAAAAATGTACATTAACTTACAATCAGTGCCAAACAATGAGAGCTACGTTTCCTTTTGCTGACGTGTCCCTTGGTCCAGGGAGGTGAGTTAGTCCCAGTGACTGGCAAGTGACGGAGTGAGCTTGTAGTAAATCATCCAGACAATCCCCAAGACTCCTCCAGTCTGCCTTCTTACTTCAGAATAAAAAGGGAAGAGGTCAAAATAAACAGTTTCTCTCTTGTTATATTTCCTCCAGAGCCGCAATCTGTTTCTGCCATTTAAAAGGATTTTTAAAAATCTGCAATGTTGATGAAGGCATTCAAGATAAATGAATGCAAAGGAGTGTACTGCATGGGGGGAAAAAAAAAATGACAGCAGGAGTTTACTCAAGATCTTATGAAGGGAGAAAGAGGGAGTAAGAGCCTCCTGTCAATAAACCAGTGATAATTTCTCTATCCTGAAGTTGGGCTGGAAATTCTTCTTATAGCAAAACGCTCAACATTCAGATCAAATGAGAGGTTTATTTTCTCGCATCACTTGGGCTTGCCAATAGGTTGAAACAGAGGCACAATAGAAATGGGCTAAAACATTTAACATAGCTGTTAAATCTCATTCTCCACAGCTAAAAAAGAACAATGCTGTACCGTCTTTACTGAGAATACACTCTCCTGCCATAGGAGGCTTTTCATGTATCTCTAACAATCCTGTACATACTCCAAAACTCACACTAATTAAAAGCAAATAATCAAATACATTCAATTTGAAAAGTTGGCAAACTCGCTTGTATTATTGTGTTAGCACCTTGGCACCAAAATGATCACATCGTGCTAATCTCATTGTGCAGGAGAGCTCTTGAGCATGTTATTCAGTTGGTGTGCTCCCTGCCCCCCACCTCCCAGACCCGTCCCATCCTTCTCCACCACCAGCACTCTCTTTCTTTAACTAGATAAAGAAATGAAAATGTAAGCAAAAATAAGCAAACCCAGGACAGTATTTTCATCATATTTCACTCAAAGGCAATGAGAACTTGTGCTTTTACAGAGATTTCCTTTCATCCTAGTTTTGGTTCATCTCCACAGACACAGCTGGTAAACCTGAGAGATGCTTTAAACAAAACTAGGCAGACTGCATTTGTTTCTCACTAGCTCTCATATAACATTATTATATTATTGTACAGAGTACTTGGGTACCACAGCAATGTGAAGAGTATAAATGCAATAAATAAAAGACTACAAGAGTTAGCAGCTTATGACTAACCAGCTGAAGAAACCCAGAAGGAAGCATCTTAGGATTTCTTCTCTTTGGAAGTTTTATTTTGCAGGTAACATTTCTTTACATTTGCTGTGCAATAAAAGCAAAGCTGTCTTTGCTAACAGCAACATAATACAAATTTAAAAAATGTTTTTTTCATACACTGTGCAGAAGAAGGCTTCGTTTGCTTGACAGGCTTAATTTATACAGAGAAAAACCTCTCTGTAGTGACACTTGTAAAAACATGCCTGCCCTCTTGGTAAGAGGCCACCACTTTCTGAAGGACAGGATATATCGTAAACTTGGAATGGACGATATTACAGAAAAGCCACTAGTTTTATACCTGAAAAAAGTTGCGCAGGACACCTTATAGATATGGCCTTATTGAAGCATTAGGTCTCTCTCTGAGGACTATGTTTTAAGGTTGTGAAGTCTTTTGTATACAGGCCTGTGCATCCACCTGAAGCTAATGACTGATGCCATATAGATGCCCATTTGTGTACTACGAAGAAGTATGAGTTTAATTTTCTGCAACCGTCTGGGAGGAATTTTCCAAAACAGTCCAACAAATCAAGACTGAACAAACTTTCATGAATAAAGTTGTATTCATTCCGGTGCTTCAAGGCACTGGATTTTTTACAACTGCAACGTCCACCACAGTAGCTATGACCAAGGGCTGGGTATGACCTTGAGCTGGGGTATGTATGACCATCCAGCACTAGACTTTCTGCCTTAATGGAAAGATAGGCTGGAATCTATATAGTTTACCCAACCTTGTCCTTTTCTGGGCTAAGGGGAGCATCATCCATTCCCTTAAAGTTTTTGACTAGTGTCCTGTGCTTGGATACATATTTGGTTATTAAACATATCATCCTTATGGGTCCCTTCCAACTTGAGCTATTCTATGGTTCTATGATATGGCCTGACATTCTCCATCCAGCACTTGCTGTGCAGTTAGTGTATTTTTGCCTGGGTTCCAGAACCTCTTCTGAGAAAGCACTGCCTCTAAAGGACAGTACATTAAAGGTCTGTGTCAGAGGAAATATGTATTTTCTTAATTGCTTAACATTTACTGGATAAAAACACATTAAAATTAGGCAAGTGTTCACGCTGAAGTGCAATGCTGAAGACCACAGCATTTCATGGGGAAAAAAAAGAAAGGAAAGGGAATCACTGAAGGATTTTCCTGACAGGACTGGAAGGGTACCACACAGCTTTTAGCACAAAGACACTCAACAGGAGAAGATGGTGCACTAATATAGTCTTTAACTGGGGAGGGTGACCTTCAAGACAGTTCCTATTTGCACTTCATGACTGAATAATGAAGAAAGCCCAGAAAGCTGAGCCTCTTATAAAATAAAACCAAAAAACCTGTTGGAGAGTCAGTCCCACTGAACAGTCCCTGAATTTCATAGAAGTGACTGTGCTGTGCACTGCACCACCTCATATGCTCCATCCCTGCTAGCAGGATCTGAGGACTGCTGAAAAGCCTGCAGACAGACCTACATCTAGTGAGCCCACGAAGGTAAAGCCACACTTATTTTAGAGTGAGGCAGCCCAGGGTGCCCAAATTGTCCCAGGGCAGCATGGTGAAGAAACACGGCTTCCATACATCCTGCTCCTCTAACTAGAGGTTTTAGGTAACTATAAGGCTGACTTCTTAAAACACACCTTAATCTTTCTGTTGACTTCAGTGGGTTTAAATCAGGCACCATATATAGACAGGCCAAAAGACATATATTGATGTTATTTACATTAACTACTATTATGTATTCATAGTACAATGTTTTGTTCATAAAGTTTGCAGTTAAATCTTGCTAAAAGGAAAACTGTGATTCTCAACAAATAAATAGTTATTTGACTAAGCAAGCTTTACTTCAAGTTGTTCCTAAATTTCTGTCTGTCACGAAGTTGATCAGCCAACGCAAGAAGTATCAACAGCACTGCCCAAGCTTGGAAAGCCCTCAGTCTCCATAGGGAAGGCTCCCATTGATACTATCAGAAGAAATGCTTGTAGACATCAGGATAGCATATGGCTATTCAATATTGGTTTGCAGCTTGACATATGGATGGATAGATACCACAGAGAGATTGAAATGAATATGACAAACTAAGTCATACCAAAAAAAAAGTATACACAATCACACTCGAACAGATGCTTTGGCTGAAATAGGTGATTTAGAGGAACACATTGTAGGTCTGAGAAATGGAAAAATTAATTTAAAACTTACAGTAGCATAAATGCACTTTTGCAAGCAAAACTGAAGGAGGATTCAGATAAGCTCCTCAGGGACAATGCTAAGAGAAGATACTGGTGAAGAAGTTGTTGATGAACCTGCTGTAGATTTAACAGCAAATGTAACAGAATACCTCCCTCCCCCAGCTTCCATATCAATTGGAACAGAGAGGTTTCAAAAAAAATAGCCCCATAGCACAAAAGAGAAGGAGAAGGTGGATTTCTCCTAGGCATTGAAATAGGCTGATGCAAACACTTCAGTCCTGTTTGGGGTTTAAAGCATTACCCCAGAGATCTGAATGTGAAATCTGGACTTAAGGAAGAAAATCCTCATTTAGCAAAGAAAGTACTGCAATAGCTATGTGTGAAAGTTCTTCCAGCACTGTTTTCCGCTTGCCATATGGCCAACTTCACCCACATTAATAGCAACTACTGAGCAAAGCCTCAGCATTTTGAAAGAGAGTTAGAGAGAGAAAAGCAAAAATCTTATCAGCAAACATAGCCTAAGAAAGAGAATTCCCTCCAGCCTCCCATCCCACAAAAAGCACTCCTCACCTGTGCTTAGCCCTGAAATGCAAGGGAAGAGGAGTGTGTTTCTGGTTTTCAGGGGAAATAGATATGCACTGTTCACTCAGGCTCAGAATGCCATAAATTTACCCCAATAGGAAAGAATTTCTTACCTCCCTTATTTCCGGGGATTCAGGGTATTGTTTGCTGACAGCTGAGCCAGAAAACAGGCTACTACATCCCTCTAAAATCCAAATGTCTATATTTACAACAGGTGATACCATTTACCTGAAACAGGCTGCCTCACACTTTTCCCCACAGACCTCAGTAGCACAGCATTTGGAGACCAACCCTGAGCACAGCCCCGTGTAACACAGGGAGGAGTACAATCACCACCTGCAGCTGCAGGGGCAAGGAGCTTCCTTGCTACAGATAGAAGTCCCCAAATCCACTGGCATCATCTACTCAGCAGCATCTGAGACTAGCCAGGCTCCTATGTCTTGTTTATCTTACACACCATCTTTTAGCTGTGTTGTGGTTTAACCCAGCAGGCAGCTAAAACAACCCCACAGCC
>VXBL01007437.1:3592470-3733051 GCA_013400195.1 Aramus guarauna
AAAAAAAAGTAAAACTCATGGATTGAGGTAAAGACAGTTTAATAGGACAGAAAAGGAAGAGGATGATAATAATAATATGCAAAACAAGTGATTGACAGCACAATTGCTCACCACCCAGAAACAATGCTCAGCAAGTTCCCAAGCCACACTGTCTCCCAGACAACCCCCTCAGTTATATACTGAGCATGACATCATATGGTATGGAGTATCCCATTGGTCGGTTTGGGTCAGCTGTCCCGGCTGCATCCCCTCCCAGCTTCTTGGGTGTCCCACACCTTCTCATTGGCAGGCCAGTATGAGAAGCTGAAAAGTCCCTGACTGGCAACAACTAAAATATTAGTGTATTATCACCATTATTCTCACCCTAAACCCAAAATATAGCACTATACTAGCTACTAGGAAGAAAAATAACTCTATCCCAGTTGAAATCAGGACAAGCTGAAAGACTCCTTGGCCCGGGCTTTCAAAGAGTCAGCTTGACATTGCAATTAAGTCCTGAAACAGAGAGACTTCTGAAATAAAAGACCTCACATATGATCTATTGTTTTATATTGCTTTCTCTTTACTGGTTGCTAATTATTGAAGCTGCTAATATCTGAGTATGTGCTTTCTGCCCTTCAGCCTCCCTCTCCCTCATGTAGATCTCACAGTGAAAGCCAGAGTCCTGCCCATACCGCAGTATAGCTTTGTTGGCAAAGAGATACCTCAAACATCACAGCCAGGGAGCACTGGAAGTGCTGATTGACACATCAGTAGGAAGAGGGGCCCTGCATGAGTTAGTAAACAACTTTATACTGTTTATAAATGAATGCTACACTCATAAGTGGACTCAGACCAAAGAAAATAAAAATCTGATTTATCCAGAGGGTAGGTACTCCAGGGACAAGGCAAGCATGTCTGAAATTGCTCTGCAGAAAGACGCCTTAGTCCTGAGCTATGGGAACCAGCTTTAATGCCTCCCTATCACTGAGATTTTCCTAAAAAAATTCCCATTGCTGTTACTGCTGACAGGAGCTCTAGTGTAGACAAGACATTCATCACTGCCAACATTTGTCTGATAATGTCTTCTAGTCTGTTTTCCAGGTTGGATGACACTGTGTTGCTTATTCATCACTTTTACTTCTGGGAGCTGTGCTTGGATCTATTTAGTAACAGCAGGACATTTCAATGTAGAAAACCACTGCTTTGCTGCAATATCTGCTTAGCCCTTGGCCTTGCTGGTGAGAGCATCATCAAAGACAGCAGCTTGAGTAAGGTGCAGATTACAGAGACTACCCATTCATTCACCTGTCTCAATGAATAACCTTCATACGGTGTAACGAATTTCAGGCTCACAAGAAGGCTAAACCAGCTATGGTTCCATAACCCATCCCTAACTATCCAGGTCCTGAGAAAAGTAAATAGAAATTCTTCGCATAGGTGTGAATATTCCCTTTTAAGAATTAAGCAGAAATCATAAGCATGTGTGTGAAAATCAACAAAAACTAGCACTGGTGCCATTCAAATTCAGGTAATAGTTATATTTCATATAGTATTTGGAGAATTTTTCAGTTTTAAGCCTGGCAAATAATAAAAAAAAATTACCAAAGTAAAGAACAGCTATGTTCAGTGAGCACTGAAGCCTGGTAAATATTCAGTTTTTAATGGCATCCACTTCTATTTTGTTCACTGAATTATTGGGCTGACCTTAAATTAGAGATCTGGATGGAGCTGAATTGAATATTGTGAAGATGAGTGTAATTACCTTGCTTCCCTTTATTCTAATTCATTTTTATTTTTTTTAATTCTTCATCTGTGTGACAAACTGAATGTCAGAGTGCTTGTGGATTTATACTCACAGTAACAGAGAGCAGAACTGATAGGCCAGATAGTGGCACAAGGAAAGATATATCTGCATTGCGGTCAGGGGTGTGACTGCAGAACCTTCCTGCCTTCCTCTTAGTGAAAGAGCTGTAGTTGTATGTACTCTCCAGGCTTCAACACATGCCAAAAAAGACTGCCAGGATTCTGGCACCTGCAAATGAGGCCCCTGCCTTCCCGGCACTTTCATCCAAACCAGGTACACCTTAGGCTGCCCACCTCAACCCAGGGCACAAGGCATGGCCTTGGGCTGCTTTAGGTCCAAGGTCCCTTTGCTGGCCCTGCTGAGGTGACCCTTGCAAGCAAACAAGTCTACTCAACCATCCACAGCGCTATAGAGCCAACCCAGCCTACACCAGCCATAAGCATGAAGCCACTTATGCTCAGCATCATGGGAGTCATACCACAGGCCACCTTTATTCTACTACCAGTATGGTAGGCTTGCCTTATGACTGATTAATGGATCTGGAGATCTGGACAAATAAATCTATATCAGACTTAAGCGTTCTTATCACCCTGTCCTTGAGCTTTACCACTTAGAGTCAATATCTCTTTTTACCTTCTAATTGCCTTCAAAAACTTTGTAAGGTATTTTTGAGGCATATATTTAAACCTTCAAATATTTCCTGAGCTCCTTTTACAAGTAGTGCTGTCTGGCCTTTACATATTTGGTTGCTGACATCTTCTCTTACAATTATTTCTCTCCAGCTCACCTCATTTTGTTGAAATATAACTCAATATTCTTTGGTAAGTCATCAAGTAACAAGAGCCTTCTCTAGTTAGTCAGGGAAGCTCAGAATCACCAGTATGTATACAGATGCCTAGGAGAAGTAGATGTAGAAAAAGAGAGACTCCAACTGGTTAATGAAAATCTATACAGCAGGCAAAAAAAGGAAGAAGGCCAACAGGAGCTCTTGATAGCCCTAAGAAAATGTGCAATGGCCCTAGCTGTGTTTGATGGTAAATGTCACATCTCATGTCAGAGCCTGCCTGGATAAATTACCCCTGAAGACCATATTGCCTCAGAAGTTAAGTATTAGCAGCTGCATGCATGTCATTAACCCCTCACCTGCCACACAACTTTGTACTTGCCCAGGGCCAAATACTTTAAAGAAGGGTTGACTGACTTCAGAGTGTGGGGGTAAGAAAGCTGCAGGACATACAATGTACAGTAAAGAGCACCCAGCTAAGTGTGCCCTTTTGGAGGACATTTGTGATGATGGCACTGAGTATTCCAGCAGTTTCAGCTGGTTTGAAGGATAATACTCCTATTCAGCTGCTCAACTGAATAACAGACTATATTTCATGTTCTCCCAACTATTTTGTAATTATGTTTAAGCATATTGTTTTATCATAATACTAAAGGTATGGAAAGATTTGTCTACGTTGTCTTAATTGTTTCTTGGCTACATACATTTTTTTATTAAGTAAACTTGAGAAACATATCTTGACCGATAGTGACTGAGATAAGTGTACAGAGACAGTGTCAGTAGGAAAGTTCAATTACAATACAAAGGGCAAATCTGCAAAACAGTTGTACTGTCCACAAAGAGCCATTTGGAAAACAAAGGACTTCATAACCCTAACCCTCAGCATGAACCCAGATTTAGTCCACAGACAGCAAATTCAGTAGTGAAAGCAACCTAGAGAAGGGCATCGGGCTCATAATGCCTAATGTAAACATGTAGAAATATCCATATCAACTCCAACCTGACAAAATGGCCTCATAATTGAATGCCAGAGTAAGAGACTGTGTCCAGTATTTTCTGTTTTAGCCTCCCCATGATGTCTGAGACTTCACAACCATATATCTAAAAGCACAATATCCTCTCTTTTGCCTGCTATTCTACAGAAACTTTTCAAAAGTTAGCTAACTAAGGGCTGTGTCCATAAACTTTGATCCACAAATGAATTCACCATAAATGTGAAACAGTATGGGAGGGATTTACACTGTCTAACTTAAAAATCTAACTTCAAGTCCCCACATTAAAACCCTATCTAATCAAGATAGAGAGCTGAACCAGGCTCTTCCAGAAGACCATTCAAAGGAGTGAACTCCAATGTTCCACAATTACCAGTAATTTTTTAAAAGTTTTTGGTTGATTTTTCCTTTTGTCATTTTTAAACTGCATTTTAAAATCAAAAATGAGAAGAGAAATAAAGAAAATGGCAAACTATGAAAAATGTATCTTTTAAATTGAAATCAAAATTTCAATTCCAATTAAGTCAAAGGAAAATAACCATTAATACTCACTAGTAATTAACTGAAGGTATTTTCCTATGAGAAATGTTGGATTTCGGTAAATATAGATATACACATATATATATATGGCTGAAACTTTGTATTACAGCTTCAAGTAATGCAGAAGACCTTCAAGGAATCAACTGAAATACAGTTAAGTCCTAACTATCACAGGAAACAATCAGAACAACTGATCTCATACCCTAAAATGTAGAAGTGTCAATAAAAAGCAGTGAAAGGAAAAGTTCATTATAACTATGCAACAAAGCGAAAGTCATATCTGACAACCATAATGACATTGGTACCTGATTTCTGAAGTAGTACAAAAGCCATTCCTTCTACATCCTACTAAGTTGTCTAGACCTGAAAGCAATGGCCCCACTACATGCTCTCCAAATATCAGCACATGTGGGTAAGATTTGGATTGATACTTCAGAGTTCATGTTTTTGAAATAGCATTCTTGGGCTCCCTGATTCACACTTGTACTTTCCTCTCATATTATCTCATACAAAGTCCATGGCATCTCTCTCAAGTTGAATGACCTAGCATGGAACTATTTTGGTGTAGTGTGATAGCACCATTAGATAAGGATGAGTTCAAAGTGTTAATTTGTTTTATCTCTTCCTAATACTCTGCTTAAATAAAACCACAGTCTGATCTGAACAAGGGGATATAAGTCACTAGAGACAGAATAAATTCTACCGTCAGAGAAGAAAGAGAAAATAAGTGGACCTTCGCTGACCTCAGAATACCCACGACAACAGAAAGCTTCAGGACGTTGGCACAAACAGGAGGTGGAGGAACTGTCTGCATAAACTCTAAGCATACTGTTGGGCCCCACTGTTACAGTCAAACACGAATCACCAAAACACACTCTGTCATTGCCCAAGACAGAAATAAACCTGCTAACATAATGTCTAGAGAACATACTGTGCAAGACAATACAGATAGCACAGACTTCCCTATGGAGGGAAGTGAGAGCAGAGAAGAAAGGAGAGAACTGAGAAAGTAGTATTTTATCTAAGCCAATTTCAATTTTTTGAAAACCCTTTATATGCACAGCCCACAGAAACTTTATTAACAAAACCCGAGAGCTGTATTCAGGTACAGTGCAGGTACTGCCTCTCTCCAGGGATACAATGTCACGTATCTACTGAAACACAGGCAGACACTGGTCCCAGTGAGCCGGGTGGGAGGGCTAGTGGTGGACACCCACACAAGCTACACACAGTTTCCCTCTGCATGGTAACCAGGGCAGTGAGGAAGATGTGGTGCCCCAAGGCCTGGCCCCAAGGCGGAGTCAGGATGTAGTCAAAGCCTCACACCATGAGGGAAGGAACACCAGGGCCAGTAAGAGAAATCTTGGCTACTGTACTATATCATACAATACAATATCATGCATTATTCCTCAATAAGCAGCTCCCTCCTCTACTTCACTGTGGTCAGCTTTGGAAGGACACACCAGTGCTGACACACTTGTTGCACTTGTAACTCATCCAGGTACAACATGCCTAGCAGAGTCTGACTGAAAGATTGTGACCAACAATTTCAATATGCATCCACTTCTTAGGTTAGCACAGAAAGGAGCACAAAGATGCTGCCTTACTCTATTCTGTTTCAAAGAAATAGCTGGGACCTGGAAAGTCTTCGTGGGCTGCCCTAATTAAAGCTATGCTGCTTGGATCCTGCAGAGGATTCATAGAAGAGAAGAATCAAAGTAGATCTGATGCAGCAGTAAATGCTCAAAAACTGGTGTGAGAATGTCAGAAGGAAATACAACTCAAAATGAAAATTATGCATAAACCCTTGTCATTTTGCACCGTTATTTCCCTCAAAACCTGCTACAAGCTTTTGAAAAATAAGATTACTCCATTTAACATAATAAAGCTGCTCCATACTCAAAGCTATTATTATTAATGGATATGAACATGCTCAGCTATGTCAGATCTCTAAGCACTCAGTGGAGAAATACCTATTTCCAGCAAGCCCCACAAACAAGAAAATAGTGTCAGATCTAATTCCTCTAACTCAAAGAAGCAATTGCACAGTTTACCATCTTTTCTAATTCCCATTTAGAGAGTCTTTTAATAGATTCTTTTTTAGCTTTTTCTAAAGCAAAACAGGAAGTGACTAATAAACTAGGATTTATTAACAAAACATACAGGAAATGTTAGAAAAGTCATATATCATGTTCTTCCTCCTCCTTGAATGGTAAACCTGGGTACGAGCAGCAGAACAACTTCTTTCCAGATGAACAGCATTCACCAAAACCGAAAGAAAATTATTATCTACTGCTTGCCCACAAGATGACCTGCAAGTTTGCAGTCTTGTAGTGTTCAGATACTCAAACTTAAGGATCTACATCAAGCATCTGAACCAAAATGTACGTTCCATAATGCTAGTTCCAATTTGAACACAGGATCCAGGTTTTACAGCAAAAATTCACTGGCTGACATTTGCACAGGGCTGAAGATGCAATCTTGGCTGAAAAGTCTTCCTTCTGAATCCAGGACACAGCAGTTCTCTCCAAGACAGCGGTGCTGTTCATCTGAGCCCTTCCTACCTAGACAGTACATCTGGCCCATCAGTAGCTTCAGCTAAAGATTTCTGGGAGCAGCTTTCTGTAGATATGGGCTTAAGTCGCAAAATCTGGATTCTCAATCAACAGGTCAGATTTGTAAGCACCAAATTGTAATGAAGATTGTTCTGTAAGTCCCTATGAAAATGCAGTCGCAAATGCTTCAATGTATCTATTATTACCCCCCACAATTCTCCTCTGTGTTGCTAGTAAAGTCAGAAAAAGAGAAAATGATTCTTTAAAGGAATTCAGGCTTATTTCTACAGTGCCCAGGCATCGGTTTGTCATATGAGCTTCAGGATTTCCCTGTGACTATCAGTAAGGCTTTATTACCAAGCAGCAATCTTTAAAAAATAGCCATTCATAACTACTCTGCCAAAATATTTTAATTGCAATGGCTAAAAGATGGTCGATTGCTAAGTAAATTGTGCAATGTGTTTCTAATACTCCAGTACATGTACCCATTCAGACCTCCCTCATGCAGCTGAAGCCTGGGTTGCAGCCATCCAAACTGTGCCCCTGGAACATCCCAAGAATACACACAGTTCCTCCACAAGACCAGACTGACACTTTGCCGTATGAAATTTGGGTGCTTGCAAAGCTGGCTACAACCTTTATTTCCTTCTCTGCTATTCCAAGCCACGCTGAACATACAAGGAAGACAAGTTGAAGATTTGTAGGTGAAACTTAAATTTGTCAGTGGGACAGCTTTCTGTCACAGCTACAGATTAAGGGGCATTTTTTTGACTTCTTAAAATACAGCATGATAAAATGAAATGCCTGTAAAGAACCTGCTATGGTCTAGTAGATTCACACAGTGACCTGAATTATTTTCAGCATTAACCTGTGTTATCACAGTGGAATTATTGGGGTGAGAGTGAGTTCACACTTCTGGTTGCCTTTGTTTCCAATGGTCATTGATATCAAAAGCCATCCTGCATCTGCTGTGAAAATAAATAGTGTCATCATTGTATTAGGCATTTTTAAGGTATCTAAATAGATATTTTCCCTAATAGATGGAATCAAAGCCTAAATTCTAGACAGTCCATTTCCCTGATTTGGTCAAATAGCAAGTTCTGCATGTCTGAAACATTATCTATTCTTTTTCTATTATATCAACTCATCTAATGAAGGTAAGACGTCTCCCTACAAATCTCTCAGTCCTCTCTAAACATTCTTAGACTATCACAGGAATAATTCTGTACTTCATGTCTTTTCAACCAATATATTCCTCCCATTTCAAAGAAAATCTAAATAAATAATAGAAAATAAGCTACTCTTGCTGTGCCGCATTCTGAACTCATTAACAATTTGGTGTAAATTGAATTGCAGAAAAGTTATGTCAAAGAAGGGAATCTAATGTTCTCAACCAAGATTGAGCCATCAAAGTCAGTAAATGCTGAAAATCTTATAAACTGTGAGCACAGGTGAAAGGGTCAGCTTTAACTTTCTGATGTTAATTGGGAGATGTCTTTCATATTTAGTGGTGGCAACTTATACCATTAAAGCGATGGGAAGAGGTGCAGTGCATTAGATACCTTGCCAGAGTCCATTGCTTTAGAAGGTAGAAAACTGAGATTGATACGCAAAGTATGTTATGTAAAAGCCAGGTATTTCCATTAATGGGTTTGCACCACCATAGAGTTTTGAATTTGGGAGTAATTTTTCTTGTAAATTTTCATTTGGCTTTAAGTGTAGCCAGACATATTCTGCTGCTCTGATTTCCAAACCTGCATCCAGTCATAAGAATTGCAGCAAACCCTGACTCTAAATAGAGATATTTAAGAAATCATTGAATCTCTACCTCTGCTTAAAAAACTTTACTATATCTTAAGACGTTTGTTTCTGCAGTGAGAGGACAGGGTTGTACAAGGCTGAACTCCCAGGTTCTCTCAATCACATCTATCTCCTTGTACATCAGATTATTTCTGCCAAGCTGGTTATATTTTTTTTCCAAGCAAACCCTAACTATCAGGGAGGTCTAACACACTGTTCCTTTACCATCAGCTTTGTTTTCAAACATACAATGGTTTGGCATGACTCCAGTCACCACCAGGTGATTTTTGGCCCTTGCCCTTTTTTATTATCTGGTATCTCTTAGGGAACCACAGATGAAACCAACAGAAAAGGAGAGAAAAAGAAAAAGCAGGAAAAAAGAAAGAGCTTCTCCTTTGCTTTCCTGGTAACGTGACATCTTGCCCTCTTGCATTATATATTTTTGTCCAGCTGATGCTTTGTCCTAGTGGAATCGTGGTTCTAGTATTAGCTCCAAATGGTAGGCAGGCATTTTCATTAAAAACAATTACTATTTCCAAACAGGAGCTGGTTCCTCAGTTCCAGCCATTCTTGCTGTAAAACGTTCAGCTGAGAGGAGCAGATTGTTCCTGCTGAAAATGAATGGAATCTGGCAGGAAAACCTCATGTTTTTCCAATCCTAGTTTTTTACAAAGAAAACACTGGGATCTTGTTGAAAAATTACAATTGTTTTGGTGGGCACATTATTTTTCTCAGTTGAACTGTTTCCAGCTACAGAAGACAAGTTTTGTGCATACGTATGTGCATGTGTGAATATATATCTATATATCCACACAGACACACAAGTTTTTGTATATAATGGCTATGTAGAAAATTATTAATAAGTCAAGGAAGAGTAAACACATTTTTGTTATTAAAAAGCATTTATGCAAATTGATTTTTTAAAACAGCTTCCACATTATGAACCTTCAAAAGAAAGTCAATGAGTAAAATACTATATCATAATAACAGCTAGCCTCACTTTTAATACTAGGAGAAGAAAGAGGCCAAGGTGACTGAACTGTTTATCCCTTGGTTGTTCTTACTAACTTAAAAACATTGTCAGACTGAATTATTCTGATAAAAATATCAAAGGAGAGAAAACAGAAGACACTATTACATTCATGAAAGGAACAAGCCACAGAGGTCCCCCATATTGATCACCCGTATGGATGCTGGCATTTGGTAATAAGTGATTTTGTTTACCTCAGACAGAAATAGATAATAGGTCAGGCTGACCTTGTGTCCATATGGGGGTGGAAACACCTCCTTCCACTAGATGCTTTTTTCCTTTCCATATGAAGCATTTATCCCAGAGCCAGCAGACAGTGAGATGGGATGCTGGCGTGTCTTGTGCCTGCTGCACCTTGAGAGTTCAAGGGCACTCCCCAGGCAAGATTCAGCCCACATATTAGCAACAATGCATTGCAAACTTCAGCTCCTCTGTCAGGTCCTGACCCTCTGTGCCACCAAACAGGCAGGATCCAGACACTTTAGCGGTGGCATCTCCATCCACAACCTTTAAGACAATTCAACTGACTTGACCTGCACCTGACAATCAAACCCAGAACTGGGCAGCAATAAAACTTTCTCTACCAAAAATGTGCAGCAACCTAGTACAGTAGCACAGACCAACCCAAAACCTGATCACCTCAAGGATGTGCTGCCCAGCCTTCTGACACAGCTGCACAAATGTAACAAGTAATACAAAATCCCCTTGAATTTCCTGAGGCTGAGAAGTGGATTCCCCAGTGAAGCCAACTGTAAGTCACTGATTTTCACTAGCCTTTTGGGTCACCTTTTGACCCAACACCATTAAGTGACAAAGGACATTATAATGGAAAGGATGACAGTATTACAGCAACTGCTCATTTTAAGAGTGATCACCTGATAAAAGAAAAGGAAAAATGAGAAGCATTTCCCTTTTCTGTTATTGCCCAGCTAATAGAATTTCTTGTTTCCCATTCAGTTGTTCTTGCCCAGAATTTCATCATTATAATAATAAAATTAGGCAAGTTTACAGCCAAAAAGAACCTCAAGAGATCTGCTGGCCCAGCTCCTTGCAGCCAGGCAAGATCAACTACACCTAGACCTTCTCTAATGGATAACTGTTCAACTTGGACTTAAAAACCTTCACAGAAGAGTCCAAAACATCCCTTGTGAGTTTGCTGTTTCAATTGTTTGTCCTGGAAATTAGCCTGCAGATATACTCACTCAGCACAAAAGCTACAACAAAATGAAGCATAGCATTGCTTCTGCCCTCTCTTCCATCTTCTGGCCTCAGCACACTGCTCTAAGCCCTAAGACCTCCCTGGGTGCACAAGTGTCATCAGCTTCACGCTGCAGGGCTCTGGCACACTTACGCCTGTCCCACCCCTAAGATCCCAGCTGCCTCGCAATGCACAAGGGCCACAGTTTCATTGCTCTAACAGGATACGGGACTTCACAGTCAGAATTTGAATGGCACAAAGTACCTCGAACAAGTTCACTCTTCTTCTCACTTCTTAACATAATTTAAAATCAGACACTAAATAAGGTGTCAGCAGGCTTCCCACAAGGATCCAGCTGTTAAGTCTTTATTGTTGTGTTTGCTTTGAAGTTGAGAGGAAAAAAATTCTTGTTTGCCAACTTATAATTCAAAAAATGCCAGAAGAACCTTCTTGCAAACAAACAAGATGCAAAAGAAATGCTGGCACCAAAGTGACGCAGTCTGTGAATTATGGAGTTATGGAATCATTTTGAAAGTAAATTG
This sequence comes from Aramus guarauna, assembly GCA_013400195.1. Classification (NCBI taxonomy): domain Eukaryota; kingdom Metazoa; phylum Chordata; class Aves; order Gruiformes; family Aramidae; genus Aramus; species Aramus guarauna. Next base: position 3,603,698 of record VXBL01007437.1, read on the forward strand.
TATGATACATAAGTGTTCATAAAATTCTTTCTCTAAATAAGATTAAATTTCTTCCACAGACAGGGAGACACAGATCAGAGGTACCAAATGCTGTTTATGGTCAGCCATCAAGGACTGTTCACTTTGTGCATAGGTATGCAGCACTTAACAAAAGAGGACATTCTAGTGTTGAAGAACTATGTAATAAAAATGTGGGGAAACCTTTTATTTTTGTAAAACACAGCTGAGCCCAATGTCCTGCAACTCATACTGCATAACAAAACTACTTCTGTCACTTGCAAATCAAGAAGCCTGCCTTTGTCAGCCATATGCACATGTAAGAGATCCAGACTCTGTATTGCTTAAATGAGTCAGTCATTTTCTTGTGAAATAAATTAAAGCTCTGATCCCTGCTGCAGGAGTCTTTTTGTGTTGTTACAGTAACTTCTTTATATTTCCTATTTCTTTTGGTTTTGTCTGGTTTATACCATTCTCCAATGTTTTAGGCCAGCAGCAACCATTTTACAGAAAAACAAAATATGGCAGGGGCACTAAAATGGCAGACACCAGATACCAACCCATCTGTTCGGTTACAGGCACCAGAGCATTCACCAGCACCTAAACCCGTACCTGAACCCAGCTATGCCCACTAGGGCCTTGCACTTATATGTGTAAAACACCTCATTGTCAGTGCTGTTTCTGTTTTTATTGTGTAACCACACACACATTTTTCTGTGAGCACCTTGTAGGCCTGAGGGTGGCTCCTAAATGTAAATGTGGAAAGCCATATCGCAGGTTGCTATTTGATATGACCTTTTGGAGCACTACCAAAACCAAGCAGAAAACAAAAGGTACATTAAGGTAGAAAGAGCCTGATGTGGCTGTTGCAACACAGACGCTGTGAGGTACCTCCCACCCTCTGAAGATGCACTGACCCTGCAGTCCAAGAACGCATCACTGGCTGACAACCCATCCCACCAGCAGACCGCACAGCAACAGCCCAAGAACCTCAGCCTGTGGCAGCAACTCTGTGGGAACACCAGCACGGGCAGAGAAGGAACACAAGAAAAAGCTTTTCCTACATGAATGTAAGACCCAGAGATCAAAGTTCTTCACTTAGCCTTAGGAAAAAGATTTGGTTCAGGCAGGCTGTCAAACCCCATATAGTCCTCTATCCTTGTAAGGTTCTTCCTGAGAGTAGTTAGGCCGCTGTACCTCCATGTACACACAGCTCTGGTAGGTAGAGCCCTTCAGCCGTATCAAGGACATAAAGGTGCCATGAGGTGATGGCACTCTTCTAATGACCTAAACTATGGGCACAAGTCCTTTTCCTGACCCAGAGTTTAACATTCACAGCCAACTCTGCATCTCCTGGTTTTTGCTTTATCTTGATCTGCGGGCTACATAGCATGTGTGAGCACTCCCCAATTCACTCCAAGTCAAACATCCTAGCTGAAACCACAATTTCCAGTTGTATAAACTAACTTGGCTAATTTTCCCTCAAACAATTTAAAGAGCCAGGAAGCAGTAACCTCTGAGAAGGAGGGCCATAATTTCTTCTATTGGCACATTTGGATTCAGAGGACAATAAATACTTTCTTTGGCCATAAAGGTGAAGGATCCACAACGATAAAGGTGAAAGATCTGCAAATCCATGGAGCTCTTCTATCCCCTGAGCAGAAGTCTGAGTTGTTTTCCTGCAAGATATCTCCAATCCTAAGCTCAAATGGAAATCAGACATCACCAGTCCTGACCCCACTGAAGTCAAAGGCAGTTTTGTCATTGACTTTAACAAAACTAGGATTCACCCTAGGGTAAGGGGCATTGTGTTTTTCAGCAGCCACCCATGTGGAAATTTTGCTTAGATGACTGACTGCCTGGAAGGTAGCAGTGCTAGGCCACAAAATACCAGAAATGTTTGTGTTAACCCACATACTCCAGCATTTAAAACTGCAGATATCGGAGTACACTCTTGTCCTCTAGAAAGAGTATGTTCCTATACCCTTGGCTTCTTTACTCCACCTGAAGCTGGTTATGCACCTGATGTACCTAACCTGTTGTTCAGCTGTGCTACTGGGTCTGACTGTTTATCAGGAAACATCAGAGAGGTTTTATGTTCTCACACTGTAAATAATGTGACAGACCTTGAAAATATAATATGTCTTTTTATAGCTACTGTATGCATTGTGAATGAAAACAACTCCTGAAAATAGAGTTGAAAATAGGCTATTACATTCATGCTTCACGTTCACTCAAATTCTGATAAAAAAACCCACTTACAGTGTATGTTCAGAGCATAAGGAAATGGATAAAAATATAGGAGGTGGGAAGCTAAAAAAGAATCCAAAACCATAGCTAGGAAATTCCTAAACTAATTTCAGGAATTCATTTGGTATTTAAACTTCATGATGAATACTCTTCTGAACTCAAAAGAACCAATATACACATGCAAAGGTATTCAAAAAATACATCTCTGAGCCTGAACCAAAGTTCTTGCTATTACAGAAATGCAACAAAACTCCTTGGCAAGATTGCTTGCTTGTGCATTGGCTTTTCAGTATAAGGAGTCCCACACATGGTAACAGACGCATATAAATTTGTACATATGCAGATTTGGTTTGGTATTAAAACTGCTATGAAAGTGCATACTGTGTAAAGTTAAAAACCACATTGCAGTACAATAAAGCTTGTGCTTAGCTGAGCTATTTTTACCTGCTCTAATAAGAGAGGCCCTCACAAAAATAAAAAATAAAAATCAGAGATGGAAGCAAAACATCAGAAAATACAGAAGGGTTGTAAAGAAGGAGGAAAGACAGAGAGAGAACCAAATCTCAGCATCTGCAACTTGGACTTCTTTCTAGCTCAGAAGCAGCCACAAAAGTTTCCACAAGACAGGTTGCTTCTTTCAGTTACTTCAGTCTAGAAATTAAAGGAGGTATCTGTCCACATTAGAAAGGGCGCCTCACAGAATTTCCACCATTTCCTGCTTCTCTCATCTTCAATGGGTTCCTTCAAAGCACTTCTGTGCTTCCACTTTTGAGCCAAGACACAACAAGGCTGTTTGGCCATCTAAAAAATTCAATCAACTGTAGCAGCTAGAAGTGAGCAGCCCTCTCTCCATAAGATGTAGTGGATGCTAAATTTTATGGTTCTGAAGTGAGCCAAAAAGAAGTTTGGGGATAGAAAATGAGTCAAATTCCTTTGCTGCATCTGCCTGCAGGCACTGATCTGAAAGGCAGAATTTATAGCCGTGACTGCCCCTGTGCAATTTGTGCAAAAAGAAAGAGAAACTTTCTGCAGCTACACACAGGTCAGTCATGGTCTTACCCAGTGGAGCTATCATTGGCACCAACTATACCAGCACCTAGCGATTGTCCAGCATGATCCATCAATGGGTCTCAGAAAGTATTAGAGTTCCCAGAGAATGAAGGGATGGAGAATGACTCAATGCCTTTTCAAATGTCAAGCCTTCTTTTAATTTTACAGATGTGAAGATGAGGCTAAAGGAACCTGAATGACTTTGGTCCACACAACAGGGCCAGAAATAACCTCAAATTTCCTGAACACCATTCGTAAAGCACAGGAAGGGCCACTTGGCTCCTTCACTTTCCTCACCCCTCCAAAGAATTTTTCCATCACTATGCAAATCAGGGAAGATACTCTCATATGTCCCTATCCCCACTTACAAACTGCCTCTCCAAGTTATATTTTATTTCCATCCTTCCTCTTTAGCTGCCAAAGAGCTTTCTACCTCAGTACTAGTGCCTTACAGAGCAACCACAAAATCCTGCAGTACAGCAGAGCAGAGGTTATATGGCCAAGACAACTGCTATTTTCATCAATTCTTCAGCAAACCAGCTGATCGTAAAAGCTATTCTTGACTAGCCTGCCTTTGTAACACCAGTCGCCAGGAGAACACAGCACATACTATTGGCTGTGGCCCTCACTAAAAATACACTGCATTCTTGCACAACAACAAAAGCTCCCACTAGGGCCAATGGACAGCAGACTAAAAACAGTAACCAAAGGCTTTAAATTGCACAAATTACAAAGGTAGAAGAACTGAAAGCAGCATGCCACTAAAAGCCATCTGCCATCTTGGCCCGCCCATGTGTCCCTTCTCCCCAGCAGTGTTTTATATTAGTAATGATGTCTCTGTATTATGTATGACAGAGTCTCTGCTGCTTTGAGCAAGCAATAATATAGATGCTCCTTCAGTCTGGTGCTTTGCATATACACACTAGCTGGGGAAGCAGAAGATCTGCCTTCCAGTCTCTCTCTCTCTCTGGATATAGTTCAGTTGGAAGGCAATATTCACATGCATATATTCTCCAAATCACATGTACACGCTGTATTATCAGGACTCTGATGCACATTAATAATACACAAAAATACACAGAAATAACCATGGATTCAGCCATGATGTGAATTAGATGAGATAAGAGTGGACAACATAAAAATACAGGAAGAAAATCAGCAAATGATTAGTCTGATTATGGGCCTATTTCCAGGATATAAAAAATTGTTTGGTTTTTTATGTATGAGTTAGTATTTTTAGTAGGTTAATGACTACCTGTTGCTGAAGCTGTCACTTAGAAGGATCTTTAAAGTCAAGTCTCAGAAGAGTTTTGAAGGAAAATGAAGCCAGCCATTGGTATAGCCTGAAAGAAGCTGCAGAGATGGCTGTGGAGACAAGGCTGGGGCACAGCAGTTCTGCACAGAGAAATACCTGATAAAACTCTCAGTGATCAAGTGCAGGTAGATAGAAGAAACAGTCTTCCCAGGTTAACACACCCTGTGAAGAAAAAAAAAAAAAGGAGAAAGAATTTGTTAGCCCAGGAGAGGCAACATACTGATCTGTAACAACTGCTTTCACTACCTGAACTAACAGGCTAACTCAGGTGTCTTCATGCAGCCCTGCAAAAAACACCTGAGCCAACAGCCTGTACTGAGAAAAGCAAATGACCAGAAATCAGAGAAAAGACAGAGGAAAAGGTGAGAACACCACATGTGAATATGCAGACTATATTATGAATCAGAGAAAACAACTTATCAGGAGTGAAATGACTACTTTTGCAGCTAACCTTAGAAACCACTGGAGAGAAATGGAGTTATTGGAAAGTTGGTGGAAAAGTTTATTTGCTAATTATATGAGTTCATTTATTCTGAGCATTTTACAAAATACTCTGTGTAACCCACTTTCAGCTGATGCACACTGAAAGTATGCAAATACAAAACAGTTTAGCCCAGGTTCAATGGGTGTTCTCACAATTTACAGCGCTTGCAGCACTCCGTTACCACATGACTACAGACGTTAGTTGACCTCCGACTATCTGCTGATAGAGATCTTCCCCTGCTCCAGTTACTTCTTTACGTTTCCCAGGGGCACTTGCTGAGGCCCTGACAGGCATCTGAGTAACTAGGAGGTTGTGTAAGGGATGTCCCATCACCACAGCTCAGCCCTCCACAGGAGGCAGGTTGAAGGCACAGGATATAAGAGGAGATACCCAGGGTGAAGGCAGGAAGGACTGAAGAGGTGCAAAGATACAGAAGCAAAGGAAGAAGGAGACAAGAAATCTGTGCAGAGAGAAAGATGGAGGGAGAGGAACTAACAGCAAAGAAGGAAAACAGAAAACCAAAGCCTGACAGGTAAGTCAGATGTAACTGTGGGTAATGAGCAGGTTAGGGAAGAACAAAGTCTGCAAATAATAGGAGGAAGAGATGGCCCCATGGAACAGTTAAGCCCATGAGGAACAGGAGAGTAGAATGAGCTGTCCAGGTTCAGAAAGACAACAGCAAAGGATATGTAGTAAATGTATTTTTCTTTCTCCCTGTTAGAGCATTTATCACTGTTAGAGCAGACAGATGATAGCACATGAGAATTGTTTCACAGCTGAGTTGGGGATCCCAAGCCAGCGCAATCTGTATTTCAGCACAGGATGTTATATGTTAGCAGACGTTCTGATTTTCAGAGGTCCTGAGCTCCCAATCATAAGTCTCACAGCTATCAAAGGCAGCTGCTTTCCCCTGAAAAACTGTCCTGCAACACTGCATCTGCAAGTTATTTTGCTGGACTTTTACTCATGCTTTGGATCCATCAGGCCTCAGCTTGGCGGACTGCTGGACAAGAACAGCTATTTGGCTAGCATGCAGTATGGGAATAAGGAGAGGTGAATCTGTTCTTGGAGGTAACATATTTCAGGTATTGTCCCAGGCAAGCTGCTCAATTGTGTGGTGCCTCATACATGTGAGATGAGAACATCTAATTCTGTAATTCCCAGGAATACTGGCCTGGGTGTATAAAGTGCAATGAGATCCTCAGAAGAAAGGACTAATTTTAAGTCCAGAGAGTTGACATTTACTTGATTTTTCCCCAATCTGCTGTTTCTTAGAACTCCAAATCTAAAGGGATGGGATGGTGCAGGCAACTGGCGATATCATTGTCATAATAGCGACATCATGGCACAGACAGCCCCAGCTCATAAGGCGGTAGGAAGCACACGAGTTGGTATATAAAAAAGGACTGGCAGCACAATACAGTGTGCGGATGCCAGATTCATTGCTGCATTTTCAAATCCAGCATTTGCCTCATGTCTGAGTTTAAGCTGACTGTTATAGGGAGAAAAAAAAATACTAAAAAATAATTCTAAGACCAAGACTTTGCATTTCTCTTTATTCTTGCAGTACAAGGAGGAAAGCAGGGTTTCTGCACTGAAATACCATTGAAGCCTTGGTCTGAACTGAGCTTTTTCTTGGCATTCTGGCTGCTCCTGCCTTTGTGAAAACTATCAGGGAAGGGTTCGTTTCTTTGTGAGAGATTTAACAAAGCTGCAGACATCCATTTTAGCCAAAGTGATTTCATCTGTTTTTCCTCCAAGGCTGCCCAGCTGAAGAGTTATCATCAGAACTGTTCTCACTGCAATTGCTAATGTCACTGGTTGGTACCAACCTACTATTCACTTCTTCCAGCCCCTCCCCAGACTTGTAATCATCAAACAGTTCGGACATTGATCAGAAAAAATAGTATAACTAAAAACTAGCAGAGAAAATAAAAACTCAAGCTACTTCTCAGGGATCTGAATGTATTCTGTTTCACACTGAAGGTATTTAAGAGAGAACCTACAGGCTCCTTCCTGACTTCTGGGGATGCTGAGATTCAGATTCATGGTTTGGCCTCATTTTTAGCCAAACTGTTTTAGCACAACTACAGGACAGAAGAAGAATTGCCTAAGGATCCAGTTGCAGGACTGAGAGCCAGGAAACAGTGAACATCATCATTAACACCATAATTTTTGCTTGTAAATCACTTAATTTCAATGCCTCCTCATTCCTCTGTCTATGAAAACAGACAGACATGCCTCTTAAGTAAGTCTGAGTTACTGGCAGAGAAATCCTTAGGCCAAAGTGCAAATTTGATTCTTGAGCGCTTGTTGGGATTTCAATGTGTAAAGTACTGAGATTAGAAAGAGGAATTTCAGGCAAAAGGGGACCTCTTCTCAGGCTCTGAAGATGTTTCAGAGCAGGAAAGTCATCTTAGCATCTTGACATTGATGTTCTTACATGCATCACTGAACCAAAGCTGGAAGCATTTCCTTTCTGCTATATGGGTGTGCAAAAAAAGTTTCATGGAAAATTGTTCACTCAACAGCCAAAACATTTTTTTTTACATTGAGAAACATAAAAAATCTTCAGTGAGGAAGTCCTAAGAAGCAGAAATATTTCACTTCTTTACAAAGGGCTTTATTTCTGACCAGAAAAATTAAATCAGGCTCAATATTGGACAATACACTCTTATTCTTTAACTCTCATGGGGCATTACAAAGAGTTAATGCAGGGGCTGTGATATTACAGGCTGTGCAAGCTTAATTTGAGATAGAAAATTTGCAGAATAAAACAAAAACAAAGAGTAATAATTTAAAAAAAAAAGAAAGCTTGTCAACCACCATTCATTTTCATCTAGTCAAAGACTGGCCCAAGAGATGTGAACTTTACCTGATGTTCTCAGTGCAGAATATCTGATCTCGTAAGCAAAATAAGTAAAAAGTAGGGGAAATCTATAGAAATTCATGATTACATAAAATTGTTTTAAAAGATTCGTGACTTTTTTTAAGGATATGTTACAAAGTGACTTTGCTTGATGTAAGGTAGTTATAAGCAGATTTTTGAACAATGTAAAAACATGGATCATCAATCCCCCAGCATCAGAGACATCATGATTTACTTAAATCAATTGCACTGCCAAAAGAAGTGTCTTCAAAATTCAGAATGATTAGGTGCTGTCCATATGCAAGAGGAGCAGCCAGCTGCATTTTCATTGAGATTCCTAAATGAAGCAGGAAGATCAAGATGATGATGCTGGAAATTGTGTACAGCTGATTTAAATCCTAGTAGCATTTACTTAGGAGTGAAAATAACTGTAGAAGCCAATTTGAAACTAATGGAGAGTTGGTTTCAAAAATTTACTTTTCATCATGTAATGTTAAATTTGCAAAGATAGAGCCAAGTGTAAAATACTAGTGGGGTGTAAAAATACCCCTTGCACATTTGGAGAGGGATCCATCTTACATCAGTGCAATGTAAACAAATATAAAACATGTAACAGTGCAGATCTCTTGCTTATTTAAATGAGCTGTATCACAAACCACAGAAAGGTAGTTAATAATTCTGTAAAGACAGCCTAGAGAAGCAACAGAATTAAACTCCAAAACAGGATATACTTATCACTTATTGGAGAAAGGTTTGCTGAAAAGACTGTTTTCTCCAGCAGTGCTGGAAAAAAGCATAGGCATTAAAATAAAAAGCAATATTCAACACAATGAAAAACATAAGCAAAAAGCAAGAGATTATGTTCTAGCCCGAGATGAAGTGTTTAGATAACAGGCAAAATAGCACTTTGTGATACATGTAATTGCTCATGAAAAGCACAAGCAGAATGTGAGGTTATGAAATCCCCCCAGAAGTACGGAAAGGCTAACAGGAGACGTTGCTGAGCATAATAAAGTATCTGCAGTAATCGCTAGTCTTAAAGCGTAGATGTCCAGAAAGAGTCCAAAACATTCCCAATGTATTTGGGATAACACCTCTTGTTTTCTAGGCCTTCAGAGGACTCCCACTAGCTGCTACCTCAGCCAAACTCATGTAAAATGATTAAAGAAAGTGAAAAAATATTAAACTGAAAATGCAAGTTGAGTTGAAGAGTACTTAGAACAAATCAGTAAATGAATAGTAACCAGTCACTGGGATTAGAACGTATGTATCCAAGAGGTCTAAAACAAAGACATAACTGAGTTACTGATGGAGGCCTGTAACCAACTCCTCAATTCTGCCTCAGTATCTTGAGAAAGAAAAGGTGAAAAATGTGAAAACATTGGGGTTTTTCCTAAGAGCTCCACAGAAGACTGGGGGAAGATGGATCCATAAACCTGATCTCTGCAGCAGATAAATTGCTAGAAACCAAAATAAAGAATAAAATTAATATACATATATAAATACGATATGCTGTAGAAGGATCTAACATTTTCTGCAGAAAGAAGTCACATCTCACAAATTTATTAAAGTATTCAATGAGCATGTGGCCTAGGACACTACTGGTCAATACAGTGTGAACATCTCTGCTTGCAATGAAGCTAAGCATTCCCAGAATAAGAAGAAATTAGCAGCAGAAAACAAACTGTACAATTAGTTTTCCCAATGGAAAAATATTTCAAATATGTTGTTCACTATATTTATAAACAACCTGGGAAAGCAGTTAAAAGTGAGGTGGCAAAGTTTGCTGATGATACAGCATTGCCCAGAACAGTCAAAACTGAAGCTAATTGTGAAAAGCTGCAGAAGGATGTGGTGAACTAAGATGAAACTTAGTGGTGGTGAATGCCAACTAATGCATGTGCGGAAAAATAACACTAGCTATAGGTACACAATGATCAGCACTGCTCAGGAGAGAAATCTTGGAGTCACTTTGAATAATTAGAAAAGGTCACCTCAGTGTTCAGCTGCTGTCAGATATGCCCAGAGGGGCTTTTAGGAACTGATAGGAAAGAAGATGAGAGAAAAACAGAATATAAAAAAAAAAAAATTTGCCACCTTGCAGGAAAAATCCACAATGCACTTGCATCTTGAATACTCCCAGTCATTATCTCAGGGCACAGAATGCACAGAAATGTTATAAAGAGGGGTGGAAAAGCTGACCATAGGCACAGAAAAGCTTTTTTTTCAGTGAGGTACAAGACTGTAACTCGTCAGACTGGAAAAAAAAGACAGCAAAAGAGGGATGTGATACAGTTTACAGAAGCATGAATGGTATTTAGAAGGTGAACAGGGAATGATTACATTAACACACAAAGTTGGAGGCACTCAAAGAAATTATCAGGTAGAAAAATTAAAATAACCAGAAGGAAAATCTTCTTCATGCAACGCAATTAAATTGTGATATTTGCTGTCACATGATGTTGCAAAATCCAGAAGTATAAATGGGTTCATAAAGGTATTAGACAAATTAATGGAGAAATAAGTCTGTTGGGAACTATTAAATACAATGCATCCAACAGTTCAGAAAGTTTCTAAAGTCCCAATTGCTAAAAGCTTGGAGGGTAAATCTCTGAGATTTCAGAAGGTGCTGCTGTTGTTGCTTTATATTATGGTTGCTCCTCGAAGGTCACAAGTAGAGGCAGGATATCTATTATGCTAAGCATGTACTCACATAACAAAGAGATGTTCTCTGCCCTCAAAAATGTATTCTCTGCTTGCTAATTACTGGGACCAAAGCTCTAAAAGTCAGGATACTCACTTCTGACTTGCTGCTGAATCTGAGAAAACACAACTCTGAATTTACATACACTTTGGCACCCTGAATTTCTCCATTTATACTGAGGCAGTTACAATGACTGAACACAAACTCCAAATTAGTTGGAAGATTAAAATGAGCAGAGACTAAAAAGGGAAGGGGCTTATATTTTGGCAACACTTTTAAGGTCTGCCTTTACAATATAAATAAAGCAGTAATCATTGGAATTTCCCATGCCTACTAAGACAGTGTAACATCATCAGCCTTAACTCAAAATGGCAACTTTAGTTATAATATTCTAAACATCCTCCTGTATGGGCCAGAGACAGGTTAAACAATATTGCTATATTACACAGGCTAATAATTTTCAGTGTGGTTGGTTGTACAAGGTAATTGAAAATGGTGGGATTCAATAAAGGAAAGCAAGGTCTTGCAAAGGGGATGATTCCCAAGGGTGTCAAGATGTACTTAGCTTGGACTTATTTTAAGAAACGAGAGGAAAGATCAACCCATAGGAATGCTTCACACCACAATAAAATCTGAAGCAGCAAACTGGTAGTTCAACAGTGTGAATGAAGGAAGTGGCTCAGGTCAGGACTGGTTCATGCTGAGTGACCTGTGTTGTACTACCTAGTGCACAAAGTGGACTGAAGTGTAGTACTACCACTGTAAGGACACTATGGAGTTTCTTATGTGCTACTTCTGTTTTGCATAGGAAAAGCATACAAAGCCAAAAACTCTCAGTTCAGAGAGCAGGATGTGAGCTGAGCAGCTTACAGCAGGGAGACTTCTACCCACCATCAGATAACACTGGACAGACTTCGTTGAGCATAGGGATTTTCTCTCAGTGACCACACCTGAGTGAAGGCAGTGCTCCTAAGGATAGGAGCAGGCACTCTTTCCCCAGAGAGATAATGGATCCAAGCTTGAGTGTATCGCCGGGCTGTAGGACCACAGAAGCTTGCTGCCACAGGGCTGCAGGCATGATTTGACTCAAGGGAAATGGGGAAGCAGCCTGCTATTGGGACCTCTTATTAGCAGCTTGCCATGGGAGGTAGGGCACCTGCAGAGGTTAAAGTTAACAGGAGTTAACTCATCATTCACAGGTACAGTTGCTGCATGTGCAGAGGGATGCTCTGTTCCCTTCTCCCAGGAAGGATTTTCTGGTTTTGTAGCCAGGAGTACGACCACCAGCATGTTTCAAACAGACCACAGGTGATGCGTGGAGAAATAAGCAACTTAGGAACTGATCTGAAAGTTATCTAAACAGTGTAAGCTACCTAGCAACAGATGGGGAAGTAGAAGAAGGAGCCTCCCGCTTTGTGTCACTTCTTCTGTCACCTCTTCCCCTCCTCTATTAATAATTTCCCATGCACATCATCCTCTTACTTCCTTGCTCAGTATCTGCTATCACTTCTCCCTTACTGACAAGTAAACACTCACCACCTTAAATTCCCCAGGGTGGATTCCAACTAATGACCTGCAGAAAAAGGCTTCTAAGCCTGTTAAAAATGCCCTAAGCTACTTTGCCCTTCCTCCGTTTAATTTGTCTGTGCTGCAGGGCAATACTTGTTCTATTCCCAAACATGGAAATCATTAAAGGCAACAAACAAATAAATCATGATGGAAGACAAAGGAGAAATCAAAATCTTTCTTCAGACTCAGTATCATTTCCATTTTCAAGAGAAACTTGAGGTCACGTGGGTAAAAGCGATGTATTGAGAGTAATTGCATCTGAAACAGGGCATGAGCAATGAGTAGAACTTGTAATGCCATGCTGCCTTTCATCCCCTGTGAGCACAGACTGTCTTATAAAGAAAAAAAAAAAAAATCAATTTCCCTTCCACTGATGTGCCGTTGCTTCTGGGGTGGACCACATATGGACCTCACAATTATTTGTAACAGCACTAGAGAATGGTTTTCGTACAAAATGTGAGGAGGAGCTATTCAGCTCAAATTGCAATTACCCTACATTGAATTGGCCCAAAACATACCTGACATCTGTCAAAAATGCCATAGGGTCTGTAATAACTACCACCAGCACCTTGAGTCTTACTGACAGAAAAGTCCAAGGTGTGCTGTAAGGGGGAGAAGTAAAGATGAGTTTCCTCCACGGGAGGAAGCTATGTCTTGCAGTCCTGCATTACCTCCCACTGCGTGGTTCAGCTGGAACCCTTAACAACCTCTGTCGCTGCACTGCAGCTCCCTCTTTCACTCTGCTTCCTCATTTACTTCAGATCTCACATACCTTAGACCTCCTTTCTAACTCTCTCACATAGGGATGAATAGGAAGTATCTGTGCATCTTTCCTGTGCATAAGCAGAGCATTTAAAAAATATTCACACAGGATCAATCTAGGAATATTCATGATATAGATTTGAAGTATGGGTATAGGTATTATCATGCATTCAACAGCTTCATCTGGACAATCACTGCAAGCACCTGAAGGTTTTGGTTGGCAATTTCAGAGTTGTATATTAGCGTTTTGGAAGCGTACAGCCAAATTACAGACACATCACAGCATAGAACAGGCTACAGAGTCCCAGCTGCAGCAGGAGAGCAACTAGAGATGGATGAGAGAATACTTCTTACTGCACGCAGGGATGGAGTTCCTAAGGGAGCTGCCATAAATATTTCCACTATAAGATTTTGACCCTTGTATTTTTGCACCCTTCAGGGTCAGCATCCCCACAAAATGCATTGGGGGGGGAAAGACATTTCGTCCAAGAAAACATAAGGAAGTGAGATTTAGAGTGTTATGTTTCAAAACCACATTTCATAACAGGATAGGTCTGCTCTCACTAGGGAAAAGGAACCCATTTTACAAAGGAAGGCTCACAAGCCATGCCAGTGTGTGTGGTAGAGAAAAAGAAAGAGGCCTATTTTCAAGTTCAAAACATCATACAAAAGCAAGGTCATGTTTCCAGCAGTTTTGTTGGGGTTGGGTTACATCCAGTTCCAACAATGCTATACAAGGCATATCAGACATTAAAACGATACCTCACTTGATCTTACTCAATAGAAAAGGCAAACCACATAAAACAGGTGCTAGACAGCAATGCAGCCTCCCCATAGTTATCTGGTTTACAAACAGCAAACTCTTTAGCCCTATTACTGTTTCTCTCATTTGCCACATTCTAGCTCCAAAAGGCACTCTAGTTCTCTAAATTGTTAGCAGCTTTTATAGCCAAAGATAAGTATCCATCACTTTTAATTTTCATCGTTGCATCTGTTTTGTCATTTAGCTGCAGCAGGTTGTATTACAATGATTAATGAGGAAATGGATACAAACATTTTTATTTCAAATAGCAGCTCTCGGACACGATCTGGAAAACAGAACCAAGCCATATGATTGTACATAAATAAATAAATACATAAATACACACACACACACCCCCCAAACAAGTGGGCATTGTGCCACTATCTGTGAACACCCTAGAAATACAAATATCTCTAGTAAAGAAGAAAAAAAGGTATATTTTTCACTTTTGCCTGTGTGATGGTTTGTTTGGGGGTTTTTTGGGGGGGTGGGTTTTTTTGTTTTACAATTAATTTGCCTCTTTTTATTTCATATAAATATCCAGCTCAAGTGTGGCACATCAACAAATAGGTTCATTTATCTTTCAGGGAAAAGCAAAATACTGCATTTCTATTCAGAAAAGGCAGCATATATAAAATGTACTGCTAATAACAGAGGCCTTTAGAATGAAAAATAATAATTTTTATTGCTCTATCTAGGACATTTGCTGTAAACATGGTTCATCTATAATTATATTCAAAAAGAAGTATTATTTAGTATTATAGTTACCTACAAACCTAGATGCCCCCAAAAAATATTTTACAGTTCCTGCTGGATGGGGAAAATACCATGAACACTTTCTGCAGAAAGCAGAAAAGTCTTTCAGATTAAACCGCCTTCAGAACAATCCTTCAATTCAGAAGGATTAATTTAATTTCTTTAATATTAGTATTACATTCACTTAGTTGTAAGATATTTCTAGGAAAACAAGAAAATTTATAAAAATATAGTCACATGAAACAACTATTCATCTAACAAGCAGAATGTGAACAACACAGATGAAGACTATAATATTAGACTGAGATAAATAATCTAGCTGGAGACCTATTGGATTCTACACTTTCATGTCAATGAAGCATTTGGCCTACCGATGTATTTTTGCCTACTCTGCCAGGCAGGGCTCAGGCTCTGCAGGAGAATACAGCCGTGGATCTCTGCAGGAAGAGAAGACCTTTTTTTTCCAAGTAAAATGTTCCCTAACTCTGCAAGGGAGGTTGGCAGTAGATCTCAAACTCTGGCCTGTCTTTTTAATACCCCTACAATAGCTCAGTTGGATTGAGACCAGCTGTTGGTGCATTACCATTTGTAAATGCTTAAAGCAACTACTCCTTGTTTTCTTGGCAACATGTACTGTGGAGAAAAAAAAAAAAAAAGCACTTTCATTCAGACATTAAGAATTGCTGGATGCCAGCTTTGGCTTACACAAGCTATTGTTTGCACAGCTCTCTTCAACAAGTTTTCACCAAAAAAAAAAAAATCCTGTAGGGATAAATTGAACCCCTAAAATTCTGATTTACACTGTCCACTCGGCCTTCATTGGAAACAAGATTCCTTTTTTAATCCAACCATTTCAGGTCACAGGTCTTTCTGGGTTTCAATTTCTGCAACACCCCCACAAAATCACCCAGATTGTCTTAGGAATGACAATTATAACTTCCTTACTCACTGTTTAAAAATAACAGTGATTTTTTTTGCCTGCTAATATAAGCATAAGAAAGATATCTGAGCTTTCATTACCATGTTCTAAAATCAGAGTTGGAGCATCAAAAGCTTGGGGGGAAAAAAGAAAACAAATTACATTAGGATTATACTTTAGCATTTGAGAAATACTGAGTCTCAAAATACCAGAAAGATCTCAGATTTGGTTGCCACGGTAAAAAAAGCCTAGTCATAGTAGAGACCATACACCAGCATTTTTTATTATTATTATTCAGATGAAAACAGCTCCAGTGACCTTTCATTGCCTCATCCTTTCCAACCACCCCTACTAGAGCTTGGTGTACTGGAAGTGTCTAAGCATGAATGCTAGCATCTCGGTGGTTGCAGCTGCTAGTACAATAGGATTAATTTGCCATCTACCAACTCTAATGCCCTTCTGTTTCATCTTCTTTCCCCACCAGGGGCAGTGGTGACAGCATCTGTTCCACTGTTATTTTAGTGGCGCCTTTCGTGCTGTTATAGTTAAGGGTCTGTCAGCATTTCCATTACACACACACACACACAGGCACACATTTCTTGAGGGGACAGCTCAAATCAACCTCCGGAAAATAAGAATGAATGCATTGGGGCTGAAAATGGTATGACAGTCTTAGAAGAAAGCATTTATATATTTGATTTTATAGTATTATTTGGGAAAAAGAAAAAAAAAAAAAAGGAAATACAAGAGGTTCCGAGTAACCTATTTTGCATTTATTAAGGGAAAATAATGGTGAAAGTTGATTCAGATTGTTCTATGACCTTAGAGAAAGGAACCATGCCAAAAAGAAAACAGAAGGAAAAAATCAAAACAGGTAACTGTTCCCTACCAAACACTTTCTTTTATTAGTTTCTAGGTAACTAATTTAGATGATAGGATATTATTTTAAAAACATCCCAGACAAGAACTGATGAACAGGCCATTGATTGTGAGTGACCAACTCTAAATACATAATAGGAGCCCCAGATCTCTAAGTTGGGAGTGATAATGAGGAGAGGAACACACTTTTCTGCAGGCAGTCAAGCATACCAGAAGGTAAAGAGTATCTCCGCCACCAGAAGTGGTTTGGGAGCCTACAGGTGGATGCTCCCAGCCCTGCTGATATGTGTGGGATATAGAGAGTAACGCTCTCTGCAGTCTGCAAAACACAGGTTCATCCCACTGTCGCTTTGTGGGAGCCATTGCCCACAAGCACATCTGACTCAGGAGCGAGCATTGCTTTCCATCCACAGAAGTGGACAGAAAAAAGGGAAGTGCCCAGAGAACAGGTCAGCTAATTTCAACAATGAAAACCCTCTGGAAGATGACAGGTATCAGGTTAACCAACACAGGGCTGCTTCGCATACCCCACAGGTGTTTTCTGTCCTCAAGCTATGCCAGCCTTTCCATGTGAAATTGTTGTGCATGTGCAGGTTCCCACCTAGTACAAGAGACCTTTAAACTAGCGTAACTCATCTGAATTCTCAAAATATATCCCCCCTCTTACTCAGTATGTTTTACAACTGCAGAGAGGTATGATTTCTCCAACAGAAGGAAGGAATTACTTTTTTCCAGAAATCTCTTCTTACAGAGAGAAATTCATAGACAATTTAGAGGGCCAGCACAGGCCTTTGCTAGCACCAGAGTACTCACCGTAGAATTGACAAAATCTGTAATGCCAGATGTGAGCCTTCTATGTGTGAATTAAAATTTGCCTCCAGTCCTACCAACACACTACCATTTACAGCACTTTCTATAAACCTCTTCAACATTCTGAAATTATAATAATGCATTTGTCTTCTTGAAAAATACACAAAGAAGGAGATTCAGAGGCAATTGGGGATTTTCAAACTCACAGCATACTAGGGAAAAAACCAGTTAAGCAATAAATTTTGAGGCAAGGCTCTGAAGCCACGCAAATTTCTTTAGTCACATTAATGGTAAGCACAGTCCAGTCCCTGTGATGGGAAACAGATTAATAACATGCTGTTTCTTTTTCAAGTTACATTATCAAATACCTAGGTGTCCTTTGTCACATCACTTAACTGCTCTGCATTTCAGCATCCTCATCTGCGAAATGGAATAGGTAATTAAACACTCATGAATGCTTTGGGACTCTTTGGTGGAAAGAATTATTATGGTGTCTTATTACTGTGAGACAACATGCAATTGTCTCAGGTCTCTGTAACAGCTGAGCCTAAACGGTAAAGGAAAAAAAAATCTAAAAGCTCAACTGAGATCTTCTGCCCTATCCTCTGCAAGATGCAGCTACTTCTTCAGTTCATTTTCCATGCTGGGGAAATCATTCTGAGGCTGATCACACTGCAATAATATTATCATGTTACAGTACTTTCAAAACTAGGCTGGGTTAAAAATGAGGAAGAGAAAGGAGAAAAGAAGAAAGATATCTCCCAGAAATATTACATTCATGAACTGTACGAATTATTTAAGAGATGACTGGAAACAGGAAACTCAAAAGAAGAGCAAAAAATATAAAGCCTTCCCCTCACAAAAAAAACCACCCTAAAACCATTAGAAACACACCCCCCACAGACAATTTCCCAAAAGCCCATGGTGATGAAAAACATTTTATATTGCCCCAAAACTTGCCAGAAGAGAGATCTAGGTGGCTACTGCCCACCTCACAGCACTGGAAAAGCAAGTGCCCAGTGGGTATCATTCTCCATTATCTCTCAAACCTTTGCCACCAGCGTACAGATAGAAGCAACGGAAAAATGAAAAGTGTGTATATTGTAAGCGTTGGTTAAACAACCCCACAGTAATTCTTATTTGCTGGAGGTTTTAGAGAGCAGATGTAGGATTGGCAGAGGCTGGGAGCTGGCTATATTGTTCTAGCACATTTAGAGCCAACACGGAAAGAACACGGAAAGCTGCCTTTTTTGTGTGTGTGTATGTGAGTGTGTGCGTGTGTACGTGCATGTGTGTGTGTTTGCTTTTTGCCATCCACTCATCTAAGGTTTCTTGGATTCACACTGACACATAACAAAAAAAAAAAAAAACAAACCACCAACAAAAAACCACTAGATTGGTTCTCTTCCAAAAGAAATATGACTTATATCAGCTGCTGCATGAGAGTCTCTCAATTGCCACTACTAAGCTGCCTATTTTGCAGTAGCAAGTGGCCATGTGCTGTAACACACTGATTGCCTGCTTTGGTGGTATCGGTTGCTAGAATAAGGGCAAACAAATGGGGAACCAAATATAAAAAGCAGCCAGCAGCACTGAAGAAGCATTACAGCTGCCAGGCAATAACTTAGATAGTTACAGCTGCCATCACCTAGTTCACGCAAGCTTTTTAATATCTTTTGGCAGCGCTTGGTGTCACAGCACAAAAGGAAAGTTGGCACTTCCTAGCATACTTTGTTTGACATAACTGTAGGCAGAACCCAGCTGATACCTTCATCAATGTGTATGTGTTTGCTCTTAAGGTACGTTTTAGCAGATCAAACATTGTTTTTCTCTTTCTGTTGCACACACCACTGTTAAATCATAGGTTGGGAACCACACCAGATAAATGGGAAAGAGCTCAGTAAGCTGGAGCACATGGCCAGTCCCAGCAGCACCTCAGATAAGGAACACAAAAAAAAAATCCTAAAAAAAGAAAAATATAGTACGGCAGGAGGGACTGTGGAGGGAGGTTTAAAAAAATAAATATAATGCTTTGCCAAAATGTTCTCCCGCCTCGCCAGTAGCAGCAGCAGCCTCAGAGCCAGGCCAGATTCTCTTCTCCATTTACCGTACTTATAAAAAAACCCACGAGCACAAACACATAGACCATCACATACACATAATTAAAGCATCGACATCCCTTACTGTGATTTACAATCCACACCACCAGAAGTACACAGGCGCTCCCAGGATTTCATCAATGTCTCATCTGGTGCTCTTGGCAAACCCAACCTCTTCCTTAGACACAGCGCATGCTGCACCTCATTCTCTCAGAAATGGGGATGCAGAGCTCTTCCCCTTATGTGAACTAGGGTAGACGAGCACTAAATGTGTCAGCGCTGTGTGATTTGCTGCTGTGGGACCTCATTTTGCAAGAGATTAATAAAAGACTAGCCTGCAGCATTGCCTCTTGAGACCACTTTCTATCATCACGAGCCTTCTATGTGGCCCACGAATTTGGGTTACGATATTGTACAAGGAACTGGACAGCCTCCACATAATGATATTATTTTACAGCTCTTCAAAGCAAATATACAGAGAGAGAAGTCCCTGCCCCCAGGAGCTTCCATTGGCTAGGAACAAAGCAAGCCCACAAACCTCTACCTGAAGTCAGCCCAGGGTTCTAATAATGTATTGAGTTAGTTTATTTGTAGTTCATCCCATAGAACAAATACACTTATCTCTTAGGCCTCTGGCACTTTAACAGGCATCAAAAAGCTACAGTATTGAGATGAACAGCTTTACAAGGTTTTCCAGGTGTACCACCACCAGGAAGAGTAGCAATTAAACTGACAGGAGGAAAAAAGGAGACAGCAAATATCATTATCTTCATTTTAAAAATAGGAAACTCAGGCACATGGACATGAGATGGTTACTCCACACCTGACTCAGACAATGGGACCAGGGCCAGGAAATGAATGTTGATCATCCTGGGTTCACATTCAACACCTCACCCCACAGTGCCAGTTGCACCACTGAACCACAGGGTGAAGTGGGGTCCCCTCCAGGGAGCAAAAATGGCTTCCTGACCCAACCTGCCTGCGGCTCCATGGGAGCTGAGGGCTCCAGCTGAACATGGTTGGCTGAATCCAACTCCAGAAGCACCTAAGGGACACTAGGGAGGTGCCTGCATATTTTTCCTAATGCATAGTATCCATAACTGACATTTTTTAGGTAGGTCAGATATTGACAAATAAATGTAAAGGCATGTCAAGATACACATGAATCTGAATTATTTATTTAAAGCTGATCTAGGAGCAAACTTGGTTTTAATGGAAGCATACAGTACAAGGGAACTGACTGTGACTAGGTGTGGATAAAATGCATATGTCAGGCCCAGATAAAAGGTGTCCCATGGGAAGGACAAGAAGTTTTTGCTTTGGGACCCCAGGTGACACTTTTATGGTGGTAGAAGAGGAAAGCTGATCCACAAAATGTGCATATGTCCCCCCAGGATGGTCCAGGCTATGAATACATTTTGGAAGCTCCTAATATGCTGTACAAAGAAACAATCATTCATGTACACGCACACAAAAGGACAGTCCCAGATTTACAGCCACCCACCAAGGTAGAACAGGTGGCTGTAATGTAGTAAAAATGTATTGCAAGGAACTTGTCATGAATTTTAAAAACAAAGACGCCTACAGACATAATAAAATTGATGTGACATTCAGTTAAAGCTAAAGCTTTCACCTATCTTAAAATGACAATGCAGAGGAATTCAAGGAAAGGGACTGTTCCCATCATCACTCACACAACAAAGTGTTTCACTCAGTTTGTGCAAGTAATGTCATTGATCTCAAAAATCAGTGGCATGGCTTACATCTGCCACACAGGTAGGAAATCAGGACCAAAGACACCCAACAAAATCACCCTCAGACAATTGCTGTAGAAAAGAAATGCTTCAAGGTCCTGGCAAAGAAAGTCAAGTCCTTTCCTTCCTCTACCACAGGATATGACATCTTCTTTTCCTTGATTATTTTAAACATTTCAGGGTAGCTAATTCCAACTGTTAGCCATGAATTACTTCCTCTTTCCTTCGTTATGTTTTTAGTGGCAGCATACAAATTTGGAAATGCTATAAATCCAAGTCATTTTTCAATAGTGTGGGCACAATAAACTGACAGACTCCTCTGCTATCCGCAAAAAACTAAAGAGGGAAAAGAAAGAAAGAAAATGTCTCAGGCAAGATATATCCATCTCTGTTAAGATGTGGATCAACAAGTTAGCCAGCTTGACAGTAGTTTGCAGTCTTTAAACTGGGGAGGGGGGTGGGGGGGAAGCTCAGGTGCAGCAGGATAGAGAACAGAAAGAAATTGGGATAAAGAATAAAACAAGGATAAATAGTCAATTATGATAAACTGGTTTCCTTGGTAACTATATTTATAACTGTAATGACGTTGCTATTTTTTTAGTAATGAACAGAAAGGTTTGATAGAAAGTTATATAATTCAGGCATACAAACCAGCATCTGTTCCATTGGTAAAGCTGAATCCATGTCTTAATGGAAGATGACAAACCTCAAAAGATTTGTAAATGCTTTTAAACTGCTTCTAAATGTTTGTAAACTTCCTCCTAAGGAGAGATGAGCTCATAGTGCCGAATTTCTACCCTCCACATCTGTGCTTGGCTGTATGTAATTACCTCATAATCTTTGTGCCTGGAATAACGCTCCAGCTCAGACAGACAGTGGGCATAGGAGCAAAGGAGAGAAAGAGGAAAAAAATCAAATGAGAAAATCTTGGGGATGATATTTGAGTTGTTGAGCACATAAATGCATGTGACCTTTACCAAATGCATGTGCGCAGTTGCCATAATTGTACATTGCATCCTGACTGCTTCCAAAAATGATTATGCTGGTAAACAGCCCCTTCTTTTTGAAAATTCACTTGAATTTCTACTACTGATACCTGAAAATTCTACTACTGATACCTCTCTCTGCCATTTTAACTGTTTTGGGGAGTCCATTGAAATCCGGGTATAAATTACACTGCATCCTATAAAAAGGTCCTCCCAAGGAGTCACTTTAAAGAAGCAACTGGTGGCAGCACCTAAGTGAAGGGTGTTTACACCCTGTCATCATGAATCTCTGATCCTGAGAGCAGGCCACGTGCAGGATCTGGCTTCCTCCCTCCCCACGTTTCCAGATTTTCCTTCAAAGAATGCCAAGATTTGGGGATGAGGGGGGATGAAGCCCTCTGGGTTTCGTCCAGACTTGCCATCAGGATGCAGCTGGGCAACACCCCTGAGTCCCACAGTTTAGACACATCTGCTAGCACCAGGGCTGGGCCCCAGCAGTGACGATCCTCGCAGGAGATCAGGAGGGTGACAGAGCTGCTTCGGCATTGCTTCTGCACACTCCTTCAGCGTGACATCCCCCGAGATGAGGCGCTTATCGCATATCCCTACTCTGCAACACCCTTAATCAGGTTCTTGGGCAGTTGGTGTTATTGCTGCCCTCCATTCAAGTGAAAGAGGAATGGAAATGGAAACAGCAAAGCAAACCAAATCCTCCAGCAAAACATAGTCGATGCTCAGCTTGCATTGGGAAGGAAATAATCCTCCTGATGAACTACACTCTGAGATGGGGGCTGCCTCTGTGTCTGAGTGTGTGAAATACAAGCCTTCCTTGCCTGACTCAGGCAGGCTTTTCAGTTAGATGCTCAGTACTGATTAATGGAAGTACTACAGCTATAGCACTATAATGCTCACAAATTTTACCCTCTGCTGTCTCTTTAGGCCATTGCCCCAAAGGCTTTCATGTTCCTAAAGCTGTCATTTAAAACATTTGTGAATCAGGATGTGTGGACAATGGAAGAAGCTGGTAGAGCCAGGGAGTGCAGATGTGAAATAATTTAATCAACAGCAATTTTTCCATTTACTTCAATGGGCTTTGGATCACCCGCCTCATGAGTGGAACATGTATTGAGGAGGAAGCAACCGGAGCCAGATAAAGAGCCAAGATACCAAAGTAACAGAGTTCCACCAAACAAGAGGGTCCACAGCAGCTGCAGCCTGAGATGTATGATGTAAACACAGACCTAGACTCAGCTAGCAGCCTGGGAAGAGGATGCAAGAGCAAACTGAAAATAGGGAAGGATTTAGCCATTCAAAGGACAGTGCCACAGGAGTTACTACTAAGAAAATTTTTGTGGGAGGAATCATAAAGTACTAGTAATATTCAAGGAGCTTTGTAGAATTTATCCGAGGAAATGAACGCACAAAGAAACAAAGCAAAAACCTCAGAACACAGAATTTTTGGCCAAATCAGGAGGAAAAAAAAGAAAAGCCTGAAAGCTTTTTATTCCCTATATGGCATAAGTATCAGGCTATGATGCTCCCTGTAATAGTTATATCACACTGTGGTGCTGAAATCATTGTGTGCTAGTTGACAATGCTTGCCCTAATTGGTGCCATTAAGTAATAAAATAATAATTGTACCTCAGATCATGGGCACTTCAGAAATGGCCATTTCCAAGCACAAGCGGTGGTGCGTCCCTGGTGCACAGTTCAGTGCTGAAATGGTTAACACCATATATTATATGTCAGTAATGAAAACTAGCACTCAAGCAAGGAAATTCAAAGCTAAAGGCTGACACACCATCGTTAACGCAGCCCTTTGTGCTTAGCTACCACGGGAGTCTTGGAGCAGCACATGGTGTTGTACCCCACACAATATGTGCTACTACAATACCGCATTCACAACACAATGAATTGAGGTCAAGTGAATGACCTTAAAAAGAGCTTTCTTTTAATTCTTTAAAGAAACACCCCATGATATGTTGGAGCCCATTAAACAAAGCTTCAAGAAGATACAGTAAACTTTAATTAGCAGTGAAGGCAATAACCTCACTTTATACTTCATAATTTCTCCCACCATGTTTTATTACATGGAACAGTCATTTTAGTACCTTTGTACCTAAGGCAGCATCCATGTGGTGTGGAAAGGGATGTGTTGTTGGATATTTATTGTAATGGGGCTTCATGTGGCTGGAGGTCAAAGTGTAGGACTTTCATTTGTACATCACTGCTCTACTATCTGCTCATGTCTCTAGGTAACCTGATGTTCAAACCTTTTGTAAGGCAATTGCTGAGGAGGTTGTTCTTATTGTTATGAGAACTTGGAGAAAGGATGCTGGGCCCTGGCTTCAGCACAAGCCTACTGTGTGACATAGGGTACTCCGCCAAAATTTTTCTCACACTGATCTCAGAAGCTTCCATTTTTAGGGGACTCAGGTGCAGCTCCTAGGGTCTGGTCTCAAAAACCCTGGGAATCGGTAGCTCCTATTGGCTTCTCAGGACCACTCGGAACCAAGTTTGGAAAAATCGCAAATTTGTCTCCCCACAAATTGCCTGCAATTTTGAAATGCTGGCCTTTTACCTCTGCTGTTCTAAACATGCCACATCAAGTTGGAATGGTATTTACCTACCAGCTTGCAGACTGAAAGGGACACTGTTGACTTTACTTTGTCCTTTTTATGCTAGATATTTATCTGATAATGGGGCATAATACCTGAACGCCTTGAGGAGACAAGGGTACTATCTGCATTTTACTGGTGGAAAACTCCAATACACAGAGGTTCTGGACCAGACCCACAGCAGGGCTTGGGCAGCTATATCCGGCCTGCATGGAAAAGATATAATCCTCAGTACACCCAGGAGTCTTTTGGCACATCAATTGATTGCATTACATTTTTCCCAGTTTCTACAATTTTGTTTCTGTGCATGGCTAGAAAATGCTGTCTTGAAAAGGCTCAGTCACTCGGTGGTTTTCAGTATTTATGCCCCAGCAGGCATCCACACTCCTCTATCTAATTATCTATCTATCTATCTACCTACCTACCTACCTATCTCAGAAGAACAGGTCCTTTGGAACATGTCCAGCAGAAGGGGCTCCATACAAAACCATCATTGCTCTCTGTTTCCTATACCCCACAGCTGGAGAAGGAAGGCATTCGTAGCAGTAATGGCAGCATTTGATCTCTATTACCTGCTTCACAGTCTTTGCCACACAACCTTCCTTTCCCAAATGTGTGTGCTAACTACTGTGCTACACAGTCAGGCTATTCTTACATCCTTTTTCAGTCCCCATTAATCCTGAATTTTACAACAAGAATTCTTTTAAGAAGAAGCATGAAGAGTGTCTTCTCCCCTCGTCCTGCCCAAGACTAGCTGATAGCTTGATGTGTAGGATCTAATCCCGCTAGAAAAGTGATCCAGGAATTAAGGTAGTAGAAAAGGAAAATGAACTCAGATGTCTTAGATGAATGTGCTAACCAGTAAAGTACCAGATAAAAGTATTGCTGCTTCCTTGTTGGTTCTTGAGAGAAAAGTCAGACACATAGCTTCAGGAGAGACCCTGAGGCTGCAAACTGCAAGTACAGAGAGGCAGCAAATAGTGCTGATTAGAGTCTGTGCCTGGAGGGAAGTACCTTGCGATGGTGTCTCGCTGGCCAGCTTCCAAACTACATATAGATTTCATACCAAATCGACATACCTACCTCCAGGCTGCTGATTTCACTGAAGACAGGTGTTGTAACACTTGGTGTTGTGGCACTCAGTGTTGTCATATCTGTGCAATGGGGCCAAAAGACCTTGCCAAAACTAGTACAGAAAACGTGCCTAAGGGGTGAGGGATCTGAACCCAAACTTCCCAGTGCCATGGCTGAGACTTAAATACTGGATCAATTTTGCCTTCCTGGGGCTTGTTCCTTTTTCTTGTACACACAGTTGCAAATATAATTTTGCTCATAAGAGTGGGAAGTGACTAACTCATTCTTCTCGAAGTGTGTGTCTACTTTCTGCATTTGATGGACTAGTTCCTGGTCCACTTAATGCTTTCTCGTTATATAACTACTGTTTCCAGGTGCTTTTCACACAACAAGGAAAAGAAAACTATTTAAAGACAGGAGAAGTTGACAACCATAATATTCAAAAGTTACTGGGAGGCCTAAGAAGCAGGTCTAGGAACTGAACCTGTTTTAATTCACTTGCTTATACTGACCAAATTTCAAGCTGATGGTGCCATTTGGCATTCATTTCTGTTTTTAAGAAAACAAAGATTCCACTTAAGCACAAAATGTCAATATTACCTCTACTTCTTCAAAACATACATTTGATGTATCCTGAAGTAAAAGGGCTCCCCATTCCCTTACGTCTGTCTGAAAATGTCTGACAACAGCAACATATGCAGTATCAACGTCAAATACCATACCATAAGGTCTGATTCCCTTCCCCCACCTTTATCCATGCTGTTTAGTACCTTATTCCAGGCAGACATCCCACAAAGAGACTCATTTGCTGAGAGGGACAGACAGCTACTTACTACCCCTCATTTGAGTTTGCTAATGTTTTGCCCCTTGTGGAAGAGAAGGACTAGTCCTGTCCAGGTTCATGGCAATCACTTACATCACCTCTTATGGATCCGAGCCTACATTCACAGACCCTTTGGAGGAGTTTAGAAGAACACGGCCCTCATGAAATAACAAGAGGTGGATATACCGGTGAACTCCATGCCATCCAAGATCATCTTTCCCAATAGCTGTATCTACTCCAGCTGAAGGCCAGACTTTGCAGAGCTCAAACTTGGACACACGTGGTTCTACACAGGAACACGTCAGGAGCTTCAGCCAGCTGGTAGGCATACACACCCACAGACAGACACACAGACATGCACACAGCCTGCAGAATATCCAGAGATATGATGCAGATGGCTGGGAGAGGGACACAGAGGTTTTTGGATTCAGAGCCCCTCTAAAGACTGTTTGCTCTTAGAGGGCTGACATAATCACTGAATCCACTCACAGGTCAGCCCTAGTACAGAAGCTTGAGTGATACCTTGCAACTCAGGTATCTGCATGAGTTCAAAATAACATGTTTAAGACTATATTATGATGTGTAAGAAAAGTAGAAAGGCACTTTTAATAATGTGCTGTCCATCACTCTAGTTGGTGTTACTTAGCACAAATATAGTTACATGTCACAAACCGTAATATACTCCCACCAGTCCTGCACTGAAAAGAAGAATGCCTCCCATAGCACTATGACTAATTAAATGAAAGGCACAGTCAGCGTTATAAAAGGGGAGTCTTAAGGTTAAAGAAAAAAAACCAAAAAATGTAACCTGTAGATGCTAACTGTTTACACCTCTTTCTTTGCTTTTAAACAATTTTTAGAGTTCCTCAAATCTTTCTGCTGTGTTATGCAAGGATTAAAAACAGTAAGAGAGGAGAAAATGCAGAACTACGTATGATGCTCCTTTGCCTTTTTTCATTCCTCCTGACAAAATACAGTCGAAGCCCTCAGTATTTAGAGTGAAATATTAAGTCTTTCTTTTCCATTCAGACAATGGTAGTGCTGCAGTGCTGTTTGGCTCCACCTGACAGAAACATTGCAAGCAGCACCTAGAATAAAACTGGAAGATTTATACAATTTTTCTGAACACAGTCCTTCAAGAGGTGAAGCATCCTCACCTCCCTTTGACTTAGAAAAGCAGAACTCCTGAGCATCTGGAAGGTTACACACCGCAACAAGCACGCCAACAGCATGTGGACCTGCATTAACAGCAAGTACAGAGCACAAGTGCAGCATGCTCCCAGCAGCATGCCCTCCGTGAACAAACGCTGGGCAGGATGCTCTGCTCCAGCACAGGCTTCTGAATTGCCTGTAAAAGTAGCTCTTGTTCGAGCACGTTACAGCAGCCTAGCTACCCAGTGACAAACACACAGGTAATTGTCACAGCATTATGTTAGAGGAAAGGGCAAAATCAAGACAACCCAACATGGATGGAATGGGCGTGTTGATAAGGAAGCAAATGGGAAAATTCAGCAGAATTAACCTAAGATGCATTAGCACTTCTTCCTTCATAGGTTGGGCAAAAGGGGGAGTAATGATTAATGGTAGTTTTATTTATCTGGTTTATTTTTCTCACTTTAAGAAAGGCACCACAGCGACTCACTAGGTGCCAAGTGAGAGTCGTATTGCAAAAATCTTTTCACAGTCTGTGTTGTGTGCCTAAATCTTTGTTGCAGCATCAGCAGCCCAAGTACCCAGACAGTACTGTTATCTCACTGTCCAAAAATATCTGTAGAACTCTGCAAGAGTCTCAAAACCACCAAACAAATTCCATTAGAAAACCATACCATGAATAACTCCCTTTCACGCAACAACTTGATTCCTAGAAATTATTAAAATATACTCATTTAGATCTATCCTTGATGCAACACTACCTAATTTGACTGGCAAATTTACATCAGGTGTGATTTTGGCCCTGGGACAGCATTCAAGAAAATTTCAATGCATTGAGGCTTAAATACACCAAGAGGAGAAACAACCAATCAGCTTCAGAAATTCCAGGGATGCCTTCATCTCTGTGTTTTCCCTGTGTTTTTATAGTATATTGTTGCATATGAGTTACAAATGTGTGAAAACATTAAAGTTGAGCCAACTACAAAATAAGCTAATATCTTGTGTTTTCTGAAAAATGCAAGCCTAATTAGAGTTTAGGTAATTAAAGCTTTCACAGTTATAAAAAATACAATACATTCATTTATGCAAATCTGCCACTGAGTGCGATTTCAGTAAAATACCATGTAATGCGCATAACGTCAGAATTTTGCTTACAATTGAAACGTCTGCAAAGCACGTTCTCTTCCTAAATTTCAGGCACATGCACTGTAATTCTCTTGCATTATGGATTTAAAACTCAGATTGCTTTGTCTTCATTTAAAAATGATTAGCAGTTTACATCGGATTTATGTGCTGGCATAGCCTTTGTATCATTGAACAACTACAAGCTGATTTACGAAAGCCCAGATACACTATGTGTGTATCTATGTAACTACAAAGTAATATGTGATGGCAGGCATAACCAGCACACATAATTTATAATTAAGTGATTAGCAATATAAGCCACTATTATTAATTAATGTGTAATGCTGACATTGTGCTTGGGGCTGTATAAACTACAAGTGTAAGGCATTCTCTGCCTTTGAGTGGCAAGAGGGTAAAAAGACAGGCGCTGTCTCCCAGTCCCATAGCTTCTGGGGAGCTGGGAGGAGAAATCACCCAGCAGGAGTCCTGAAGCCAGCGCCGCACAGCCACTGCAGGCTGCCACAGCTGCTGACCCCTCTGAAATAAGAGCAATGGAGAAAGCTAAGAATCTTTTTCTCTAATCAGAAAGCAACAGAGCAATACCAAATACATAAAGGTTCTCCGGCCTCTATAACCCTGAGGCAAAGACCTGGCAAATCTGCTTACTACGGAGCAAGGCAGGCCTAGCACCTTTGCCCCTGCTCCGCTCTGTCACTCTGCAGAGTTGAGATCAGCTCTCGGGACCACAAAACCTGGCTGTGCTTCCTGAGGGATCAAGAAGTCCCCCAACACCGTGACAGTGAGTTCTCAAGAAATGGCACCAAAGTCACATTTGGGCAGCGAAACAGGAGTAAGCAAGGCAGTTTGGAAACATTGCCCCAAAAGTGAGATGCCACAACCAGACTAGTTAAATAATCAGGATATGTAGGATCATAAGAACAGCCACTAAAAGTTTGAGGGAGAGGGAACTTTCCAGACAGGGCACATATTTGAGTTTGATAATTTCTTTCCAATGTACACTGAGATTTTACAAGAAGCAGCACATAAAAGAGCTAGTTCTATTTCACAGCACACACATTGTTGCTCTGTCAGTAGTCACATTTCCTTGAATATGCAGAAGGACAAGAGGTATGAAACTTCTTGCCGTGAAGCCAGTCTGGCTCCACCAATAGTTAACTCCCAAGAGTGAATAAATATCTGCTTCTGTATAAAGAGGAGTGGGAAGAGTTTTTAATACCCTATGAATTAGCCAGGCAAAGTGTGCAGTAACTACAGTTGGGTTTGAAACTTTTTTGGTGTATTTATGATTTGAAAAACAGCTCTAACAGATATTGTCATTAGTTTTCAAAATCCTCTGCTTCTTTCATGCTCAGCAGTCTAAATGGGAAAAAATCCAACCTGGAAGTGTCCTTCATTATTATTTACATAGAGCCTTACCTGCTCTTTTGTTGATAAATCGAAAAGCTGTATTTGCAGCAAAATAATGATAATATACAGCTGCATGGACAGATTACGAAAAGCAAAGCAACCAGACAATTATTTACTGTGCTACTATAAGACAGGTACTAACTTTCTTTACATCAACAAGTTTTAAAACTGTCACGCAGCTTTTAATTGCCATTAATAAGGTAGAGATAAAGCCCTCTGGGTCTTAATCCCATCATCATGGTGTTGCAAGTTAATGATATGTTAGCCAGTGCTGTATATCGCTAGCTTACAGAAGGGTCAGAAGGAACATTTCATCCTAGGCCATCAAGGCTGTATTCCATGGGTAACCTCTAACCTGTTGGGGCTGTCAATCAACAAGCAGTATGCATGAATACCAGGTTTCTGGTAAACCTCCTTTCACACCTATGAATTTTGTCAGTCATCATCCATTATTAACAGTTCTTTCAGTTGCTACAACTAGACTGAGTTGTGAGATCTTTTCAGGATAGTGGAGGGCGATTTGCTACTGCTCTTATCTTGGAGAATTAGTGATCTACTCATGGCTTTGGCTAGCTGATAGCACTATGAAAGGTAGAAGATTGTTTGGCTTGCTGTGAAGGACCCCAGAAGATTACAAGAATACAAGAACTCTAAGAAACCTATAAAATATTAAAGGGGCTATCAAGGAAACACAGCTTCAGATAGATTTAGCTAAGAGATGAACTAGGATCATAAAAGTCAGGTCATGGAAAGTAGCTGGGCCCCAGTAATGAGCAGGACCTCTGCGAGGTATTGTCATACAGATAATAGAGATCTGCATCCAACCTACCACAAGATTCATTGGCACTTTGATCAGATCTATGTCTCCTGTATAGATAAGGGCAAACAAAGAATCCAAAGGAAAGACCATTTTCCCTAGCTTGCTATTGAAGTCTTTTAACACAAAAATACTCTGGAGACCAGGGGCTCTATTGAATAGTTTTACATAGGAAATAGGACTGGAAGAGTCCTCCCAGGTCATCCCCTGCTATGTCTGACACATCATATCTCATTGATATCACAACATCACAATCTCATTGATAAATTTCTCAAGTTTTTCTTGAAACCAGGGAGTTTTCTTGCCCCTGTGAACTCCTATTGGAAAGCTGCTCCAAAACTTCATGTTATTAAAAATCTTCATCCCTTTTCCAAAGAACATTTATTCAGCTGGCTCTTATCAGTTGTTCCTATGGCATTCAGTACACCTTTAATTTAATCCGTTCTCTCTCACCATTTACCCTGATATATTTATAGGGAGCAATATACCCCTTCTCAGTTTTAGTTTTGCTAAACTAAAGACACAGTCTTTTATTCCCCATTTCCTATCTCAATTTAATAACCCTTTTTCTGGACTCTGTCTTTTTCTGGGTCTCCCCAGTGCCTTGTACAAAAGTAGTCAGGAATCCCACATGTTTCCTGGATATGCTTCCCCTGATGCAACATCCAGGGGAACGTCTCAGGGAATATTTCCCTTCCCTGCTGTTGCAGAGCTCCAGCAGTTGTCAGTCATTGTGAGATAAAGCAAAACACCTCTGTTACTTGCAGCTGATGAGCCTCCTGCTCAGAGCAAAAAAACATCTGCATGACCTTGTGGTTTATTAGTACTTAATTTTATCCATTTTCCATTTCTCCTGTTGTCAGGGTCAGTCCTTCTCTGAATTGTCAAGGCCTCTCTGCTTTCTGTCTCTTACAGACTTTGTATTTGCACACATTTTCTGCAGTGGCCACAAATAAAAATGTTCAGATAGGTCACAAGACTGATCATTAATAAACTCTGCTAGTTACTGTTCTTATCCCCTGACAGTTCTTTCATCTCAGTTCTCAGCAATCCTCCTATAGCCATTTATTTACATTTATTGTGCCCTATGTTCTCCAGCCCAAATTATTTTCTTTCATGTAGCACTGCATTAAGCATTTTACAGATATCTTGATGAATTAGGGCTACCGTATTTCTCTTGGTCACAAACTCAAAGAAAGATATCACAGCAATCTAACACAATTTATCTTTGGTAGCCTATCTACTGCTACAGTACTTGCTAATTAATCTTTCTTCCAACAGATCTACACAAAGTTCAGTGTCCATGTATTACAATGACAACAAAGGTCAGCTCCCCCAGCCTCACTCTGCTAGAAATGAAGAGCTTAAAAAGTTAGTGAAATTACTTCAGTACAAAAAAAGATATAAGACCTGATCTGCCTGGGAACATGAGCCACAGTGTAAACCCAAAATAATAAGATAATTTAGAGAGATTCAAAGGATTAGCCATCTCAAAATTATGACCCTATCTATCTAGAATCAAAATAATTTGAAAGGTCCCATCGGCCTTTGACAGCTTTTGAAGTTTATGGCAGGAAGCATCATTGGTCACTCCTGTTGAGCTAAGAAAATATGGTTCAGTTGCATACAGCTACTTGCCCTGGAGTCTGCGGTGGGAGTATAGCAAAATTTACTGTGTTGTCCTAGATCATCCTTAGCTTTGCCTCAGCATTCATACCTTAATGTAGATATCTTAATGGAAATGGGATGTAGCAAGGAAAGAATTGCCTTCATTGTTTCTTTAGCATGGCAGGACGTGCAAGTCTGCAGAATTCCCAAGTGCCAGCCCAGCTCTAATTATGACCTTGTCCTGCAGGACAGTGACTTCAATATTATGAACATGCACAGAGCCCATGTGGCTGTGGACCCTTTTCAGACTGCTAGTCGTGATGTCTGATGGACAACTGGCTGAAAATTACATTCCTTTGTGAACTCCACTGTCTCACCAGGTCAATTTAATTATTCAGAGAAGATTAACAAAGAGAGAAAAGAGTACCATCGCTAAACCCCAAACCATGTGCCAGGTCCCTCTGGCAAGAGAGAGGATGACTTTGTGTCTAAAACAGAGCAGAGAGAGTTACAGTGAGACTCTGGATGTTCTTCATGACATTGGACAAGTCACTTGAGCTCTTTGTGCCTCGGTTTCCCCACCTGTAAACTCTCTATCATGATAGTTCACAAAATCATAGACTCATTCTGAGACCTTACCTATTAGAGCTTTTGAGACACTTTTAGCTCCTTAGAGGAGAGTTGCTAGAAACGTTTATCGATGCAGTATGTTAGAAGTAACAATTCTCTATTTCAGCTGAGTCAGTAGGGCTGCTCCTCGTATAAAACTCTTAGCTTAATAGATTTAGAGAGCCTGAGTTTCAGTCTTGTTGAGGCAGCATGAGGAAAGGATAGCAATGTGCACAAACACATTAAATGTTGCCACGCTAACTTGTCATTGGAAGCTGGTAGATTTCGGCAAACATGAAGGTGATAACAGACAGGTACCCCAAACCCTGACAGAAATAAATTGTACGAAATGTTTTAGCAAGGATCTGGCATTTGCACTATGAGGTGCAGGGCCCAGTTTCTACAACAGACGTTCATCTAACCCTCAGTATTGATTCACTCAAAGCTGTCTAAACAGTCTAAATCATTATCTTTACAGTTATCCAATTTCTTTATTAAGCTTCTCAGACCTGGGCTTGTATGAAATCCAAGGGCAGCCACCAAAAACTCCACGTGTAGCTTGCAGACATCTGCAGTATGCTTGACTGTCTTCCTGCTAGGTGTACATAACTCTAGTTGTCCAGTCTTCTCTAGAGAAAGAGAACAAGAGGAAAGTTCATTGTTTCCCCGACAATTTGCAAGAATATCTGAATTAAAAATGGAAGTTTTGTCATTTGCATGGCAAAGAGAGCAGGGAAAGAGAGGAAGTATTGTTAGGTATTGGTAATGTAAAAACATAAGTATGCTGTTATTTATGTAATTAGTTATTGCTTTCATTATGGGTGCAGTCTTAATGGTTATAGTATTTATGTATAATTACCTTAATATTCACTGAAATTTCCAAGTAGCTCCCTAATTAACTGTCTCAAATATATAATTACATTGCATCTTTACGCAAGACTTGCCTAATTAATGTAGTTACACCACTTCTTTGTGAATGTGCATTATTAAATGCTCTTCGCATCATTCTTCTGACTTCTTGTAATTCACGCTTTACAAAAATTAAGACCCTGAATTAGAAACCTTCATGAGCAACCAGCTCCAAAAGCAAGCGCCAGATGATCTTTTCTTAACAAAAAAAAAATCTTACTAAGCCTCATTACCACTCCCTTTAACAAAAGCTTTCCATCTGGATCTGAAAGAAATCCCAGGTACCATTGTCTTTTAAGAGGGCATAGAAAACATGTTATACATTTAAAGAGAAGAAGACTTTGCTGCCATCAAGGGTTCAAACTCCTGGAGTCCCTAACTCGTCAGCCAACAAATCCATCTGGCAAAGGAATCGGTGCTATCACTGCATGATAGCACCCCAATCACTTGACAGTATCAGGTGGCATTTTCAAAATACAAAAAGTAACAAGGGATTTAGGATGACTCTCATTGGTGAGACTACCCTCCAAAATAGTGTGGGCCATGGTTTTAAATCACAACCTTTGAAACCTTTTTTGCCAAGGGTTCCACCTCTACCCTTGCCACACTACCTGCCGTTCTGAAATGCCTTTCATGTCATGAGTTACTAGTGTATCACAATTTGGGAGTTCTTACTCTAGCATGCAGCTCCTAGCTCCGTGGACAAAATACTGAATGCCACCACTGGTAACAACACATGTAAAGGGAAAGTTTCAGCTCCAAAGAATTTAATTGCATTTATAGACTGAATTGCTCTGATCTTCAGCATCCTGGACTGCTCAGGTAGTGACCTGAGAAGAAAGGAAGTCCTGTCTTGTGGCAAAGTTTATCTCAAGGGTCATTTATGCTCATCTTCACCTGCCAGTAGGGCATTACAAAGCTTCGGAAGTGCCTATCTGGTTAGGCCAGAGGCAACTTCTCTAAACAAGAGGAAGTGCAGTGAAAAGTAGCAGAGCTAAGGAAAACTCAGCAGAGTTTTTACATAACAGAACTAAATCTGAATTCACCAAAAGTAAGGACAATATTTATCAGACTGCAGCCAGGCCAGATGCCAACAAGGAATTTGATTCTGATGGTTTCATAGGTCAAACTTCCCCTGTATTGGACCTACTCAGCAAATCCTGTTGGCCATATAGGCATGGCAAGCCTAATAGTGCATTCCAGCAGCACTGAACTCACTGTTTACATGTGGTCAGTTTGTTCAAATGCGGTATGTTTTTCTCACCCTGGATTTTTTGAAACAGTTGGGCATGCACCACTGACATTTTCCAAAGATTTATGTAATGGTTAAATGGTTTCCCCAACATTAGGTTAGGATTTGGAGAAAATCTTGCCAAGTGTACTTGTAGACTCTACAACCGCTTCAGTTAGTGACACCCATCCATAAGGCAAGTGAAGTAGGGAAAAAAACATGCTTCAAGGACATTTACTTAGAAAATATTCACTTGCAGAACTGAGGTGAAGGTTACTGACAGAACTATGATAAAGATAGTTGCTGTCTATTCTAAATCACCTGTTTTTTACATTAGTTATCCATTTTCAATGTGAAACTTTGCTTGATGCTTTTGCATAGCAACTAAACTTCAGAGAGAAATTGACAAAGCCTCTAGTCCTTAGGACCCAGCTTTATCTCTGTTTACCATTTGAAAGTTTTCAGCAACCAGCTGTCAGAAACAGGCAATACAGACATGTAAAACTTAAGAGATCTTCTCATTTCAGTTCCCACAGCAATCACTATGTACTAGTACAAGGGTATACTATATATAAACTATGCCATACAAGACCAGAACCTAACCCTGATAACTCTGCATGGACATAGATAGAATTACTTTGGTAAGCAAAAAGTTGGAAAGGCTGTGCTTTACAATGCAGGCTGACATTTTCAAGTCTAGAACTGTGCAGTTAGGCACCTAAATAAATAGCCTGACTTTCAGAAATGCCGAATATCAAGAAGTTAGAATAAGAGCTACTGTGTGCATCTTCAAATATCCTGCCCTACATCCATATATTTTAGCCATTTCATAAGTACATCATGTTTTTCCAGAGAAGACCATAGTCCTAAACTACCTATATCAAACAAAAATGTTCTTAAACAGGTTCAAGCACTGAACAAATATCAAATCCATCATTGCTAGCAATTCATTGCTATTTTAAAAAAGCCTCTTGCTTTTTGAAATAACAGATACCAATTCATATACTGAAGGCATACGCTAATTAAGTACTTTGTACTGCAATATTTGAGATAGATGTTTAACGTATCACTTGAACATGTTTCAGCCAACGTGTGACATGTGCATGGAAAATACACTATCACTCCAGTGTGGGTTTTTTCCACTTGCATTTTTTTTCAATTTTGTAGTACGCAAAGCGTTACTGAAATAGCCAGCCATACAACATCTGGGAGACAAAAAACACACACAGGAAAATACAGCAGAAGGGGAAGATTCATGAAAACAGGAAACATTAAGAGGAGAGTGAAAATATGTCAAAACAAAGGAGGTAATAGATTGTCAGGACAAATGAGTTCACCAATCGGCAGAAGTTCCTCAAGAGCCTTCAGAGACCAGCAAGGTGACGTATGCCGCTCCTGACACAAAAGAACAGCAACCTTTTTAACCTCCATTTTGCACACAGATGAAGTTATGGTGGTCTGCCCATAGCGGTGCTAGTTCCACGCAGAAAGACTACCTCCATTTTTCAAGTCTGTGCCTTACTCAAATAGGAAACACCAGCATCTAAAGAACAGTGCTAATAGCAAATGCAGATGCTTATGGCCACAGGTGCCCAGAGTAGGTGCTTAGACCTAATTAAAGCATCATGTGCAAACATACACATTTTTGCTCCAACTGTGCCCATAGCCTTTTCACCAATGTTTGCACAAATAGCCTTTTATTTGCCTAAAGCTTTGACAGTGCTCCTATATTTCCAGGCAGACAAGAGTATACATTTCCATCCTTCACCTTCCCTCATGTTTCCATTCAGAAGAGTTTAGTCACTCACTCAGATGCTATCAATAATATTCTGTGCATTGGGATAGCTAGTTTCATAACAGAATAAAAAATGGTAAAATACCCAAAGCGAGCAGCCCTCAGACTGAGCACTGTTCACCCAAGCTGCTCAGGCAATGTTTCAGTGACAAATACGAGTGTAGAAATCAGGACATGGTGCAACATGAGGAGCTGTGAAAGCAAAGGCCATTCTGCAAGAGATTACACAGACTTTAAAGCCTGTCAAAGCAAAGCTCCCCCCGCCTTTCTGAGGGGACCTTCAGATAGAGGAAGCCTTTGTAAGACATCATCAGCTCTTGAATCTCTATAACTTTAGATGGAAAAGCAGCCAGGTATCGTCTGTACAAAGACAAGTTCCTTGTGTGGATTTTCTCAGTCTTCTTATCACAAAACAATCTAGGAGGATTTTGACTGAGGAGATGAGGTATTGTGATGCTTTGTAACAAACCAAACCCCCAGCCTGTGAGAAATGAAGGATCTGAGGGCAATTTTTTTTAAAAAAAAGCTAACAAAAAAAAAAAAAAAAAAACAAACCCACACAACAAACCACCTCACAATCCAAACAATTCAATGTAGCCTCACCCATTGGCTTTCTTTATCATTTGCAGCAGATATGTGGGCTCTCCCCATTTCACTGTGAATATTTCCCTCAGACAAAAAGGCCATTTAGATGCGTAACTCCTGTTGACTTTCAAAAGAGAGGTAAGCACTTAAATGCATTTGTGCCTTCAAAAATCTCCCCCTAGTGACACAGTAGTAAAATTAAGTCTCCAAGACGCAATAAAATGCATTCGCCGGTGCCCTATGAAACACCCCAAATAAAAATCACGCTTGCTCATGGGAATGAAAGCAGAGCACAAAGCAGGGTGTTACTTTTGCTTTTCCAGCAGGTCTAGCCCTTCTCTCTCTTCACCGAGACGAAGGAGGAGATGCTCCCAGTGTAGTATGTGCACTCCCAGGGCAGCGGGATCCCTTGGATGGGCCCTGCTGCTCCCTAGGGGAGTGATGTCCCCTCTCCTCCCACCCAGGAAGAGGAGCAGGGAAACCTTGGGACCAAAGCCATGGCAAACCTTGGGCACCATGGAGGGGCTGAGGGGAGGATGAGGAGGACAAGGTGGCCACCAGAGACTGTGCACCAGGGATTCTTGCCAAAAATTTCCATCAGCTTCGGTGCCAAAAGTAAAGCTGCCGTCTGAAAGGTGCAACATCTTCATGAATCTGTATCAACACATGACCTCTAAAAAGACTACAGGAGGCAATTCAGGCTCCCTGGCACAGGTGCCCCCAAGGGCCAGGGCAAACATTGCATTGTTAGATGCCAGCCTCAGCAAGAGGTGGGTGTCCAGCGTGTCTCCTTGTCTCACATATCTCCAAGAAGACAGGACATTCAGGGGTTTGCAGCTCTGATGCTGGAAATTGTGAGCTTGAGCTCTCCCTCCAGCATTGCAACTGCACTGCCATACCCATGAGTGTTTTGTTTTACTTTGAAAAATTGTTAACACCTTTTACAAATTCCAGCTTGGGCTTCAAAGGTACCCAAAAAGCCTGTATTGTGCACTCAAGACCTAAACATGACTGCAGAGTAAAGCGGCATTCCTGGGCATCTGTCAGGCTGCAACAGATGTTGGGCCAAAAGAGAAATGAATACAGATCCTAAAAGTTCATTGTAAACCATGACCAGGTCATGTTACATAAAGACCTGCCCCTCTCCGGCCACAGATCCCCACAATAATCGGCCAAACGAAGAACACCCCAACTGCCCCCAGCTGAAAGACCGATAGCAACTGCCAAGGCTCTCCTATAAATACATACACAGCAACATGCACTTCAAATCCAGCAATCAGAAAGTATCTCTGATCCTTGCTCCAGCCCCCGAGAGTGAGCAGTACTGTGGAGCAGCACTGTGCTCCGCAGGACACCTGAAAAGTGAATCCCTAACCACACATTTCATTTTTAAAAAGTTAACGTTAACCATTACCTGAAAGGCAGCTCTTCCGCATAGTGTTGATCATTCACAACAACAACGAAATTAGGAAACAGAGAGGAGTTTAAAAAAAAAAAAAGCCACTTAATTACATACAGTGCTGCATGACTTCACAGAGCAAAGCTTTTCTTTAAGATCTTAAGACCACCCACAAGCATAACACATGGCCTGGAACCTGAAGAGAATATCTGAACAGGGGTCTCAGCATAAGGAGGGGAGGCGGGCAGTTTTGCTTGGGCATATGCAAATGTTTGTTTCTATGGGATCAAATAAAAATTAACTATTTGTTGTGTCTGGTTATCATTTATCAGAGCTGGGGGCTGCTTGGTAAAACAGGGAGAAATAAACCTTTAAAACCTGTGACACAGGAGGATTATTCATCTGTGCAAGGCTTTAGTCATGGGTTTTGGTGTTTTATGTATGGATGTTGTGCAGGAATAGGACAACAAGGGCTTTGTTCAACTTGATCATCTCATCAAACAAGGCTAAAAGAATAAAAGTTGGGATGCAAGACTAAATGGATATGATCTGAATGCATATTTGTGTTACATCTAATACAACTAGCATCATAGATGAACAAGATCAAATAAATGGTAAAACCTGACAAAGAGAAGAATAGATGGTGTGTGGAGCCATCTGTTTTGGAGGACACCCAAATCTGTCTGAATCAGGAAGGCCAAACTACCAGCTATTCTAAGATCCTCCATTCCAAGAGTGGCCTAATACGCAACTACACAATCAGCTTCTCTCACCATCACTTTGGCTGCAACTTTTTTGTGCAATTAAGTAATTTATTCCTTTCTTCATCCTCCTGATTCTAATGAATCCAAGCCACAAACAAGCCCCAGTTGCTCCTATTCAAGGAGTCTGATTGCATCTGGCAGTAATTGCTGAAAATCCTGAAGAGGAAACAGGGAAGGAAAGCATATTGTTTGTGGGGGTAATAGGTGAAGACCTGCCTCTCTTGACCTATAATACATTAGTGTCAGTGAACATTTGGCAGCCTTCAGATGATTAGCAATGAAGATGAATCAAGCAAAAAAAGAGGTAGAAATCTGCCTCATCTGAATCGCCAGAACTGCATAAATTTGCATGTTGATTAGCTGTTCTTTTGTCTGTGTTCCTAATTATTATGACACATTATGTCTTCATCATGCAAGATTCTGATCTGTCTTGTTCAAAATGCATGTAGAAAAAAGTGCTGTTTATTGATTCAACATGTAACTTTAATTTTTATGTTTGCTTTAATTAAATACATATTTGATTGCCTTTGACTGGTGTCTCAGATTTTTTTAACTCTTATTTACTTCATCCTGTTGACAAACAAACAGGTAACCTTTCTTTATTCTCAGATCACTTGCTGATTAAAATCCTCCCTACCCCCATCCTCGTCTTCACTCACAACAACCTTTGCTTCCTTGTTAGAGCAAAGATTACAAAAAAAACCCTCCTTAGGTAACAAATGAGTGGCGAAGCGTGATATCTACAGCCCTGAGCAGGATTGCAAGGACCTTAACAATGTTAACAGTAGCAAAGAAGTGCGTGTACTACAGGGTCAAGGTAATTTTCTTATACCATAGATTCATTAGGAATAAGATCAGTAAAACACCTGGATATGCAGACCTGATTTGCAGGATTAGTTACAGTGGGACAGATCCTGCCCACACATTTTTCCATTGACTTTCAGGGTAGATTCATCTCCAAAGTTCCCTATCCCAGAGGAAGTTGAGTCCCCACCACCCCATTGACTCTCCCCGATTCCAACAATCAGGACGTTTTATCTGTTTCTGGGAACTGGGAAACCTATAATTGACATTTCTTTCTACAAGATTTGAGTGGCTATGAACAGCCAAATCAAAGTCAAATAAAAAAACCCACATGTAATCATTCATTGCTTTTACCTAAAACAAGTTTAACGAAGAAGGTTTTCTTAATTAAAAAAAAAATTCTTTAGCAAAGAAAAAAAAAATCGGCAAATCTACTTCAGCACAATATTTTATTCACTCCAAAACAACATAGTTTAATTTATATTTTACCTCTTTAATTTTATTTTTTTTAATAAAATGGAAGTAATTTTGAAAGTTAAACAATACTTTAAGTTGAGACATCAACGTATTTCATTGTAGAACATGTTGGAATGTTTAGAAATGTTGAAATGAAACAGACTTTTTCGGCACCTTTTAATCTTTTTCCCTAAATTGAAACAATTCACTAAAAGCAGCACAAATTCATGACTCTGTTTGACAGAAAACTGCTTATTTTAACCAAGAACTCAGTTTCAGATTGAACACTTGACCATCTCCTCTGCCTGCTAATATTAGTTTACCTTCATTACACATATGCTTATTATGAACCCTGACCTGTTTGCAGTGGGGCAAACAATACTTCGCTGGAATTTCTGTTTGTTAAATGAAAATAAACACAGTCACTGTTGTAATTTGGAAAACTAAACAGCTCACAGAACTTTGCAAATAATTCTTCAGATTGTAGGTCAAATATGAGAATCATCAACTTTGATGGGCTTCCTGTAAACATAAAAATTAAGTAATTTTTTTTTCTAAAATCTACTCCTTTGAGAAAAGTAGCGAACAGCCTATTAAATTTTCTCTAATAGCAACATGCCAGTCAGTGTACAGGTTTTGTAATCAAAACTGTGCTGATAAAGATGCCTGAGGGTGAAAAAACCTGTATATTCAAGGAATTGATTTAGCTGTTATTTTTTTACCGTTGTACCCTTGCCAAACCAAACGCGATTTGAAACAACAATGCCTGCCGTTTTTCACCATTAATGGCACATGATTGGCTGCAAGTGTAATCAGTTGCTTGGTACCCACTAATCATCTCGAAACACAGGTAAATGTAAATCCGTATTTGTAAGAATATAAACACATAATTAACACATAGCTACAGAAAAACTACTGAAACATAAAGACTTAAAGGTTTTGTCATAAACCCACAAGGCAGGAAGGGAAAAGTTGTTGCATATTCAGGCTATTTGTGTGTATTTTCTTTCAGTGCCAAGAGTGTGTGGTCCTAACCTAGCGGTAAATGGTACCCACCACCCTGGACCTCCATTACAGTATTGACATCCAGAAGTAACCAAGGAGCCAAATGAAATCTCACACATGGACATAAATAATCACAGGGAGCTAAATCGAGGCAGCTAATAGACCTTCTCTTTTCTGTAATTCTCTTCCCAAGGCACTTCAGCACACACTGATCTGCACAGAGGCACGATAGCTCTGGGCTCACCCAGCATCCACAGCAGCCAAGCACAGCCGGAGTCAGCTGAGTGTGCTGCAAGTTGGGGCAAAGCACAATGGACAAGCAGGTCCTGCTGGCGTTGGTGATGTGGTGTAAGCCAGCACTCCTCCCCTCTGCCCTGGCAGCACTGACCTGAGGACGGGGCACTCACGCAGTTACCAGCACCACCCTGGGGCCAGGAGCACCACCGCGCACTGCCATCACTAGTACGTTTGTATCAGTACATAAACGTCCTACGAGTATCATAGCAGACACCTAGTTTTCATTCATACCAGGAGACATCATACAGATGAATTGATGCAATGCCGTGCCCTCCCCTAGTCCTTTCCTACGGCTTCATTAACAGGAGGGACCTGGCACTTCCTCAAAAGTGGAACTCAACTCAGCTTCGTTACAGGATCCAAAGACCAAATAATCATATCTTCTGTAAATGCCTCCCATTCCCTCCTCCCCATCCTGTGAAAAAGCAAGGACATTCTTTTATATCTGGCCAAACTTATCTTCATCTTAAAACCCGAGAAAGTGTTCTCACCTAGCTGATTGGAGGACCAGTCATTTACCAATGTGTTGACAGGACAGGGCTTCTGGCTGCAGTGGCTGCACCCCAGAACTCCCTCCTTTTCAGTATCCGTTTGTCCTGGATTTAACCTGGCGACACTGTCTGGCTTTCTCACGCTGCCATCTGTTCAGGATTGCTCCAGAGCCCATCCCAGAAGCCTGAAGTCTTGAAAGAGGGGAGCTGGGGGCACACCAACTGAGAATTACCGACATGTTGGGAACTGATTGTCACCCAGCCTTGAGGAAATCCACCCCACAGATTTGAGTTCTTCCTAACTAACATAGGACAGGCTTTCCCAAGAAAGCTCCTACAGCTGCTAGCCAAAGGGCAGCTTGGACTAAACCTACCAGAAGTGAATCTTTTAGATCTGGCATGGACTGGATTCAAGCCAGAATGTGGAACTGGAGCTATTCGAGCGGCATTGATGGATGATGCCCTCCTGTCAGTGGGGAGAGGGCAGACATCCATCCTCATCCTCCTTGACTTCAGCATTAACCATGAGATATTGCTGTCTTGCCTGATGGGTGGCAGAAGTCCAGGGTAATGTACTAAAATTATTTTGAGACATTCCTGCTGGGACACACCCCGTGACTTGTGAAAAAAACGTTATCTCCAGCACTACACTCCTCTCTCCTGTGGGCTCCTGCTCTGTATTCTTTGCGGTGCTTCCCTGTGTCTACACAGAGCCGCTAGGTGATATGGCATGGACTGAATTGCCAGAAGCAGGCAGGTGAAATACAGCTATACCTAAATTTCTGTGTATATATACACACACTGCTACCGCCAGCGTGGCAGTGGAAGAAAAGCAGCTGGTTAAATCCAAGCAAAAGAGAGGTAAGACAGACGGGAGACAGGAAGGCATCTTTAAGAACTTGTCACTTGAGTGTGTACTATGCCTGGCATGAGGGTGCATTTCCACAATTGGTGTGTGTGTTTAATAATTTAGGAGTGCTCTTGGATTTGCTACTGATGCTAAGTTTTCCCATAGCAGTCTCTGCAAGTAACACTTCTACTCTCTTCCGTTGGCTAGGAGGCTCTCTTCCACCCTGGCAGGTGATGACCTTGTCTCCGTTATTCATGGCTGTGTCACTTCTCAGCTGGACTATAGTCATTTGAAATATGCAAGCACACAGCATTCATGCTTAGAAAACTTCATTTACTGCTGCAATGCATCTCTTCAGTGACAAAGGCATATCAAACCTGGCATTGGGCCTGGCACCAGCTTCCCATGGAATTCCTAATTGAGTTCATGGTCTTCATTCTTATCATCCTCGTCACATCTAACACTTTTGTATAAAGCTGCGACAAAGGAAATGTTTGACAGATTCACTCCACTAGCCCTATGAGCTCTCTGCAGAAAGAATCATACACAGCTGTCCAGAGTCCTCAGCCTGTGGATCAAACATCTTCAGGCAATGCAAATCTTCACCAAACTTCCCCTCCATTATAAGGCATATTTATCTGACTTGCATCAATAATAACATCAGAAACACCAAAACAAGGTGATCCGTTACACCCAACTCTCCCTTAGCAGGAAGATGGGAAAGGGCATCAGCATGTAACTGATGCACAGGTACAAGGCTCATCACAGGGTGGGAAAGCTGGCTATCATGGGGATGAGCCACATGAGCTCGCTCTCCACCAGCTCACTACTGAC
The DNA here is from genome assembly GCA_013400195.1 of Aramus guarauna. NCBI lineage: Eukaryota > Metazoa > Chordata > Aves > Gruiformes > Aramidae > Aramus > Aramus guarauna. The sequence continues at coordinate 3,648,377 of VXBL01007437.1, forward strand.
CTCAGCCAACAACAACTCCTTCCTGGGCCTCTGTCCCTGTAAAAATCTCCTTGTTTTGTTGCATGATCCCATCAGAAGGCTCTGACAAACAGTACAGTGGCCCTTCCTGGAGGATTTTTTCCACAATGCTTGTTCCCCATGACAGACCCTTGCTCTGAAGGTAGCACCAGTCCCACCAGCAAAGTCAAAGCCCAGTGCGGTTGGCTTGGCATGGCCCTGGCTGCGCTCTGCTTTCTGGGGCAAAGCAGCTACACGGGGAGAGCCAACATGCCAGGCACACACTCAGGGCAGGGGTCTGCACTGGACCTGTCATGCCTGGGAGTTAACCTGGAACTGATCAGAAAGAAACCAAATCTGTCTCACCCACATACTAAAGTGTATTCGCTGTCTATTTTTATAGTATATATTGTCCCTGTTCAAAAAAGGAATTTGCATGAATTCTATACCTTGTCATCTCCTCAGTATGAACATTATTATAATGGTCAAAACTGAGAGTTTATACATTTTTCTCAGCATAGTAAACATGGTTTTAAAGGATGTTGGCAGGTCATTTGGACTGTAAAGTCACATGTTCTTCTCTGGAGTATGAACCTTAATCCAAATAAGACTTTTTTTTAATTGATTTTTCAAGTGCTGCAGTATTTTTAAAGCATTATCGTAAATCCCATCTTCAAATAGTGAGCTATCTCTGAGTCCTACAATCTGAAAAGATCACAGCAGACAATGGTAAGATGGTAGGTCATGCTACCAGGAAGCACATGGAAATTATTTACCACATAAAAACTAGGAAATATAACGAAGATCTGCATAAGGGATGAAAGCACTTTGATTAAGAGCAGTGTTTGCTGAAATTCACACTGATTAAATTATTGTGGCAAGAGTCACTTGTGAGAGGCTTCCTTCCCCATAGCTAACTTAGAGGTTGCTCATAATGCAGCTACTATTAAATATGTCTATACCTGGGGAATTGAGTATTATATTGGACCTATTTTTTTTTTCTGTAAGTACTCTTTATCCTCAGAAAAGATTGCTTTTGAAAGGAGGAGTTGGCCATAAAGTTTGCCAGATACGATGTACTCACTCAAAACAAGGCAGTGCAGGATTTGGGGGAAATGACGATAGCTGACCTTCATGGATTCCTGCATAAGGGCCTTACCTGACTTTATTCTCTGCCAGGCTGTCAAAATCATACCATCGCTCCTCTCTTTTCCCAAATCCTGGAACAGATCAGAGAATACGTGGCTGCTTCATTCTCACTATAATCATTATTATTAGTTTGTTCTGGAGGCAGGGAGAGCCCTCCAAAAACCCCTGAGGCAGGCCATGCCCTGAGGCAGCTGAAGGGCCCTCACCTCAGCCGGGGCCATGGCCCAATGGTGCAGCATGGCCGCAGCCCCCACAGGGTGAAGACGAGCTGCTGGGTTCACCCACACCCGCCCTCCTTTTAGGAAGTTTTGGGAAGAAAGGGAAAAACACAAACTTGCATTTACCTCAGCAGCTGATGAGCATAAAAGCTGCAGGGAACTGCATGGGCATCGGCCATTACAGCTTTAAATATGGACTTTGGCAGGGGGCGGCCAAAACGCTCTGAGGGACAGAGCTACCAATGGCAATATATACCGATAAGTGTTTGGCAAATTCTTTGAAAGCGGAGGATTTGGGGGACGCTTCAGCTTTTTCTCTTCTCCCAGGCGGGAGAGTTACCTCAGCGGGCCATGCCCCCGGGCAGGAGGGAGACAGGCAGCAGCAGCACGGTTCCTGCCATCGGCGGTGGGGCTGTCTCTGAGAGAAACACCGCTTTTGGGTACAGATTATTGTTCCTCATATTCCTTTGTTTGCCATTGTAATCTCCGTAGTCATTCTCCTTGATAAACAAACAAGTGAAAAGATGCAATGAGGTGTAAGAATAGATTTGCACAGGGCAGACAACTGAACATTTAATTTATTTACCTCTCCTAACAGATACCTGGGGTGACATTTATTAATAAACGGCATTATCAGGTGTCTGATATGTAGCTCACAGAAATTAATTACCCAGCCCATGGTAAAACCATAACAAGCCTGCAGTGCTGTAACATTTGTGCTAATTGAAAATGAGATAAGTGCTGTGGGTGCAATTTGCATTCAATGCAGTGTATTAATTATCTTCAGTTCTCTTCATGATAAATATACCTGACTGAACCACTCTGCTAATTTACTGGGTAATAGAGTCATAAGTGGATTCCCTTAGGTGACCAACTACAGGCATCGGGCTCTTTGCAACATCAAGGCCTTCCTCTTTTCCAAGCACTTAAATGGGTTAGCAAACACAGTACGCTTTTCTTGCCGGCTGCGATGGAAGTACACGGCAGCAAACTCTTTTTGTGACCGCACAGCTGCTCAGTATGGAATTAGGAAACAAACACCCCCCGTCCCAAGACTTGCGTACTTCGTAAGGCTGAAGAGGAGGCAGCTCGCCTCCGTCAATGGCACATCGCGACGTTTGATGGCAGCTCCAGGAGGAAAGGCCTTTCCCTCCCCCCCCCCGACCCTCATCCCTCCCCCTTCATTTCACAGTCAGGTTATCGTGGGATTTAATTACATTTTGTGTGAAATATAAATTAATTGACTCTTGTAATACCCGTAATGATCAGGAAAATTCAGATTTAAAGATACTGTGTAGTTCCAGTAGATTAAGGCGCTAATTGTTCCACTCTCACTGACTATGATTTATGTGGGGATCAGGTTACAAAACCAATATGTGCTCGAGTTAAAGCTCTGTGGTACCATACAATTAGGACTAAAGCTTTTCATAAATGGGCCCAATAATGCAAAAAGCTCTTCGCTAATCCTGGTCTTTTTAATTCAGAGGTCACGCATTGTCTAAGGCAACCGCTCACACTGTACGCAACCACTGTCCTTTATTCACCCTCCTCCTCTGTAGCCTGGGTATCTGAATTTGCCGCTAACCTTGGACGTGCTGTTACTAATTTCAGGGTAGGTGATGGCAACGCAAGGAGATCAGGGCCAGCGCTTTGCTGTGCTGCCCCCGGAGCAGCCTGGGCACGTTGTGACTGAGAGGTGATATCTGCCTCCCCCGGCTCCCCTTCAGTTTGCAGGCTGCAGATGGGGTCAGCTTTTGGGCTCCGCTGTCAAGCAAGCAGATATCCGGGGCAGCAGACGGATGGAGGTGACAGTCGCTCTCGCAGTTGAAGGGGCCAGGAGGTGGTGAGCAAACACCTCAGCCCCAGGAACAGGCAGTCACGGCCCGACTGGCTGCATGGCAGACCTGCAGGCGGGGAGAAGGGGCGGTAGCAGAGGAGGGGGCACAGGCTCTGCTCCCCTTCATCCCGCAGCCAGAGGCACTTTGTTATCTTCATGCGACCAGGTGCTTTTCCATCATTTTGTCCTTGTCCGTGGGGTGCTAAAATTCAGCTTAGCTTTCCCTGCTGAGCATTACCAGGACAGGTCTCCACCGTTCTCCATCAAGTATGGGATACCCGGCGTATCCCGCACATTGTGAACGTGTGCTCACGGAGCTGAAGGCGACATTGGATGGACACGCAGTCAGTGCACCGGAACAACTAAAAGGTGAGAAAGATCAACTCAATGTCAGAAGAATCAGTTTGCTTTTCAATAGAGCTTCTAAGTGCAAAAGAGCTGGAGAGAAGATGCACATCTGCCAAAGACACATTCACGTCTTCCTTTTTAAAACAGAGAAGGCTCTGCAAGCTCTTACCCTGTTTCTAAACACATCAACTGCAAACACAAGTCAGTTTCCCAAAACATTTTGAACGCTGCCCAAATACTCTTTGCTTCTTGAGTTTGGTCATTTTCAATAGAAAAGAAACACTGTAACATTTCGGAGCTATTTTTAATGCACTTACTCGATCTGTGCCAGAGACCTTAGCAGTGACATCTACAAAGGCATCAATTACATCTCCCCACCCTTTTCTTATTCTCCGGTAAGGAATTCTTTGGAAAGATAAAACCAAAGAAATCTTGTTTCTTAGAAAACTAGAGGTGTTAGCTTAGCAGTATCATTTGGTTCAGATGATAGCCAAAAAGCAGGATACTTGTTTTTCCCATTCAGTGGGCAGAAGAAAGGGAAACCTGGTGGAGTATCGGTTCTCCTAACCCAAAGCTTTCCTAAAATAGTTGCGTCACTACAAAGACAGCAGGCCCTACCTGATGAAGAGGGATCTTGTGGTGTACTGGGGTGGCTCCTCAGCCCAGGGTGAGGGCAGGGTTGTCCCACCCAAGCCAGAGCTGTCTGACACCGCTGACGTCTGGAAGCAAGCAGGCACGGGGCAACATGCACGGCAGCTACCTTTACTGACCGCCCCTTCTCATCTCCCAGGCCCAAGCTGGGCTCCTCTCAGCTGTAACTGCCTGTGTGGGCTATAATCTCTTTTTCTAAAGGAAGAAAAAGCCCAGTGGGACAGGGAACCCACAGCACATCTGCAGTGCCCAAGGACCCTCACCCCAGATGACTGAGCTGCATCCCTAGCAAAAGGTGCTGCAACACCTGCACCTCTCGCCACCACGCAGCCCACCTGCATCTCTCTTCCCACCATGCAGTCCAGCAGCAGCTTCACCAGTGTCACAGCCCGTCCTGGTCTGAGCAGGACGGCTGCTACACTGTGCTGCAAGTGTGTCAACATCCCCATTCCTTGGGCAAGCAGGACACAGCAAAGCACAAACACTCAGCTTGCCCAGAGTGCCCAGCAGGCTGCGGCAGGGCTAAAGCAAAACCCTGCTCTCCTGCATCCTGCTTTTGTGCTTGATGTACTAGGCCCCACCGCCTTCGCGTAAGTGCGGTGGCTAAAATGCTTTCCTGCTCTTTCAGGAAAACCAGGACGGCATAGAATAGGACGTGAGATGCAATAGAAAAAGCGTGTGTGTGGGGGGGAACATGAACAAAAAAGTCCTAACTTTTTTGCGTGAAGCACATATTTGCTAAATAGAATCCTAATGGCATTATTGTAGCTAAAAACAGAGACTTGAAAATGCTGTATACGTTATTATGCTCATTATCTACCAACTGCAAGAATGCTGTGCTAAAACTAACTCAAAACACCTCAGGTAAGGTAATTGCTACTAATGGATTTGAAGTGTGCAAAATTGAGCGTTATTACACAGACAGCACATTCTCGACTTGGTGAAGCCGTTGGATATTGTAGCTACCGGTTCACTCATCTCTCAATTGGGGAGAGATTTGAGGAAAAGGGCAAGCTCTCTTTCATTCGGCACTGGAAGGAAAATTCAACAACACAATATTACAGCAGCCTGTTTGCACCTCTGTGGTTAAGATGGGGTCAGTGCTTGCTTTCTAAACCACTGCTTCAGAAAAACATCTACAAAAATTTGCTCCAGAAGTAAATCTCTCAGGGAAGACATGAGAGTAAACTTTGCATTTGTAAACTTTCACAACTTGTAGGTCTAAAGGAAAGAATGGGACAGGAGCCTGCAAAATTATTCTGAATAAGGGGAGCCATGAGTCCAAGTGACATATTCTGATGCAAATTAAGGCCTGGCTCTTCAAGATATCCTAAGCCACTCTAAAGCCCACTGCCTAAAGACAGAAAGCGATCTTAATAGACCCTCTCCTATGGAGGGGGACGTCTGCAGGTCAACGACTGTGAATCTGAACTTTGCCAAAGCCCAGGTGTGTTTGAAACAAGATACTTGATTCACCTGCTTGAAAAATCCTATATAACAAAATATATCTAATCAACTCTGGGTTTTTGATATCTTTGTTTTCAGAGAAGTCGGATTTATTTTTTAAATTAATTACTCTGGATAAAGATCCATAATTCCAAACACCAGTTTAACTGTTTGGAGCTCCATCAGCAACCTCTAGGTTATCCTCAAAACAAGTTGCTCTCATTCATGAAAACTAAAAATAAACTGTATCAGCGCAAATGCTTTTCTAATCTTTGAGAAGTTAGGATAAGGCCATTTCTTATTTTAGTTATAACACCAAAGCCACTAATTGGTGTTTGGATAAAATTATGTAAACTATTGTCATTTCAGTCAATATGTAGAAAGAATATGTGGCCGGTACCTAGTAAGTTTCAGTTCCTTGTGGTTATCCTGGAGGAAAGAAATTACAAAGGCCGTGTATGAACGGGATTAAAGCAGTCTCTATCCAAGTAAAGAAAGCACAAAGAAATTTGAACTCACAGCTGCAACCGAAGGCAATGGGAGCTGTGCTTTGAACAGATAACAGGCTAAGTCCTCTGAAAAATCAAACCGTGCATCTCAGATTGGGAACTTAAAATTAGTGAATACTTTTGTACTTAATCTCTTTCTGCCTCAGTTCTTCATCATGAAATGGGGATAATACTACCACCCAATGCCTCACTGCAGTGCAGTGAAAATAAGTTCATTAATGTTTATGAAACATTCAGTTACCATAGTGATGAGTTCTATAGAAAAGCCCATGTGGAAATTAATATTTCTGTCTTCAGAGCAGGGTTTGAATAGAACACATTTAGTAAGGCCTGAGGCCACACAATGAGGAGAAAAGAAAACAGTAAATAACTTGCCATTGAAAAATAAAAACAATAATCAAATCAAAATAGCCCGTTAAACAAAATCAATTTTTATAGAAATTTTTCATTTTGGTAAAAGTTACTTGGCAAAAAATCAAAGTTTTTTTGCTTTTAACTTTCTCTCCTCTAGTTTTCCACTTTTGTTTTCAGCATGGGGGGGTGGGATTTTTTTTTTAAGGAGAGTATTTAAAGAACCTGGAAAACACTGCCTGCCAGTTTTCAAAAATCAAACTTTTTACCAGTTTGCTTTGGCAAAAATCTGAAAAATTGGTGACACTGGTTACTCCAAGGTTTCCAGATCAGGTTCCTGAGCAATCCTGACCCATTCGGCCCAGCAATTCTTCTCATCGTACGTTCACCAGTGAGTTTGCAGAGGGAATGGGATGGGTTTCAGATTTTGAACCATAACACCAGGCACTTGTTTTGGGTTGGTTGCTCATGTATCAGCTGCTGGCTGGAGCTCTGATACCATCATGGCAATCAACACAACTAATCTGTCAAGTCAAGTCATTTACATCTCGGTAACAAGTAAATCACACGCAAACACAAACTTACTTTGAAACTCTCTTTGTGTAATGTGTGCAGATAAGTAGGAAGGTGGGAAGACACCCAGTTTTAAGAAGAGAAATGCTGTGGGCAGCAGAACGGTCTTACCAACAAACCACCCCTAGGGCCAATGGCAGGTTCCTCCGGCAGGTGCAGGGTGACCCGTGGTAAGCACCGGTCAGGGACAAGCTTGCCCAGGACTACGCTTTCCACCATTTCAGAAGCCGCTGTGGAAATTATAGAGCCATTTTTCTCCTTTCAAATTGTTTTGCAGTCAAAAATGTGGTCTGTCCTTTAGAAGAGAACTTTTGCTAAAAAAACAAGCAAAGAAGAAAAATCTGAATTTCCCATCAGAATATGCCTACCTTTCATTGAAATTCATTATTCAGATCTTTCTCCTTCTTCTCCGCTTTAGTCTGTGCTCTCTAACACATTTCTGCCATTGTATCCCATAGAAATATAGTGGGAAAAGTCTTTTGTAGCAGCTTTATTTTCATTTGGCAACCGTGCTCTTTTCTGAAAAATGAAGTTTTGAAATGTTACAGAATGACAAGATTGAGGTGGCAAAAAGAATCTGCTGGGATTTTGTATTGTGTTCATTTATTGAATTTGATACCAAGCTAGGTTGCTTGCCTGCTTTTTCTTTCTAATGAGTAACACTGTTGTCCTGTTAATGCAGCAGTTATTTTAAAACCAAGGTTAAAAGAATATATTTCTAATATTCTTATAATTGGTGGCAGAGGAACCTGTTCTCTCATGCTGAACTTACACAAACCAGAAACCCCAAGGTTTGTAGCTACAACTGCCACAAAACCCTGGTTAGCCTTATTTCACTGGGGATGCCTCTGCCCCCATCGTTAGCACGAGGTGGTTCTCCGAACGTACAAGGCCACAGCGGATGCAAACTGCTGGGGAGCTTCGCCTGGGAGCCAGCGCCCCAGGCAAAAGATAGCATTTCTAGTTAAGCACGGTGTTAAATGGGTTTCTGCCATCCACAATCACAAAATCCTGTTAAAACTAAGACATTAATAGGATTTTAAAACAATAAAGAAATATTTTAAACCCAATACATTTTAACAACAGTACAAGCAGATCTAGTTAAAGCTGTTTGACTAAATAAAGGTAAGACGGGTATAATCTTTTACATTTCAAAGCAAAGTCTGAAACCAATTGGACTTTGCAGGAAACTCCACCTACAAGAAAATTATTTTATAGTTCTTTATTGTACAGATGTGATTTTCAGGCAGGCCTGGTGCTGAAAACCAGCAAAGAATGGACGCTCGATTCAGCGAATACTGATTTTATTTCAGAATACCTATGTATCTGTACGGCACCTCAAGCTAAGGAAGCGGCAGCATCACTAGTGCTGTGTGGTTGCTGAGAGAGAAAGAGCAGCTGTGCAGCCTCAGCATCCTATTGCCGGGGGTGGCCCTGCCTCACAGGCAAGGACCAAACCAGCCCACGGCTATAAAACTTGGCCCTTTGCAACAGAAAATATCGCTGCTCTTTTTCACAGACTTCAGGAAACTTCATCAGGGCTACAGAAGCTTTAACGTTCTCCTTTAGGAAAAGCTCTTCAAGCCTAATTATGAGAGCTGCAGTCTGCTACACAGAGCTCTTGTACCCAGAAATGATGTGAGGGCCAATTGCCAGGACTAAACATTTAACGCATCAACAGGTGTTACATGTTATGCATCAATGAGGTGTACATCACTGAAACATAAAGACTCAGCAAGCCAGCAGCACAACTATCAACCAGAACAACACAGCCATAAAATCCTAATTAGCCTCATACACTTGTTATGGACATTTTTATTTATTGACATGGTCAAATTAACAGGCAGCAGCATTTTATTTTAATGATAGCCTTGAAAACGGCCCAGGAAGAAAGTTAGCGTTAATGTTCAGATACTGCATGCCATCCACATTTAGCCACATGAATATATATTTTAAAATAATACTTTAATATCGTCACCCTAATAAAGTTACCTTGAGAGGGTGAGAGAAATCAAGTTCTTAATCAACGCATATCTTGTTTACTCTATTTCCAAGCTGTACAGAAAAAACTACGCAGCAGCAGAAACTCAGCGAGCTTCATAGTTTGTGCACAGCCACAGCCTGATCCCTGCCCACTGGAAGGAGCAAATTCAGGCAAGAGGGAGTGTGAGTACCAGGAATAAATAGTTTTTATCTGAATACCCACCCAGACAGGGAGGTATCTGAAAAGTGCCCACAAGTCAGTGAGCAAGACTGGTTGCCCCCAGAGGAAAAACGTACTTCTTTATATACTTCCAAAAAGCCGGCACTTTATTGAGTGATAAGCTGCAGCTATAAAGATTTGTGTCCCTCGCTGCAGATTCCTGTAAAGCAGAGAAGCTGCAGTGGCAATTTAATGTTGGCATTGGCTCAGCCATGCAACAGTTTACAAAGCAGGAGGCAATATCTCACCTTATTATTGCAGGGGGGAGTTTAGATGGTCAGCCTAATCGCTCCTTGAGACAGGTAAAGAGAAGGGATCTGGGCAGCATTCAGGTTATCGATGGGGTTAGAGAAAGCACACAGAGTAAAGGAAAATGAAGATCATTTTGGAAGGTATTTTAAGCAAGTTTACATTTTGCTGAAGACACTAGAATTTTGGGGAAATGAAGCACTTTTGGAAATGTAATCAGTGCTCCGCGCATTTAAAATGTACTCTGTACAGGTGCCTTCACAAACCAGATTCCCCATTTTAAAACTTCTGATTTATCCACCTTAAACAAGAATATTCCAGAAATTGCAAAGGAAAACTGGGAAATGATCTGTGTGTAATAGCTGAACCAAGCAAATTGCATATTTTGCATGAATTACTATAATGTGCTCTGCTTGTTGCTAATTTCTGTTGTATACAAAGGATCATAGTTGCAAAAAGTACCAACATCCCACATTCAAAAGTGATTCGGGAGTCTAATTTCATAGTCCAAAATGCTGAGATACTTCAGAAGTACAGCTTGAAATCATTGTTCACTTCATCGTGATAGAAAGTTTTACACCAAATCCTGCTCCGTGGCTTAGATGTGGGCTGAAAATTGGAGAAAGAGAAAAGCACTTTTAAAGGTTCCTCGGTTCTTTTGACTTGGCGCTTACACACATGTGTGCAGATAAACCCACATGAATCTATTATTTTTTAAAAAACAGGAAAAGAAAGAAAATAAATTTGCACTTCAACTTTCATTGAAAGGTTTTGGTATCTGGGGGAAGAATAGGCCTGTAGGCTTACCTGAGAAAAAGTTTTGCACAGCATTTTTAATAAAAATAAAAAAAAAAGGTCATCAACGACACTCAGTGAAGATGGGAGAAGGATCTGATTTCTGCCCATGAAGAAGGGTGAGGGCACGGAGGGTATCTCAGGCTGGAAGCGCAGGCGTGGGACGGCATGGGCAGGCAGGGCAGCTGCCCATAGCTCCCAGCCGCCGTCCCAGCCTCAGTGGGAGCTCTGAGAGGGGCTGAATTACTGTCCCCAGGGCGCCTGCCCATCCTGGCTAAGTCACGGTACATTTTTATAGCCTTTCTTCAAGTGATACCAATATCAAGGGGAGGGCCAAAAGTGGGAGGGGGGAAGGTAAAGGCAGTTTCCAGTATTTGTCATTATTATAGGTTATATATACAGGAAGAAAGTTAATTAAGCTTTAAAAAATCCATCACACATCAATGGGTGCATTTTAATGAGTACAAAAAGTTGAGGTGTTTACTGCCAATTAAAGTGGTTTTTAAATAAGCATTAATTAACACAGAAATTCAGAAGAAAGTTATACCTTGTCAAAGAAAGGCCAGTGTAGGCTATGCCCACTTCTGCTCCCATTCATACTCAGATAGTAATTACTACCAACCCTATATTTTCCATAATAATGAGGAGATGCTGTCATGGCTGTCAAACAAAAACAAAACAAAAAAAAAAAAAAAAAAGGGAGCAAACAAAAATACCCTCAAACTGAAGTAAACTTTTTTTTTAGAGCTGAAGCCACCAGGAGACAGCAGCATGGAGCAAGGCAGCGAGTGGGGCAGTCAGAGGGCCGTGCTGTGGGGAACAGCCCATGCATGGCTCCTTCCCGGGGAGCAGAGACTTTGCCGCATGGGGAGAAGCCTCCCCAAACGGCCTCCATCCCGCTGAAGAACAACCAAAGAAAGGCCAAGGGACAAGCAGTTTCATCTCCAGCACTTGAACCTCATGGAGGAGCTGGTTCCCCTGTGAAAGCCAGAGTTGGTTTTTTTCCACAAGCAAGTGCTGACAGACTCACTCCCTGCTTCCCAAAGTCAGGTCAAAGCAATCACTGAAAATAAGTTTGCACGTGTACTTCCAGCTGGTGCAACTGGTGGAAAGCAGTATGGGAGTCACTTCTCCATTCTTTAAGATTTTCTTAATAATTGTCAGGAGTTTCAGCCCTAATTCAGCTAGTGTTGGTCCCTGAGTGGGGAGCAAAGGAAACACATTCTCCCATGGTTAGTCAGGTATATGTTTAAATAGTCTAGGAAAACCCTCCCTCCTGCAAAGTGCATTTTAGGCACTAAATAAGGTTTTTAAACTACCTTACTGAGGCTGGTCTCTCTCCTCATTTCCCCCACTGTGGAGAGACAAGAACCACACGGCCTTTTCAGTCAACAGGAGAGACGAGTCCCATTCCCAGTAGCCTAACAAGTTTTAGACAAATCTTTGGTGTAGTGTTCTTAAAGTTAAAAACATAGAGAAGAAGGATGTAGATACACACAGACCCCTGTTCTTCACGTCCCCGTCCCTTGGCAGGTTGCTCGTGTGAGTTGCGTCACTCAGCATGCAGCCTCGCTAGAGACTATATTGCTTGCTTCTGTCGGGGAATATCTTGGTGCCTTTTTCCTACGCTGTGTCTTCAGGCGATATCTGCAGTGAAATAGAAGGAGAACATTAAAGCCCACAGAGGTTTTGTTGAACTTAGCTGGACAGGGCCTTCAGATCTTGCACTAATCTTTCTAACATATCCGATGGGGCTAGAGAGGAATATTTTATTGCTAGAAATAGTTGAGCGATTACTTCAGAGAAAGGACGGACGTAACACAAAAGAGTTTCCAAGTACCGACAGGAAGGAGTGTTGCTCATGCGAAATTCCACATTAGGCGCTACAATAATAATAAAAAACCCACCGGCCCTTGTGATGTCTGAACTCCCCGACACTGATATATGGAGAGGGGAACAGAGGAGGAAAAAGACAGAGAGAGCAAAGCAAATATGCCGGGATGCTTACGAGCAGCATACAGGAGCCAAGTGTCACAAGTTGACCCTTTGTGTTTGCACTGAAATGTGACCGCTCCAGGCAAAATTCCTTTAGCGGCTTATACCTGGTTTGATTTTTGTTGATAATGGCTATTTCTCACAGCATTGTGACATTTAGTGCTGTTTAATCAAGAGTTCAGAGAAGGAGTTACAATTTTAATTACTAAAGAAATCCATTGTTACACATTTATATTTTCCTTAGATGGATTTGACCCAGCTCTGATTAAGGGCTGTAATAAATAAGCCTTGTGCATACAGACGCACAGCAGGAACACAGCTTGCTTTGTAACAAATGAGCTGTGCACATCCAAGGAAAACGCTCACTCCCTGGAGACTGCAGAAGAGCCCCATCCCATCCCAGGCTAGAAAACCTCTCAGACTTCCTGACAGCAGAGGTACACATGGCGGCGATCTCGGTGGCCTCCCCAGAGTGCCCTGCGCGTGCAAGGGCCACGGGGTTTATAGCTTCTGGTTGTGGTCACCTGCTGCCCAGGGCAGATCTGCTGCACGTCGTCCTCTGAGACTCTCAACACTGAGACACACGGACACCAGCACATTTGGGGGTTTCATCATTTGGGAACAAGGAAAACAAGCGAGAAAACTGGTGGATATATATCACCTACACCTTATTACAGTGAGTGTGGCACTGGGCTGGGAAGCCCCTAAAGAGCACCTATTTAGGTGTATATCAAGTGCCTAGAGAGGTTGAAGTGCCCAGTCCAGCATGATCAATAGTACCAAACACTGTGCCTTCAGCCTCATTTTTTTCATGCCCTCTGACAGGAAGCTGTATGAACTCTCAGTTCTCAGGCTGGGGACGCTCCTTCCTTCAGGCTTGCATGAGGGTTGTACAAGACTGCATCAAACACAAAATAGTGGTGGTACCTCTCTGAATACAGATCTGACTTCTTTCTTTCATCCACCAGCCTTGTGGCTTGGTGTCCTTCTCCAGCACATCCACTTCATGCTTGGTTGGGATGGGGACCACACCAGCCCCACTACTGCCAACAATTATTGCTGCTTTGATTTTTATACCAAAAAAAAGTTAACCTACATCCCCAAATCCTATTTTAAGAAAACAATGAAGACAACAGTCGCATTATCAACATCAGGGTTTAAAGGTGGAAACTTGAAGAAACCTGACCTGCTTTCAGCCATCTTCTGGAAGCTCTACTGACTCTGCTCTGAAGGTGGACTCCAAATTCAACCGACTGTGCCATATCTCTGCAGTTACTTTTCCTCAGTCCCCCAGAAAGACTAACTTGTCTCTTGGTCTTTGTGGCTGTCAGGCACTTAAATAATTTTTAAGTGGCCAATTGAGCTACTTTATTAATTATATGTAAAGATAAGTTCTTAATACGCTTATAATGATGAAAATTCAAGACAGAAGGAAAGTTTTTGTTTAAAAAAACCTCTAGCTGAAGGTTGGCTTGTGTCCTGAGCCAAGAGTTTGTATTATTTCCAAAGCTCCTAATTATGTTCAGGATGATGTGTTTTTTCTAATATTTCGTATTCATTTGGAAAAATTTTCATTAGCCACATAAACTTGTGCAGCTCTTGGGTCTCAACATACAAGCTATGGAGATGTACTAGAAAGAAGGGAACATGCTTTTAAAATGCTTGAACAGAATGATAAGCCAAAATTTCTGCAGAAAATCATCCTTTTGGTGGCTAGGAGACAGGTAAGAACCAAATCCCCTTGGAAAAAGACTGACAAATAACTGAGAGTCACAACTGCCATCACATGAACTACAAAACCAACATTCAATAAATTCCTTTGTTAATAACCCCCCAAAACCCAAGAAGCATACTTACAGAGAGGGGAGGAGGTTAATTCCCTTGGAAGTAACGTCGGAGCTGTCCAGGCTCCAAAGGCTTTGAGCGAGGCTGCCTGGCCTGGTCAACAGGCGAAACTGTGCCATGCTCATAAGACTGTATACTTACACTGGGGTTTTTTTAGTTAATGCAGAAAAAGAAGTACCTGTATGGTCTGAAATCAATGGAAACCTGATTTCTTCTGCATGCCGATCCCTGCAGCCTCATCAGAGATAGCTGGCCAGGCTAAGTATCCTTACATAGGACACGTGGGATTTTTTTCACAAGTGTGCATCACACAAGTGTAAATCTTCATTACAACTAATGCACTGGCATTAGTACTTAAAAAAAATAAAAATGTCCAATAACATTGGCTTTCCCTGCGCTTACAAGGAGACTAATAAAAAGGTCTCAAAAACCAGCAGCACCAGCACGTAGTTCAGCTCCATCAGTAGTTACAGCCATAGGATAGACAGCTTGTCACTTGCCAATGACTTCAAGCATTCGCAGTCTTATACATGATCCTGAAAGAAATGTCCATCTCATTCACTGCACATAAACAGACAGTGACCGATGCCTCTAAATACCGATTTGGCGTTTTAGTTTTAAGTTTTTGTCTGACTAAACAATAGGTTCGCATTTCAGTGAGGCCTTCTCTTTTTCTGCTCACCCCTCAATAATATACCTTTTGATCAGAAAATTACTCACACACTGGAAACATTTTGAAAGGACCACAGAGACACTACAGTGTAAAGAGTCTGCAGAAAGTCTCAAAAAATATCTCTTTTTTTCCCCATTGACTGTATGGCAGGAGCCCTGACTTGCACCACTCTCTCCCTATTTAAGTGACAAAGGTCAATTTAAAATTTCCAAAATGGAAACAAATCTTTAATTTTAGATACTATATTTCCAGAGATGAGGCCAACAATGTGACAAGATAGTATGCTGGTATGAAGGTGGATATTATTGTGAAACAGGAGGGAGGTCAAAAAGCCACCCCGTGAGCCACAGACAGGAAGCGACCGGTAGCACAGGTTCCATACCCCGGTGCCAGAAAAGCCAAATCAGACCACACATCCTCACGTGCCTCCAAGCACATGCTGCAAACCAAGGTGTGGGACTCCTAAAGGGGCTGTGCCGGTGCTGGTGGCATATCGCAGACAGGAACGAAGTTCTGCCAAGAGATCTGCTTCCTGTATTGTAAAGCCAGCTTGCCAGATTTTTTAGAGGGAAAAAAGGAGAAAAAAAAAAAAAAAGAAGAATGAATTAACTACAAAAAAAAATAGAGTACTATATTTCTAAGAGGATCTGAATAAAAAGACACCCTGAAAACCTCACATGAAACAGCTCTGAGCATTTACAGATTTCTCATGCATTGTATTGTAAAACAGCAGCTTGTTCTTTTCAGAGCTGCAGAGGTAAGAGCACACAAATGATTAAACAAGCAGGTTTAACTATCTTGCACTGAAGAGGAATTTGTCAACATGGGCTCAGTATTTATGCGGATCTGCAGCAAATACTGTACGGCTGCAGGAGTCAAACAGCTGTCTGTCAATAAAGCTATTCTCCTCGCTGGAACATAATAGCACAGACTCAACATGACCCTCAGAGGCCTCTTTAAGCTGCCTGGCTGTCTCCTCCTTCCCCATCCCTCCAGAGTCCTTCACCAGCAAGCTCTGAATTAAAAGGGAGGAAAAAAAAAAAAAAAAAAACCAACCTCAAACCAAAAAACCCACATATTAGAATCTTTTCTATCCATCTTAATATTAAAAGTGACTTAACCCTGAGCAAGTCTGCCTACACGGGCAAGCCTGAGCTAAAGCGAAGTTAGGGAAAGACAGCTTTGATTCGCGGCATGTGAAGGGCTCCCGACAATCCCTTGTAATAAAGCTTGCAACATTAATGTAGCCAGAGCCACATGCGACACCCATTAGGGCCAGGGAGAGCTCCCACGCATATATTTCAAGGAAGCAGTAGATTCCCTGGTCCCAGAAGCTGTCTTCATTACAAAAGTCTAATATATCAGAAGAGAGAGAAAAGCTCGGCTTTTAGAATGCATTTTTTATTATTCAGCCTTCAGTGGAAATGTCACCTTTCTAAAGCAAGCTGTTATCATGTGTTTCCCATGCCAAACACATGGCCTCTAAGGAGAGGGTTTTATCTCTACATTTTTAGTGATTTGTATTTCTCTTTCAAGGAGCTCCATGCCTTAAGGCACCCAAAACGCTCACAGCACAAGAAGGTAAGGTTACATGAGACGCTGCTGAAGAGGACAAATAAAAAAACAACAAGCCAGGGCCGGGAGTCAGCGCAGCTTCTGACGGCAGCCACCCTACCCAATAATTCACCTCCTTTAGTAGATTTAATTATTATCCGCTTCTTTGGTTGGGACCATATTCTCAAAGAAGCAGGGCGCCCATCAAGCACCGCCGCCGCATGACAGGCTGCGGCGCAGCCAGCACCACTGCCCCGGCGCCTGCCAACCAGCCAGATGCTGCCACATATTGGCATCTGGGGCCTGGAAAAGCAACCGCGGTCTCCGTTTGGCGGCGGATCCTGACCCCGACGACTGAAGGAGACAAAAGGAGGATAGACTGGAGAGGGGGGCGGAAATCTCTCCTGACAATTTCACTGGTAAAGATTTAGACAAAAACCTATTGTTTAACTGCTCTCCAAATGAATAAGTTTCGGAGGGGGCGAAAGAAAAACCCACACGGCATGTTCTAAATGCTGTCAGAGTCCAGGGTGCAAGGACAAGGGATTATTTATGAAAAGAAATAATGAGGAAACCAGATGCCTGCCTTTCTCAGCCCTCTGTGCTCCAGTCACCCTAACGGGGCATACGTGGCGCTGCTCATCAAAGACTTCTCAGCCTTAAAACGCAGGGCAGGCGCTAACTAACTCTTCCCATCTCTGCCACTTAGCAAAATGCCCTCTGTATTTTACAGGGAGGCTCACATTCAATCAGCAGCACAGCAAAGGCTGAGGGAAAAGAGCTGCAGACCTCGCCCCAGCCAGGGACAGTAACCGGCTGGCCACATTAACTGCACCTGCCAGAATAGCAAATAAATTAATAAATAAATAAATAAAGCTTATTTCTCTAACACTGAGGCTGAAACTATGTGGGTGTGCTTGAAGTAGGAAAGCAAATAAGCTCTCCGTACCCATTTTCATGAAATTGGCTTCTCTCTGTAATTGATGGGTAAGCTCCTGACCCCAGCAAAGTCAATGGGAAAACTCCCAGTGATGTTAATGGGGCTAGGACTTCACACTGGGTGCTTACTTTACCTAGAAAGCCGATTAGCTCAGGACTCTGCAGCATCACAGAGCACCTGCCGAGGTGCCTGCAAGCAGCCAGAGCAGCTGAGATCCTTCTCATGAGAACTCACCTCTCACTTCGCCTTACTGGGTCTCGGCTTTGCTGGGCTTGGCAGGACACCATGAGAGACCAGGGGCTGGTCGTGGGGGACTTCTCCGAGGTCAAAGCAGGTGTGAGGCTGGAAAGGAAGGAGCCCAAGGAGGCAGAGTAGTGGGAAGGATGTAAAGAAAAATTTAAAAATCTGGAGAAAAGATGCATGCCACTTGGCTCACGGTCCACGCTGTTGAAGTAGCTCTTCTCCATGACTAGCTCGTAAAGGAAGATTATGAGCTGGCAAATGTCAGACCACAGTGCACAAGCAAGACCGTAAGTGGAGCGGAGCTAGCCAGCACCATGCTCTAAATCATGGCGCAGCACCGGCCCCTCTCATGGAGGCTCCTTCCTCGTTATCCCACCACTGTGCGAGGTACCATAAAAGTCTCGTTACTCATACGCTGCTGGGGTAAGCAATTTCCTAACAGTTTTACAACCCCCGTGCTTTCATTTTGTGGGAGTAATCCTCTCTTTGTTTTCATCGGTGCGTGGGGATAACAGCTGCATCTAATAATCCACTCCTGGGTCCCAGTATTTTGGGGCAACATTTCAGAACCAAAGGCACAGAAAGGGCAAGAAAATCTCTGACTGGGGCTGAAGGATGTAACAGGACATTGCTGGAGACAGCTGGGCAAACTTAGAAAATACCCTGGGGATGGATGGGAGAAACTGGTAGAGGTGAGGTTGGTACCGATGCAAAAGGGCTCTGTCTCCAAGGCAAAGCAAAATGAGGTTAGCAAGGCTTTGCTGAGGAGGACCGCTGACCCCCGCAACATCTGCTGTTTCACTGGCTGGCCCGTCTTTATCCAGCTCCACCACTTGCCAATTGGCTTGTCTAGCTTATTGACCCCAGAAGGACTTTTCCCAAACTTGCCAACCTGAGGATCTCAGCAGTGAAGCATCAAGGCGATCACCCACAGCTTTCCCAAGAGGATGCTAATTCCCCACTGCCCAGCCTTGCATGCTTCCCCAGCCCTCCTGCCCATCACAGTGCCACTGCAGCCCTCCAGCAGCAGCTCTAATCCCTCCCGAAAAAGGTCTGGACCAAGAAGATGGAGGCAGAGCTGCCTTTGGAGATGGAGAGCCTCTGGTCTGCCAAGAGGCGGTGAGGTCCTGTTGGGGCAGCACGTTAAGCTGTCACCCACTGCCGGGAATTTGGATCATCCTCTCTGCTGTGCCCTGATTAGCCTCCTCTGCCCAGAAGCAGGGGGCACAGGAGATTTCACTGCACGGCACTACCAGGAGATGGGACTGCTTCCACCGCTTTGCCACCAAATCCCAAGTTGGGATTTTCTTGAGGACACCTCAACTTGGGGCCAGGGCTCCCTGGCTCTGCTCCTGCAGATAGCTGAGGCAGCAACCAGCCCTTCACCGGCCCTGTGGCACAGGAGACAGCCCGTGCTGCCAGTCTAAACCACTGCTGCCAGCAGCAGCTGCTCGGCACCTTTTAAGCAAGTCCCATTCCCCCTGTGGGAGTTGGCTCTGCCGTCCCTTCCCAAACTGCAGCTGGAGCCGCACGAGGAACCCTATCCTGGGGGCTGCCTCAGCCCCTCACACACGCCCCATTACCTCCGCTGCGGCTGCCAGCATCCCCGCTGCTGTTCGGCCAAGTGCCTCACTCCCCCATCTCGCCCCCTCATCCCTGCCCATGTTCACACAAGCAGGAGCTGCACCCCGGCCTCGTGGCCTTGCCGAGGCGCTTGTCCTCCCGCAGCGCCGTGGTGTGACACCCTCCCGGGGGTCCAGCCCCAGAGGCGAGATCATACAGAAAGTGCTTACCCACACGGGATGGCCAAAGCCCCAGGCCTGCTCTGGTCCTCACTACGCCCCAGCTCGACATTTGTCAGTGGGTACGCACTAAATGACAACTGTTAACATACGCGGTGCCACGTACCGCTGCACGGAGGGAGGTGCAGCCCGCCACGCCGCGCAGGAGGCTGCTAGGCAGAAGCATGACAGAAGGCAACAAGAGGCGCTGGTCACACAGAGGGCTTCTCCTGCAGCATCTTCCACTGTACCCCAAGGAGGCCGCGCAGCGATGGCGGGCAGTCCTGAGGTAACGANTTGCTAGGCAGAAGCATGGCAGAAGGCAACAAGAGGCGCTGGCGGGCAGTCCTGAGGTAACGAGCCGCTGAGGTGAGGGAAGGGGCAGCATTTACAGGCCGCCGCTGCAGAGACACAAAGAAATCCTGTCCACGCAACTTCTTGGGCCCTGCAAAAAGCTGCGGGGCTCTGACTTAAAAGCTACATGGGGCTCAGGAGACACAGAGAGCTGCGGGGCAGCTGCGAGAGGTGCTCTTCAGCCGCAGGCGCTGCTGAGTGGAAGCGGGCTTTGGGGTGCTAGCCACGCACAGCCCAGGCCACGGGCCGGCTCACCGCCACGCGCAGGGGCCCGGGTAAAGGGCCCCTCACACAGAGCACAGGGCCCAGCAGCAAAGCGCACGCAGAAAGCACAAACCCAAAGAAATCAACAAATGTATCTTTTCACTTCATGGCTAAATTCCCTACCATAAATCTCACCGGAGAGGAAGTTTCTGTTTCTCCAGCTTCCTACTCGGTGTCCTTGAGAAAACAAATGACACCGCACTCAAAAAAAAAAAAAAAACCACCCCCCAAAAAAAAAAAAAAAAAAAAAAAAAATCCCATAGCAGTTTACTTCACACTTCCCTGTACCTTGTTATGCTGAGTGCTTCATTTAGAGAAGGCTGACCTCCCCAGCCTTCTTCATCCCGCTGCCCTTCGCTGCGGGGACGCACCAAGGAACAGGTTTAGCACTGGAGAGAGGAGCCGGGTGGATGTTCCGGCGCAGGTAACCCTGCCGACTCAGCATCCCAAAGGTGCGCGGAGAGTCAGCGTGACAGTAACTGCTGTCTGAGAGGTGATTTTCACAGGAGAAATAGGAGCTGTGCTACCAGCAGAGCAGCTGTGAATACAGCCATTAAAAGCTAACAAAGTTATGCCCCTTGTATTTCACGAGATGCAATTTCTTCCATAGATCTGGGCAGGGGCCCTGGCTCACCTCACAGCAATTCTACCCAGTACAAGCCTTCAAACATTTTGTCTCACAGTTTTTCTTAGTAAGACACAAAAAACATTACAGAGCGGTTCAACAGGGTGCAATGAATTACCACTTTGAGATGTCCTAAGTGTGTTATCTGCCTTACCTGAACACCCACAGGAGAACAGGAAAATCCACAGGTTTATTTTACTGTGTTTTACATAGACTCTCGCTAATTCCTGTGAACAAAATGGCACTGATTTGTTTTGTTATCAGCCATTACATGTAACAGAAGGAAGGTGGCATGGACTTTGCCCTCCTTCACAGTTAGCAAATTAGAAATGGGCACCACAGGGCTTTATAAGAGGCACCAAAAAGAAGATATCTAGAACATTTCAAGACATAAAAGCCAAGGACGAAAAAGCATTGATTAGGTAGGAAGGATTGTCTTCAAGAACTAAATGTAAAGCTCAGAAATCCAAGGTCTGAATTAGGCTTGAAAGGTTTTGTTTATTAAAGGAATACATGTAAACACCAATACAACATAATACATGTTAAAGGGGGAAAAAAAAAGAAAGAAAAAAGGTAGAAGCAGGATTTATTTGTGCAATTCACTCCAGACTCTGCTTCCTTTAGCAAAACCATTATCTGAGTCAGTTGTAAGGTTACGAAAACCTGTAGCATCTTGAAGGCTCATTTCTGGCAAGCCATCTTGCCAAGTGCCTCACTCCTTCTAGTGTCCTGATCTAGATTTCGTCACTACTAACATATTTGAAAAAGAAATATTTCTGTGTCATTAACTAAACCAAATGCTTTGCAGTGAGAGTGACTGGTCATCTGGTTTCTGCTAGAACAGTGTTCTGCTGCTGCTGCTCACAGAAACCAGCTTGTGCTCCTGGGCTATTTTATCCTGCCTTTAGTTGCAACTGGCACATGGGCACAACCTGAACAAGAGAGCATTTAAAAGTAACATGGAAAATATATATATATATATTTTTTATTTTTTTTTTACAGTTATCACCAGGCAAATGCAACGAGAGCAATCAACACGGGCAACAACATTATCTGGTGGCCGGGCTAGAGAGCCCCAGGGATGGAGTGAGGTGGGCGAGGGAAGGGAGGCTTCCCTTGAGCAACGAGCCCTCTCCAAAGTCACAGCCAGGGCAGTGCTGGAAGGAAGCTCCGGATCAGCTTGGTCTCCGCATTAGAGATTTCCGACCCGCTCGGCACAGGAAGTTGTTCCTGTGGCTCACCTGAGGGAGTTCCTGTTATGAAGCCAGAGGGTGGTAGGTTGATACACAGTTTCTGAGAGTGATGTAATCTTGGACAGCACTCCGTAGGCAGTGATATTAGTGACCTGGTTACAACCTGCGGTGTTGTTACAGCCCCTCTGCTGGCCTGGTGATCACAAGAAAGGGAAGAAAGAAAAAAGAGGGGAGTGGAATAATTTAAAAAGGAAAAAAAAAGTTTCCAGATTTCCTTTGTTTAAGTGAAGCATTTTCCTTTTCCACTTTATTTGAATACACCGACCTGGTGTCTAACAGATGGAGACTGTGCAGATGCACTTTTGGGAGTGCCCATAAAATACAAACAGAGGGATACTTTTCTTTTTTCTTTTTTTTGAGTTGTAAATTCAATAATCATTGCTGTCACTTCACTTTCCCAAAGGAATTTGCCCTTTGTTCTCCGGATAAAGCTGGGCAGAAGAAGAAAAAGGAAAAGAAAAAAAAAAAAAGAGTGAAAGCAAAGAGAACATTTAGGAAAAAACCCACAGATCCATATCTGTACGAGCATCACAGCATACAGCATTTGTACGTCAGGAACCCATACAAGCACGTCTGCTTAGCAGCAACAGCAGCACACAGCAGAATATTCTGCACATCTTATATTCTTCTCCCATTCCCCAGGCCTTTCTAACAAACAGGTCAGCTAATTGGCCCACACCCAAGTCTTACCCACTAGGGTTTGCTGAGAGATGTCACTTAGTCATTTGGCACGAGCAAATCCCAGGCTTCTTCCTGTTCGAGTAGCGGAGTGGGTGAAGGCTTTCTTTGATTTATTAAGACTATTAACAAACAAACAGGAGAGTTCAGAAGCTTCCTCAAGCAGAAGAGCATGAGCAGAAAGGGGTTTTCCTGAAGTAGCAGCTAAAAGTAGGACACTTAGAGGAAGTAAAGTTCATTAAGTGATGAAGTGGTGGCTGCAGTGATGAGAAAAGGGTTTTTCCTTTTTTAATCTATACATTTATTTAGCCTTATGTTTTCTT
The DNA here is from genome assembly GCA_013400195.1 of Aramus guarauna. Lineage (NCBI taxonomy): Eukaryota > Metazoa > Chordata > Aves > Gruiformes > Aramidae > Aramus > Aramus guarauna. The sequence continues at coordinate 3,671,231 of VXBL01007437.1, forward strand.
GCTCCTTATTAGAGTGCTAAAGCAGTGTTTATCCAGCTGAGGAAAAGAAGATTTCCCTTTGTGTAGTGACTTTAACATGTAGCTCATCACATACAGAGTCAAGAGTTTTAAACAGACATTGCCAGCCAACAAAGTACAACATTTGACAGCATTATTTGCCTTTTATATGCTCTTTCCACAGTGGGAAATGATATGCCATTTTCAAGACACATTCCGCAGTATTATGCAACAGCTTTCTTAATTTTTAATAGATATATTATTTTTATCGTGTCAACTTTTGCATAAAGCCTTTTAGTATTTTATTCAGCATATACCATTAATAAATTATTTGCTCCTTCTTCACCCTGCCCCCCCCCCAGAGCTGCACTTAGCATAGGGAAATGGTCTGTTGACACTATAAAAGACACTTGCAACTGGCACGGTCTATAGACACTTCCACCACCAGACAAAGCACCAGGAGTGCATTCCTGTTTCTAGGTAGTCAACAAGCTGGCAGTGCTGAACATGCTGCCTGGGAGTTTCATCACAAACCACACTTTGGTGAAAAGACTTACACACACGAAGCAACCAGTTGCTGTAAAAATAAGCTAGCACCCTGTACAACCAGTGATTCCTGTTAAAAGTGTTCAGTTTTGGCCCGATTGCTCCAGCGTCCTTTAGTCATCACATCCAAATGGTTTGGGGAATCCAAAAGAAGCAAGTCAGGGTACTTCTATGCCAGAAAAACTTGTCCACTTGACCTGAGTTTGTTCAGAGGGCATGCATCTCTCATCTCAGTAGATCTGCCCATTCTATAAGGGCAAAAAATGGATGAGACTTGATGTCTTCAACACCAGCAACACCAGCACCAAGACGCTCCGCAGGATTAAACTGCAAAAGCTTGATATAAAAAGAAAAATATATATGCGATTCAGTGAGTAAGAACAAAAACAACTGCTTAAAAGTTCCAGAAAGGTCTAAGGTAAGGGACATCCTACCGTTTTCCTGCTCTATGAATTACTTTTAAGACTGTGAAAGCATACTTGAAATTCCTAAAATCCAGTAAATGGAAGAAGACTCTCCTTTCCTTGAGTCTCAGTGTTACAGTCTTCAGAGACTACTGATCACAGCGTGCAATTCCCTGAAGCACTGCACATTGGGACTTCATTTTAAGTGTAACCTCATTTAAAAAAAAAAAAAAAAAAAAGAGTGAGCAGCAGTCAGAGCCTGCTTTGGTAGAACTCTGGACACTGCGTTTGCTCATGTTAACCATTGCTCACACCACTGCATTACAGCTACATCAGGGACAGTGGTCTATAACTTTCCATTTCATAAATTGTGAGTTGGTCCTAAAATACCAGGATATTACAGACATTTCTCTGTTTCCTAAGAAAAAAAAATTAAAAATTTTCTAAAAGAAAATTAAAGAGTCCTACAAATGGACTACAACTGAAAAATCAAAACCCCAGTGAAAGAAACAAAACAGTGTAATGGCTTCATGGAAATTTCCTAAAATTCAGCACCTCGTTTGCTTTTTAGTTGTACATCACATGCTGAATTCATGTGAAAAGGAAATCACAATATTTACATCTGTTTAAAGATACCAATCCATATAAAAAGGAATGCAAAGGTAAAACTCCAAAGAGACTAATAAAGACACACAAAAATATTTTGCAGTTTTAGAGAACTGTTTACGCTCTATTCAATTACAGCCAGTACAAAGGCATGATTTCTTTCTTGCTTTTTCTGCAAGAGCTAATAGGATAACTTCTCCCAGTTGTCACTTGGAACAATGTGTATTCATACCTTAATGCACTCAACATCTAAGTGAGTCTACATCCATAAACATAGGAATTTACACATTTTAAGATGGCTCTGCTATTTGCAGTCATAATGTCACATAGTAAAGGTAGCTCAGTGACAGTGAATAGTGCTGCTCTGATATCTTCCAGTAGGCAGCAGAAACAGATGCAGCCCGGGTGTCTCTGCCTTCTGCTGAAATATAACCAGCACCAGCAGGGGGAAAGTAAGCACGGACACTTATTTTTGTGGCATTTGTCCTTCCAGACGAACTTTAATCTTAGAAAGCTGATGCAACACAAACTGCAATAGATACCTACTGAAAAGTCATGTTGCATGTTTTGTTGGTAGTAAAGCCTGGAGGTGCCTGAAATAAAAATACTGGGTGCAAAATACCAAGTCAACATAAAAAATAACAACTTTGTCTTTCACCAGAAATAAACAGATCTCTGTTGTCTTAGAAGCTGGCTAAATGAAGGAGGTGTTTACAATGAAGTCACCTGCACTGGAAGCCACAGCAGGAGACATCTGACACAGTTTTCTGTATAGCTGAACACTGATCCCGGAGAGTTATTCTGTGATGCTTTGACCTGTTTACCCTTGGCAGTAGGGGGAAAGGAAAGTCGCAATGACAAATTGCTATCCATGCCAACAGAGCTTTCTTCCTTTTCCTGACAAGGTTTCCTCAACAATGAATGGCAGCTTCCTTGGATAGTCACACAACAAAAATGTGATTTACTAGCTCATATAGCCGATCCTCCACCAGATAAGTCACTACCCTACACTAGAAGGCTTAACCTAACAGGCACCAGGGTGACTGTTCTCTGAACAGATACGGCCTTGTAATATAACTGCGAGTGGCAGAGATATATTTGCCACTTAAACCACAAGTGGCAAAAGAGCTACTCTTTGGCATATTTGAAATAGGCAATACATTAGCCTGCAGCAAAGAACAATCCTACGTTGGCAGGGAGAAGTGGACTGTGCGACTTCATTTGTCTTCACTTCTAGTCTTAATGGGAGGAATTCCCTTCAAGTGTGGTTTTGCTTTCCCTTAGCCATTTGAGTCCTGTAGCACCTGTGGGCAAGGGTAACCATTTGCTACCATCTAACAATATAAATGCAGATTATACAAAAATGAGGGTTTTCTTTAGTCGCTTCTCTTTCTACCTTTGCCAGAAAGACACAGGCACATGCTTTCACCTCTGGTGACTTCATGGCACCTAGTCAAAAGAGAAGGTTAAAAAGTCTCGTTCCATTTCCATTATTCATTTCACAGTAATGGCACAGAAATCCATCTGTCACTGGGTCTTTTGACTCACTGAATTTTCAAAATCTCCTTCCTTCGTTTTCTTCAAGAACTATTTTTTCCACTCTGCTTTGTTCAAATCTACACCTAAGTGATGTCATTATCTATGCATCCACTAGCAAGATACTCTTCAAAGTTGAACAACACAGCTCACATATATCACTTATTCTACTCAAGTGGAATAGGTCAGATGCAGGCTCCACACTGTCCTCAGTCAGGTCAAAGTTAACTAGAAGGAAGACAGCATTATCTGAAATTCAAGACCCTGTACTACAAGTTTATTCTCTCAGTCATGACTACCTAAACCTAAGAGTAAACTAAAACCAGTAGTCACTACTATTCCCATTAGTTTGAATGGTGTATCAGTCTGGAAGGTTGTCTGTATTTTAAGGTTTCCTACTTTGCCTTTCGTCCAACCTACCAGTTATCTTCTTATTGCAAAAGTCATTGCATTCACAATTTAAAGTACTTTTCCTAACAAATGGCATCCAGAAAGTTTCCTGGAGGACAGCTACAGATTTTTAACCACAGCTTGGTCATAACTTCTAATCAGTGTGTTACAGGTTTCATAGTAGTTAGAGCTATCTTGCTGAATTGGCATCAACATTTTTGAATTTAATTCATTACAAATTTTTCCATGAACATTTAGGGCAGAATTCCTAAATGTTCATGCATCACCAGCAGGTGTTTCCAAAGCCCTCAGCACTGTCCAGACCTGTCCTTTGAAGAAATGGCAAAGCAGTCCGGTTTTCTACAGAGACACCTGGCAGCAGAAGTCAAAGTTTCCAGATGCAACAAGACAGCTGAGCAAAATTCATCAGTGCTGACAAAAGACCCATCCACGCTGCTATCAGCAGCTTTCTGTTTTCACATTTACTTCACCAGAACAACTTAGGTAGACAAGTATTTGTCCAGTCTACATGTGTACCTACAGAAAACAAATTTTCCCCTTAATTACCTGCTGAATCAGTGATCTGGCCTCCTTTGATACATGGTCTGGTATACTCAAAGAAGTATGAGTGTTTATTCCTGACGGATGGCACTCAACCAGAGTCTGGAGAAGAAAAAAAAATAATAATCAAAGCAGGCAGATACATTTATTACTTAAAAAACTGTAGTGTTGGATTATCTCCTAGTATACGTGCAAATTAACACACACAGCTAAAATTTCAGTGCTTCCTAGTATGTCTCAAAATGCCGAATTAATGTTTAACAGTAACATATGGCTTCTACACTGTCCCAGGAAATAATACTAAAACTATTAGGGCAAAAATTTTGTAAACATACAGAAAGAATGTTAGAGAACTTTGATTTCACTGTGGTTAAGAGAGCAGCAACATGGGTTTTGGTTATTTTCTCCGTCTTGAGTTTGATACGGTTTTATCAAGCTGGTATGCTGAAGCTGGAGCAGGTTTGGGCACACCATTTGTGAGAAACTACTTGTCACCAGGTCAGTTGCATCGAGTAACTTGCCCCCAGCCCTACCTTCCCAGTGAGAAGTTCAAAAAGAATGGCACCCAGGCTCCACCAGTCACAGGCTTCTGTCTCTTCTAGGATAGCACCAACCTCTAAACACGAGACATTTCAATTAATATTAAAAAGGTCAGTTACACCTTCAAAATTAACATATATTTACAAGGTGACTGTTTAATGCTGACAGAACATATACTAAATACCACCGAGCTTTCATTATGCCTGCAATTCAGTTAGCCCTTTAGCCACCTACAGATTGCATTGTTCAAACACAGCAACACTATACATTTCATGCATAATTTGCCTTTTCCGTGCATACACAGGCAATTTCAAGACGTGTAGGCATTACAGTTAGGATTCTTCTACACTAGACTAAAACTGGACAGTGACAGACAGCAAAGCAAATGTATTTAGAGAATTTACCCTGGTCAGAAGAGCTAGACTGACCAGAGTGGCCTGATGCATCCAGAAAAGCAGTGCAAGGGAGGTTATAACACTCTACTGTATGCCTTAATTTTGTCTTAGAGGGCAGGATTCATCTCCTGGCTAACCCACACCCTTTGCTGGGACCACCCGGCTATTTTCACAACAGTCTCTCTTGTCTGTTGGGAACCAGACAGACAGACTAAATCTACTTCACGTAGCCTAACCACAGCCAGCAACTGCGTATTGCTTCAGCTCAGCCCAAATTCACCTTAGCTACCTAGGTACAAAAAGTTGTTTTCCCTAGCTCCAGCCAGCACCCAACACTCTCTTATTGCTGTCCATGCACAAGAGACAGCGGAGAGGTGAGATGGGAGTAATGGAGTCCCTTGCCACACACATTCACGTGTTCGATAGCATGATGCTTGCAGAAAACCTGGCCTTCACTGACTCAGGCTTTAAGCTACAAAAATTATTAAATATAAATACACCACACTGTCTGCTCTAAAACAGGCAGAAAAACAGATTTCAATGAAGATTAAATCTTCATTTTGACTGTCAAAAAAATGCAGAAGCTGCACTAAAATAGCTTTGGTGGCAAAAGCCACACCAGCTTCCCAGCAGAGGACAAGAATTAGCATATAGTCACATAGTTGTTGCAGTGAAAAGCACTGTGGCACGTTCAAAAATATCTTGCTCATCATTTTATGGAGCTTAGCATGAGCATGGCCAAGGAGAACTACCGGCGAGTCACACCCCAGGGTCAGGGGAAAGGAAGGCAGCAGCCCCAGACCTCCCCAGATGCAGAGATACACACACACGCTGAGCACGGGCATGCACAGAGGGCTGCCCCCTCGGCCAGCTGCCGCCCAAACTGGAAGATGCTCAGCACCTTCTAGGAGTAGGCTGAGGTTGCTGTTGCAAGAGCAACAAGGAAGGATGGCTCAGACCTCGTTTCTTTAGGTAGGACATCCCTCACATGGAAAAGTTTATTACAGTTAATGGTGTTTGAATGCCCAATACATCACTATAAGGGTGCCACGCATTAGAATTTATTCCATTCCTTACAGATTAATACTTCTATAAGTATTAAGAACCTTTTACAAAGATATAATGGTAGTCACATGAGGAACTGTATCAGCATAATTACATGCATTTTTAAAATGTTTTAAGATCCCAGGCAAGCATCCAGATGAAGTTGAAATTATGGTAAATTGAGAGAATTTGTGTAAAAATCAAAATCTATTCTTGCAATTTAATTTTACATCCCTTCAGAAAGGCAGACCTTCTAGGTAACTGTCCTTTAAAAGAGAAAAACAAAAAAATAATAATAATAAAAAATCAAACTTGGGCCTTTTCACATGAACCAGCTGGCAAAAGGTTTTCATAGCATCTCTCAGTGAAACCTACTGAATGGAAATGCCTTTCCAGTCTGATTGTGATTTGCTAGTGCTGTATGTTCCAATAACGTACAGTCAAAAACAAGAGAACATGAATGGAAAGTAAAATCTGAAACCAAACATTTTAGGCTTCTTTAGAGCAGAGTTTCCTTTCCTGTGTTGCTTTAATCCTGTGGATATTCTAGATTAAGACAGCTTTTTTCCAAACAAGTGAAGATTTTTATTTTTAAATTAATTTCCACACTTATTGCAGAATAAGGACACTAAAGCCAAGAGTCAATTAAGATTGACTACTACATTCTCTGTTCCTATACTACCATTAATTTCCTATATTGACACATCTCAAATTTTAGAATAATGCCACAAAAGGTGATAATCCATTCTTCCCCAAAGACCTTCAGTGGGTATGGGCGTCTTCAGTTACAGCCCAATATAAAAAAAACATTCTAAAGGCGAAAAAAAAAACAACTTATTCTAAGCACAGCAAAAAGAGATATTACAAAAAAAATAATTTCTGAGTTGTGGTATTATTTCCTTTTTTGTTGGCAATCACAGCTGCCAATCCAGTTCTTTGAAGCACCAAAGTTATGCTGCCTTCTTTCACAGAATCACACACTGTTCATTACAGAAAGTTGATGTAACCTCACTTACTTCACTGGTGAAGAAAATGGACACAGTAAGTCTGTCTCCAGTAAACTAGAGTCCACTTCTCCAAAATCCAAGCTCATCTTTTCAACTGTAAGAACTTTCAATATATGCCAAGTCAAAACAAATGTCTTTGCAGATCTCTTAAGAGAGCAGCACTGAACTCTTCCATCTACTTTTGACCGTGACCAAAGTGACACAAGGGGGCTAAATTGAAAACAGTCACATAATGCAGATTTGTCCCTGCGCTGAAGGGCTCTGGCTGGGTTCTCATGCACACAACAGAAACTGCATCTGAGTATCCTTTTTTAGAAAAACTAAATTTTAGCTCAACTTTTCTCCTATTACCCAATGTCTGCTTTCCTGCTGCTTTCCCTAGGTCCCAAAGTTTCCTTACTTCAGGTTAAAATAAATGTTTTCCTAAAAAAAAGAAAAAAAACACATTGTGAATACTACAGATAAACATGTGTTGTTTACATTCCCTTACTTCAAACAGGTCACATTACTTCTGATGCAATATGCTGATCATAATAAGTTCAGGATATCACATCAATATTACTGCATTTTATCTTGACTACACATCATGGGAAAATTTAGAAACTATAGATTATGAAGTGCTTTCAAGTGATACAGAGTAGCTAGCTAATGTAATATACCACACAGGGCATATGCTTTTTTTAAAGCTTTAATATTGCAATAAATCTGAACTACAATATCTGCCTTCACTAAGAAAACATTTTCATCTCAATCCATCAGCAAAGTAATTTAGACAATAAATGGTAGCGACCCATAAGCTTAAGTGAATAACATGGGGATATTTGTGCCAATTCTTTACTTCATGAACCTTGAAATCAAGGACTTTATCCACGTTTGTACAAACACAAACGTGCACACACATGTGCACGGTTGTTGGTGTTTCTAGGACTAGCAGTACAAAATTTGCAGAAAAAATATTCCTAGCATTCTCAATTACAAAATCCTTTTAAAGAGGAGAAATAAAAAAGTAGGATAAAAAAAAAAGTAGCTCTTCCAACTTTACTGCAACTTCATTAAAAGGGAGAGCTTTCTTCTTTCTCGCTTCCCAGTGCACGCCCATACGACATCTAGCACCAAGTACCACACGTCAACAGCAATGCTAAATTCCTGCACAGAACCAATTTCAACAGCAGCCATTGGGGTAACTGAAGGGAAGGAGATTTGTAAAATGCTATCAGGTCCAGACGGAGACAGATGGTACAGGCAAACACCTTCGCTACCCAGCACCATCCTCCTTCCAGAGCAGCTGGTCTCAACTGAAAGGCCATTTCTTTATGGTTTCCATACTTATCTCAATATTTGCATTATATGCAGTTAATACCTTACTTCCTGATAAGGGATACGTAGCTGACAACCCTCTGTATTTTTAAATAGAAGTGCCAGTTCTAAAGTAAAAAAGCAGAACTTCACCTCTCTTGGTGTTCACCAAGAGCTCATTTTCTCATTCTTTCTGCAGCACCTTAACCTGAAATTCTTCAGCATGAAGGGTATATTTCAATGGCTTTTACTACCACATCTCAAATGTTTTCTCCCAAACACAGCTTCCTCCAGGGCTGACAGTAAGGCCTCCTGACCAGCACACACAAGCAATAGTTAACTTAAAAGAAACCAGGCTTAAAAGTGGATTCAGACATTCACTGTGCAACTCAGGCCAGATGGCTTGCGAATCACCAAGAACAAAAACTCAATCAAAAACTTTGTGGGATAAACTGTAACATCAAAAAAAAATTCATCTGAAGTCAGCTCACAAGAAAATAGGCTCTAGGTGAAGTAGTGCTTCTCCAAACACCTAAGAGTCAGGAACAGCTTTGCATGGAGGTGGTTTTCCAGGAATTAAGAAGGGAAGCATTTGACTCTTGGTAGATTGTTAAGAATTTCAAAACCTGAGATGGCCCTTTCTCTTACCCTGTGTTTCAAGCAGAAACAGCATACTTTCAAGTATCGTTTCTGCACTGATAAGAAAACAAGGAGACCCATCTGAACTACCATCAGGTGTCTGAAGCCGTTCAGGAGGAAATGGACTTGTCCAACATCCTGAAAACATCAGACACAATGTTTTCCCCTTCTGTGGCCATTAAGATAAACAGTATTGCATGAAAAACCATTAGAGTCACTTCGGAAATTCTATTTACCTTACACTCATTTAATTTTAAAAGCTTACTATTTTATCATATTTTAATATCTATATATGTAAAGAAGCATTTGCAGAGAACCAAGTAAAATGAGTCCAAGCTAATTTAGTCTAGGTAGGCTCAGTCAGCCAAGATATCATAAGATACAGTCACTAAATAACACATCACACAAGCAATCTGACCATAATGCTTTGCCTAAAATGCTTTAGCAATTTATAAAACACAGTATTGAACCATCTATAGTTAAGTATAAAAGGTTTATCATGGTCTTTAAACAATAAAGTAGTGAGGCAAGTCCAATGAACATGTGCTAAGATCAAATGGAGTATGAAAATAGGAAGTTTCATCTTAAAGGTATTCAAAACCATATAAGCATCTATGTTCCTCTTTGGAAGAAATTTCCTCATGTCATTAAAAGAAAAAAAAATTAATAGAGGGAACTGTGTTCTTTCCTCCTTTTAGCAGCCCAAGATGGAATTAAAACTTCCTCTAAAATAATCAGGTGACAAGAGAGACAGACTTTTTACTGCTCTGTTATCAAAACAAAGCAAACAAATTAATCTCTCAGCTAGCTCCATTTATTTTCAAAAGGCATCTTCTATACTATCTTCAAGTTTTAGCCCCATCTGTAATAATAGTAGTAATTAAAAAAAAAAAAAGAAAAAAAAGGAGAAAAAAAAACAAACCACACACACCTCACACAGACAAGTTACAGTTTCTTCCAGAATAATTAACTGGCTTTTACCTCAGCAAGACTAAAACACTGGATTTTTTACAAATCAACAGCTTCCGTACATCTTACTGCTTACTCTAGTTCCAGAGGCTCAAAAAAACCACAAGAACACGTATTTCACCTGAAACATGTAGTGTACTTACAACAAGCCTGAGTCCCAAATCACATCAGATTATTTTCAGGAAATACCTGATTCTCTTCCCTAAACCTATGCTTTCAATTACCTAACTCTGGGTTCATGACATCTTGCTATTTTGGGAAGTCAGGTGTCTTTTTTTTTCTGTGGGACACTTCGGTGTCTTTGGAGAGCTGTACCACTCCAAATGGTTGTTGTAAAGTTGTTACTCCCAGCTTCACGATAATCAGTGCTTTTTCTGCAGCTCCAGACCTTTCCTTGCTATTCATGCCAGCCATATATTTTTCATGTTAATGTTTAGTCCTGTTTCCTATTGCCAGGGCTTTTCAAATCAAGTTAGCCCACCTTCACTGCCTTTGCTGCTCAAAGCTCATTCACCTGCCCTGGTTTTTTTCCTTTCCTTTTTAAGATTATCCTGAAACATTAAAGTCACACAAAAAGCTAGGACAGAGTCAGAAATAAAATCTAGGAGTCCAGTCTTACATTATAACTGTGAGACTAGCCCACCCCTCGACACCTCTCAGGGTCAATGGCACTTTAATCTACCACAGTTATTTTGCTTCTTAAACAATCTACTCAAATTAAATTACTATAATACAGAATAGCAGATTTAATGAGTGCCTGCAAACTCCTACTGAAAAACACATACACAAATAATATGCAGGTTTTCCAGCATCAAATATCTGTTTGGTAAACAGAGGCAAACCATTTTTTCCTTATTCAGTAAATAAAAATTATAGCATACAAGCTAATAATAGCAACCCAGCAATTTTTATTTTCATGCCATATGTTTTAGGTTATCAGCTGCACTTTGCATCTGTATTTTCAATTGTCTAAGAGCAGAAGTGACATCTTCATTTGGGAGTACAAAAATCAGGTTGCACATTGAACCATTTTGGTCTTTTTTGGAACAAAATCCTTTACCCACAAAGACTTCTTTTTTGCTTAGGTTTTGCATTGCATACAATTAGTAGCAGGTTAGATAAAACCAAACATACCGTATATTTACGTGTAGGCTTCTGTGAAGGCTAGTTTGTGTAAATAAGGCTTGATTATAGCACACAGCTTATGAAAGCATCAGAATAATATGATGCGTTACTGATGGCCAGTTTCCTACTTACATTTTCTATGAAGCTAAGCTCCCTTTGGCTTTACGATCTCAACAAGCAAATCTCCAGTTTTTAGTAAACACAGTCTGGTGAAAACTCATTGTTTGGACAAGAAAGAAAAAAGACTCCAAAGGCAGCCCAGTTCTGAAATCTCGCCCTTCGATAACACTACAGGGATGCGACAGAACACATCCCTGCAGACTGTAAATAAAACATTTCATTCACACATCGTATTTACACAAGATGTTAGACCAGCAAGCCGCTTCTACAACATGACGCTTCACAGGTTAGATCGAAAAAGTACCTAAAAGATTTCTCCTCATGAGTAAATCCTCAACTTAACCTGTTGTAGTTGAAGACAGTCCTGACTAGGCTGTGGCTGTAGACAATTTTGTCTTTCTCACAGGTATTAAGAACATTATGAAGGGGCTTTTTTTAAAGAAGTTACCAATTTGATTTTTAAAATCATGACTATCAAGAATGGAATATAATTATAACTCCATTTAAAAGGTAACGACTCTTTATATTTAAAATCACAAAGTTGGCAAAACCGATACTTAAATAACAGAAGGTGATCATTTGCATTTCAAAATTCATCTATCTTGCTTTTCCCTCAATTAGACCAAAACATGTTGATTCACAGGTTTGTGTGCGTGTTTGTTTCTTTTTTAAACTTATTTATAGAGCAGAATAATGGCCCCCCTGCTAGGCTGGCATTTGCTCAAGTTTCTGTCCGTGTAAATTGAATCTGTTACTGGAATTTTCCCCCCTTCAGAATACCAAGGCACATTAACCAAGAGATAAAGAGATACATTGCTGATACTATCAGCCACCAGGCAGGTGGATAACACGAGGGATTTTCTGTTAGTTTTTGTGGGGTTTTTTGGACAAATATGTGATAAGAGTTCTCAGGGGGCATGGAGAGCAAAGGGCTGTTTAAACAGAAGTGAATCATTCTCATCTGATCTGCTAATAACTTTGTATTCAGACATCAGCTGCTTAGTACACTTTAAAACATTCAGAAAACAATATTACTATAAAAAGTAGGAAAGTTAAAGAAAAAAAAAAATCACATAAACCTCACATTAGTCACCTTAACCGTATTAACACAGCAGAAATTCTCAGTTACAAGTGCTCAGTTTCTTCTTTGAAAGCAAATAGGTTATTCTTGGCCAAACACACACACACAGTTTTACTTGAAGTGGTGTTGAGTTTATAGGGAATGATTTATAATCCATCATTTCCCTTGTGGGTTAGAGAAACAACATTTGACTTATCATAGGTGAACAGCAAAGATTTAGTTTGGCCATTAATCAAAGTATAGAAGAGGTGCTACTTTTAAGCATCTGCAGATAGCTTTGTTGTTGCAGTAGTTGGTTCAGCGCAAACTTTTTTTTTTATTGAGTAGAACTATGCAAGAGTAAAGTGAGTTATCCAGCTTTACCAACAAATTCAACGCCACCATAACACACCGTGACTCTGAGTTTGCGAGTACAATTCTTGATATGCAAATCATTAGAAATAAACCGCATCTTCCATCTCCAGTTCTTATGTTAAGTTAGGCAAATTAGAGCCAGCAAGTACAAGAGCAAAATCCATTAATGGTACAATGCCACCTGCCGTCAATAGTGGAGAAGTGCCACTTCTTGCAACAGATTTAGCCTTGCTTTTAATTTATGCACGATATAAAATGACAATTGCTATTTCATACAAAATTAATTATATTGCTAGCAGGGAATGGCATGCGGCTTTTTAAGCTCTCTCTTCCCTCATCTTTTTGACACTTCTCCATTTATAATGTTTGCATTTGTTCTATTAGTTCATATGTTCACACTGCATAATCTCTTTTCTACATATGCAGTCACATTGCCCCTCTGCTTTCGTAGGGTAACAAGAGCTGAGCAAGTCCTTGCTATTCACTATGGCAAGGATCTGATCGCTGTTTCTGTACCAATACTTCCTTGCTTTGCTTTAATACAAGGTTACACCCTGAGGTACTGAAAGCCTCAAACACAAAATCCTAGATTCTGCAAGCAAGCTCCACGTAGTTGGACGTCTGCTCTCCCCTGGGTCTGAAAAGCTTCAACATTAATACATTATTATCCCTAGCCCCACCAGGAATTAGATTCTGATATATAAATTGTAGAATTTAGACTTCATGTTTTCTTTCAATCAATAAAGCAACTTAAAATTTAAAGATGTCCTCAGGCACTTCATTGCTAAGTACTTTATAACTTGTGCTATAAAAAAGTAACACCTTAAAAATTATCAATTAAAAAGATAAAATTGTTTCAAATATATTTTTTACATCTTTCACGTAACTCTGCAATACAAATTCCTATTTTAAATTGAAGATATCCTGCAATCTGTTTAAATTTCACATTCATCCTCTCCTGTTTTCTGCCTCCAAAATTTGCTCCTCAAAAATCAATGCTGATAAAGAACTGCATCCCAAGACTCATCATCTGTTCTCAGCCTCCAACACCAAACCCCAAAAGACAGTGTTTGGATAAAGGCATCTTTCCTTTCTTGCATACTTTTAATGAGTGCATTTAAATAACAAAATGTTGAAATCATGTAACATAGAAGTTATACATCCAAATCCTATTCTATCCCAAACTCTGATGAGAAAAAACACACACCAAGCTAAACACACAGAAACAAAATTTTACAAGCCAAGTTTCACTGCATCCTTCAGTTCGGAGAGAAAGGGAGAGAGAAGGCCGAGTACCCAGAGGTAGGGCAACACAGCACACAATACTGGAAACACCGGGAAAATTCAAACCAAAAGAGAGACTCACTTTGAGTCACTTTATTTAGTCACTATTGTATTATAGTAAGAAATCGTAAGACCTGATGAAATTTTGGGAAGATCATTTGTTCATCTCTACAAAACTGCAGCCCTTCCTTCAGCAGGAAAAAAGCAAGCTGTGAATAACAGTTATGATCAGTTTTAAAAAGCAGCTTAAAAAGAATTAAAAAAAATCTGAACTTGCCAATTTCTCTTAGTGTACTGAACTGAAGTACAAGTGTAATTTCAAAATCCTTATTCCAAGAAGCAGCTTGCACAGCAATGCTATCATGACAAAGGGGAGACAGGGGTTCGAGGGACATGGTACACTCCTTAAAATGAAAAACGATCATCCAAATGAGGTTTGGGGTTTTTTTCCTGTAACATAGGAGCCTAAAGAAAGCCCAGTAACATGATTATTTTTTTAATTTTGATCAAAAGCTCTAGAGCTAGATTTACCAGCAGCAGTAGCCCTAAGCAAGCCGCTTTGGAGGCAGCTATACACCACTGTTGAAGGTACAGGTATGGAATCATTGCTCAGAATAGAATGGCACTTGACTCCAAAATATACTCTGTACTGCTAAGTTATAGCAAGTAGTACTCTCTTAGACAAAAATTAGCATGAAACAGCTACACTAAAATAAGAGTACGTTTGCACAGGTAACATTAAGATCAAGAAATATGAAAGGTAAGAATCATAGAGCACAATTCAGCCATCTTGCATAGATCTGATATTTGCATTTGCAAATCTTCATCTTGTAGCTGCCAGTTACAGACAGACACACAAAGCAAACTGCAGCTTGGGGTAGGGCAGAGAGGGCGGAAAGGAGAGGGCAACTTAACCAAGAAAAGTCCGGATAGATACCACACCTGTGCTGTGAGGTGGAAATAATGATGGTGCGGAAAACTTTATTCTTGCATTTGGGGACTTCTAAATATTATTTCAACTGCTCCCTAAACACTTAATTACTGCAGGAGTTGGCTGGTTGGGGCTTAGGGGGAAAAAAGCCTCTCTTTGGATCCTCATTAAAATACAGAAAAATTAAGCTTTGACTTTCACAGCTCATTAATGGTGACAGGGTGGGAAAAGGCTGCACTTCCATCTTTGCTCCTACTCAACTAGGGAGCACTTTGTATGAGGCTGGGTTAGGGAGGCAGGAAAACGCCTCCTTCTAACATGACGTCACGCATGTTGGCAACCAGGACACGTTTCTATTTCACAACCACAAGAATTGCTGGGATTCTCAAATGCAAGGACTCCACAGTTTTCTTGTTCTTGAATTAGAGTGGGGCGAGGGTAGAACAAAGGTGGCGTTTGCTTTGATCGGTAAAGATAATTTCTTTCTTGTTTCTCTGTAACACCTGCCATCTCCCTTTTGACTTGCACCTGGACAGCAAAGACTTCTATTTACTATTAATGTCAAGAGGCTGGCATACAAATTTTTGTTGAGATCCTACCACCTTTATTCACAGAGAGTAGTTCCTTACTTTATTTCAGTTGGGGGGGTGGGGGTGGGTGTTGTCTAAAAGCCAGTTTGGCATCCAGTGTTTATTCTAAGTTCAGAACTTCTGTCTTCCATTGCTGGTAACTCTTATTCTTTAGCTACAGTTTTTGGAGCACATTTGCAGACTCTGAGCTTGAGGACTACCTGCATACCAAGGTACAACGCCTAGCCAGACCATGCGCTTAGCAGAAAGAGTACGTTGGCATTCCACATTCAGAATAAAGAAAAACTGAAAATCTGAATAGTCTCCCAGGAATCATTTCAACTCCAAAAGTAGCTTTTTTTTTTTAAGCCAGCTATGAATTTTTTAAAATATAAAGTTATAAGTAAAACACCTGATTTTTAGCTGTCACTACCATTTGACCACTATATTAGCAAAAAATAAATTGGAAAAAGGAAAAGAGGGAGGGCTCAGTTTCAAGTGCCATCCTTGCTATAAAAACCCAAGAGATATTGATTTTATCACCCTCATGATTGATGAAAGCAGTTCTAAGAAAAGAGCTCTCTAAACTATTTCAAAGCCCACTGTAACTCATCAAAAATGTCAGAGGTATCTCGGAGCCTATTAGGGTTGTATTTTTCAAACTGCTATGGGTTTTTTTTCCCCCATGTTCTTTGCAAGTATAAATTTTTGTATTTGTAAGGCTCTGCCCTTTCCCTTATTTGCTCTTTTCAGTTATCAGAATGTCCTCACACATAGCAAATAACTGCAAGAAAACAAAACATTCCTTAAATTTGCTTAAACAAGACATTCAATACAATTACACTTTACGGAAATGATCTAACAAACACCACCACAGTTCAACAATAAAGCAGTTATGAGCCCTCTAGCTTTTTAAGACATTCAGGAAAAAGAAAAGAAAATTCAGATATTACATGATCTCGAGCTTTATGCTACAGAGGCTCCGTGAGAAAGTATAAGCTGCTCATCTACTTTCCAAGCGAAACATTGTAGGTGATTGCTCTAACCTGGGGCACAGTACATTCTCTCTATGGCATCGTTGTCACAGGAATCTTCAACCTCCCTCCACCTGCTAAAATACGTTAGCTGAATGTGTCCTAAAAACAAAACGACAGGAGAAATCAAAACATTTTTCCCTTCCATTTTCTGCAGAAGTGAACTGTAATTACTCCTTTTGTAGCTAAAAACAGTATCATTAAGAATAATGGCATCATTAAGTACTAGAAGCTATTACTGGGGGTGAATTTGCTGCACTGATAATGAAGCTCTAGACAGGAAATGAAGATACTAATTACAAGATAAAACGCCTACTCAGTTAATTGGAAGCAACAGCGAATAAAAAGAAATGCATTTGCAAAAGTTCCTGACCTCTATCATTCAATAAGATGTTGTTTGGGTTCAAATCGCGGCACACAATTCCTTCTCTATGTAAAGCATCAAGGGCTACAACCATTTCAGCTGCCCATCTTTGAATGCAATCCTCTGGGATATAAAACCTGGAGGTTATCGCTAATCTTTCGTCGAGGTCCTGAAAAATTTGATGTATTTCCTTCTCCCCTGCTACTGCTATTTTGTCTTCCCTCTTTGGTGCTGTCTTTTTACTTTCAGCTGCTGGTAACAAAGCCAGGTCTGTTTCCTCTTTCCCAAAGTCTTCAGTTTGATCAGAAAACAGCAACACTGCTTCATCTCTTACCACGTCTCCCTCCACGCTAACATCTTGAGCACCTGAGAGCGGGTTGGAAATAAATAAACTTTCTTCTTTGCTTGCGACGTTTAAGGAGCAGGTTCCAAGCCCTTGAAACAGAGCCCCGTCTTCTGAACTACCTACCTCTGGGTCAGATGTAAAGAGGGTCCCAAGAGCTCCCTGAGTGACACCGCTTTGTCCATTTGCTTCCTCGTGGGAAGGATCGCCCACTCCTGGTGCCACATGATTTGGCTCTTGATCAAATGCTTTGCATGGCTCTGCAGAATTATTTAATTGTAAGACATCAGGTGTTTCTAGTAACTTTACTTCCAACATGTCCCTCTCAGTTTTTGTAAACTTTGTTGGCCTTGTCACTGCTGCCTCTTCTGTTTCATCAGACATACCAGGTAAGTTTATTAGGAGATCAGGCCTTCCTTCATCAAGACTATTTACATCATCAAAAGCAGCATCCTTAAAGGAGATAACTGGCACAGAGTCATTTGAACCCCTGCTTACGGTGTCATGAGCTCTCACAGTCATTTTGTTCTCTAGAGCATCCAAGCTTTGGTCCTGATCTGGGACAGAAAACAATGGCTTCAAAGGTTCCGATTTCAGGTTATACAATTTTTCTCCAAAATCAAGCCCCAGGAGCTCACTCGTGCTGTCTTTGCTGTCTATCCTGAAGAGTTCCATGGGGCTGTTCTTTGATTCAGTTAATGAGTCCAATATCCTAGTAGGGCTAGCTATTTCCGACTCAGCATCGTCAATGAAAAGCTTTCGTTCCTGAGATGCAATCTGAGAGGTGAAGCCATCGCTGCCAATGACACTGCATTTCTGTAAGCAGCTTCTCCCTTTGGTATTTAGACCTTCGCTCTCCAGTTTAACCACTGGTTCCTCATTTAGAGAGCCAGAATCAATTTTTTCTTGCCCGTATTCATTGCATAACGTTAAATAACTAGTAGTGCACTCTTCTTCTGAGCTGGATCCTGAGTCCATCCACTTTGAACTCCCATCTTCCTGGTTGCTGCTGTCATCCTGAGAGCTCGGTGTTAGGCTGCTCTTCAGTGGGATCACCTTCAGCGTGCTCTCCCCATAGCTTTCTCTTGAATCAGTGCTGCTACCGATTTCTTTAGGACTAGGTGTCGGCTGCTCCAGATAAATTTTTGTTGAACTGGATGTTCTGGGCTCAGGAATTTCAAAGCTTTCTTCAGGACTTCTGTTTAAGAACTTACTGACATAAGACCACAGTTTTCCTCCTGCAAGAAAAGAGGGAGGGGGAAGGGAAATCTCTTAATTTCACTCAAAACAGAATCGGTTTCATTGTGAAACAAGAAAATACCCTCATTGTCACAATACACTACCTGCTTATGCCCATAGAGCAAGTTGGATCATCTACCTCAGGAGAGAATAATTACAGGGACCACAACTTGCTTTTCAAGCAGATTTGTATTAATACATAAATATTTAAAGAGCTGCATCTGAGATTAAGCTTTTTTTTTTTTTTTAAACTTCAGTAAAGTCTCATTTCAGAGTCTGTCTCAAGTTGCATGGTGGTGACTACTCTCCATCTGCTGTCTCAAAAGAAAGCAAAAACTAGGGAAGATCAAATGGTTTAGTGCCCATCACCAGCTCTGCCTGTACTGAATACTTCTGTATCACAGCTCCAAGCTCATGAGCCACATTAGGGCAGACAGCCTAAAAACTACTAATTAGCAAGTTCGGTAAGGGGAAGGGAATTACCTCGTATTAGCAGGATAATCTCTTTGAAGAAGTGTATTTTGTTAGTTAAATATGGATGCATTTCTCCCTTTAACTTCAGAACTCAAGAACTTTTACTCCATTACACAAGGATTTATCGATACTCTCAGTTATATTGGCAAACCAGTTCCTTCATATCGAAGACTCTAAGAAAGTTACAGCTCTGAAAGCAGTAGTTAAATTTTTAAAATACAAACTAGAACTCTCTTTCCAAATACTGCACATATTAAAAAAGCTTACAGATTACAAAATGTAATTTGCACAAAGCAAATCAAGAAGTGATTGCATCTCTTGCATGTGCCAAAGAATGTGGCTGAAAGCTAGAAAGCCACCTTTGATGACTTTGCATTTTCCCTTAAGTTAAGACATTTCAATTTAAGATACTACAGAAATTCTGGTAAATGCAGGAGTTCTAACAAAATCTTTGTAGAAGAAAAAAAATAAGTATCCAGCCCACTGGGCATCTACAAAGTTCTGATTTTTTTTTTTGTGTGTGTGTGTAGTTCTGTCTTTTTTTACTTATTTGGGTAAAAGAGAGTTTTATATTTTTCCAAAATACAGTCTCTGATAGTTATTTTTAAACACTCTCCATATCAGGCAAAATTCCTTTAAGAAGAACAACAAAAGAAGAAAGTATTTTTTCATTGCCTAGGAACAGGTTTTATATATTCCCAGGTATTTCAAAAATAACTTATCAAAGGCAGAAAACCTTGATACTTTAAAAATGAATTTAAATAATATAATGTGGAGTTTTCTTGCCCTCCATCCCCCTGGCTAAGACAAGACTTGTTTTTGAAGGGGGGAAAAAAAAAAAAAAAATCTCGCTGGTTGTGGTGAAACTAAGTATATTAAAAATACTAAGAGGGAATTCTAACAGCTTGAGTCCAATGGTAAAAATGACAATTTAGATCTGTTCATCCACATGGTTTCTGCCATAAGCCAGAAATGGATTTAGTAGGTCAGAATGACCCTTGCCACCTTCTAGAAGAAGATAAGAAAGGATGAACAGGAGCAAACGGAAGCAATGCTCGTAGAGAAGGGAACAAGCACTTTAAACACTTACCCAAAGACGCATTCAAAATACCTACATGCGCGTCATGCCCCAGTAGCAAGACATGGCTCATCAGTCACCCCCAGCCCAGCGAAGCTGGCTGCCTCCCTGGACAGCAACGGACTCTGAGCTTCCCTGGATGCAAGCGACCCACTGCCCTGCATCGGTGAGACCAAGGGACCTGGCCCTGCCAGAAGTGCCTGGCGAGCAGGACCTTGCCGTCGTGACAGGCAGTGGTTCCATGCAGACTCTTAAGATGAAGCCACGTGCCTTAAATACGGCGCGTTAAACAGCTGTTCAGCAGGGCAAAAGCAGAGCCAGGGCACTGCCGTGCCTTCCGAGCCCTTCAGAATTACTGGTTTTAAACTCATTTCATAAAAAACAAAAGTTGTTCATCCCATAATTGCCAATTCTTTTTCTAATTTTATGGGTTTACATTTATCCATGCTTTTGCTATGGAATGGCTGGGAAAGAAAATAACAGAAAAGAGAATGAGAAAGAGAGAGAGAGAGATAACATACATATTTTTATATACGCATGGAAGATTTTCTCCTCTTTTCCACACTTTCATTATTAACTCTATATTAACCAGGCATGGAATTATTTAGGGTCACTCCATGCCAAACAATAAAATCTCATTTGACAACTACACCCCTGCTACATTTAATAAAACACTCCCAGTTTCCCCATCCCACCTGCATTATATCAATTTGTACAAGCAAATGTTAAATATTTCCATCTTCATATTACTAGTGTTTATTATTCCAGTACTGCTTCACAAATTCCTTATGAAAACACAAATCTCAGGTTTCAAAGAGAACGTGACCCACAAAGACCCACATTACATTTTTGCAGCTTTGTACAGTGCCTGGCACAACAGCACCTCAGCCTCGAGGCACGGCTTTAATGCAAGTATTACCACCATCAGTCCTTCCTCAAATGTAAGTAGTAAGAAAAGGTTTTTCTAATGGAGGCCTGGGTTAAGCTTTGGACCCAGGGATGCAGAAAGCTCAAAACCTTATTTCTGTGATCTACTGTCACATTTTGTGCTTGTGTCATTGCTGGACACCAGGTGTGCATTTACATGTGACACCTGAAGGGCTCTCACTGACCTAAATGTTTCGTACCCCCACATTAAGGTAAGAAGGGGCTGGGCTGCCCGGCAGTATGGCAAGTGCAAGAATTATCCTTGCACAACATAGCTTTTCACCTATAGACAGGTCAAGCTGCTCTCAGGACAACTCCTGTCTTCTGCTCCCTCCACCTCACTTCATGCAAGATTTTGTGCTGCCTCCACTAGATTTTGGCCTCTAACTCAAAGTCTTAGTCTAGCTTAAGAAAGGAGGAGACCCAGGAAGGATTAAGGAAGGAGAACAGACATGTTAAGATCAACCCTTCAAAAGCCCACAGAAAAATCACTGCAAGAGTCAAGAGGTTCAAACTATGTTTTTTAAAATGTTCAAATTTCAAACACTTTTGGGAAACATAAAATTCACAAAAGACAAAAAATATCTCTTTATCCTCACAGGATTCAGGAATTCACCACTGTCTACCTGTGAAAACAGACAGAACTGCAACAATGACTCATTTTCTATTAGTAAACATGTTACTTATCTTACCTTTTTAAGAAAGAAGTTGCTCATTAATAATCACTTGGATTTAGGAATCACAGTGGACATGACTACTTACTGCAATTTAATTTAGAGTTAAATGCAAGTAAATACCCCCCTCCCAAAAAAAAAATTGTTATGTCCAAATATGTTTACACACAAATATTTCAAGACTAGCTTCCTGGTCAAGTGGAAATACATAAATAAGTGCTATTCGATAATTGTGTTCTATAGTGAAAAACAACAATTTTATTCCTTTCTGAAAATGTCCAATCCAGGGTCAAACAAGAGTGATATTTGTATCTGGGTATATAATTATGCCTTTATGAATGACATACTAATAATCTTTCCCCCTTTCCCCATGTGTTGTGTAAGATCAAGAAAACCCATTAGCAAGCCATGCTAATATAGTAACAGGAATCTATAAAAACTAAAATTACAGAAATCAATCCAAACAAGTAAGTTTCAGTCACTGTCAAACAGTCTAACATATTAAATAACTATAAAAGCTACCATTTGAAGCTAAACTTTATCAGTGTTTAACACAATTTCAGAGGTACAGTATTAACATAACTAATTATTAAAGATTATTTTCTTCTACCATGCATTGACTCTACAACCAGCCTAGCTCACTCTTTCTGGTTTTATTAGCACGAGAAAATTACCAAGCTCTACATTCTTCTGCAGTTATTCAATGTAAAATTACTTATTAGAATTGCCTTACTTAACCACATTTCCAGCACTCTGGAGGTTATACCTCTGCTTCAAGAGGCAGAAACTAAAACATTAATGTCCAAAATAATCAACAGGAAATTTCAGCATAAAGTGATCAAGAGATGAAGCTGGCTAGGAATTCTGTTAGTTCTATAATTTTTTTTATATTCTTGCAAACATTTCTGCAGGTTTTTGCTATTAATAGCACATGATGCATGAACATCAATGAAAAGAAGATACAGAGACTATATAGTTGATATCATAGGATAAAATCTGTCCTGGTTTTGGCTGGAATAGAGTTAATTTTCTTCCTAGTAGTGCGTATAGTGCTGTGCTTTGGGTTTAGGATGAGAATAACGTTGATAACACACTGATGTTTTCATTGTTGCTAGGCAACGTTTACACCAAGTCAAGGACTTTTCAGGTTCTCATACTGCCCCACCAGCAAGGGGGCTGGGGGTGCGCAAGAAGCTGAGAGGGAACACAGCCAGGACAGCTGACCCAAAATGGCCAAAAGGATAGTCCATACCATATGATGTCATGCCCAGTATATAACTTGGGGTAAGATGGCCTGGAGTTTAGACTGCTGCACGGGAACTAGCTGGGCATCAGTGGTCCGCAGGTGGTGAGCAACTGTGCTGCACATCACTTGTTTTGTATATTCTTTGATCATTATTATTCTCTCCTTTTTCTGTCCTATTAAACTGTCTTTATTTCAACCCACAAGTTTTACCTTTTTTTTTTCCCATTCTCTCCCCCATCCCACTGGGGTGGGGGGAAGTGAGTGAGTGGCTGTGTGGTTGTTTTAGCTGCCTGTCAGGTTAAACCACAACAAATGAAACCTAACAGACCAGCAAATTTAGTCTCCTAAACATGTTTTTGTTCTAGCTGACAGGAAAAAATTCATGACCTGTTGGATTTTTCCTCGCCCAGTGCTCGGACACTTACCATTTCAGCTTCACATCCCGAATGACTGGCTGACTAAGGAAACATATTCCAAAATAAATCAATAGCTTTTGCTAGCTTGGCCCATGAATTTACTTTGAAGAACAATATACTCCAATTCCTGCAGAACTGGAATGCGGCTAAGAATACAGTAATCACTGTATTTAGGAAGTCCCAAACAATCTCAAAATGAGCAATCCAGGCTTCCAAATAATTATGATAGGATAGAGAAGAAAAAACAGAATACTGAAAGACATCTGCTTGAAGTATTCCCTAAAACTCGGCCAAACTCTCTACATCACAGCACAAGAATTTTTTTATGGCCAGGAGTACCAATCGTAAACCATGTACCTCATGTGAATTAATATTTGTCCTTACTGGAAAAAGAAAAACCTTATGGTTTTCTTAGAATTGCTGTCCTTTTCAATAAAGACACAGTTACTTGTAAAGTTCATCCTGTTAATATACAACAACATAAAATTATGTTTGTACTGTTCCTGGGCCAAAAGGGAACCAGTCACGTAGGCACTACCATGATACAACAATAACGTTTCACAGCATCCCAAAGGCAGCCACAGTGGTGTTGCAGCGTACACATGAATTGGAAGCTAATCTCCAGCCTAATCTTTAACATGGCAGTAGTTACAAACACCAGAGTCTTACATACACGGCTGCTTCCACTGCTGCTGGTGAATCTCTGCTACAGAGTTCGCTAGTTTAGGCAAAGCTCCCACTTCCCGATGCACTTTGAGCAAAAGCTATTATTTCAAAGCAGCCTCCTGAAAAAGTCACTTGCCAAGGACGACACCACCTTTCCTACATTTTCCGATCGCTGTTGAATCTTTATAGCTAGTACTATCTCCTTTCCTAATGACAAATCCTCAGCTTTGCAAGCCAGAACGCTATCACCTTGCTGTCTATCAATTCCTGCGTGCAGCAAGCCTCTTCAGCATGAAGTTTCTTGAGTGCTCTCCAGATTGATAGGAACTCCAGCTTGTTTATGCTTAAAGAGATTTGACAGCTTCTAACAACCACTTAAACTTTGATGTCCCATGGAAGCCCCCCAGCCTATTTTTGAAGCATCTGTTTCTAAAATTTCTGGAGTTAGTACTGCCAAGAAGAAGCGAGGCCTTATTAACATCAGATTGGCTCTCCACCACACTAGAATTTGCCAAGTGCTTTGCAACAAAGCTACAAGATAACTTTATGGACTTTCATGCTTCTGAGACACGCCTCCAATTGCAGCCATGAAAAAAGCCTGGAAGAGAACCCAAGACCTCCCTCACCAATTTTGGCCATGCAATGGCATCACAATTTTAAAAATAAATAAATAAATAGATAGATAAAAAAATGTTGTCTTTAAAGTCTTCATCTGGAGCAAGAGTCTGGGGTCAAGCTTTCAGAATTCCATACAAGATTCAAGAGTGCTGCATTTAATAATACAGCTAAAATTTATTACGAACAGGAAATAGCAAGCTGCTTAGCAAACACGTGTCTGTATATAACATTAAAATCTACTCTGAATTTGCTGTAATTCAAGCCATTGCACACTTAAATTAATATTTTACTCTTGAACTTTCCAATGGTCCAGTTAGCATACCTAACAAAATAAATCATCATAATTTGACTGGCAGTATCTTCTTCCCTACTGAAAGATAACTACTTGGGGTATGAACATTAAGAGCCTTCATGAAGTTATGGAATAAAATTTCAGAGACTATCTCTTAAAAAGCATTGTCCTAGAAATTCCTATGCTTTCCCAAAATAAACCACAAGTACTTTCTCTACTTATATTTGGTCTGAGACGGACAAAATTTTAAGACAGCTTTATCTGTAGGGATTCCAAAGTTTGAAAATGAAGCCTTTCTCCTGAAGCACTTTCCACCATCAGTCTCCTGCTACAGGGTGACGTGCAGAGGCCATGCAAGTCTAGAGGCAACAAAAAATTATTGCCCCAGTTAGGTATTTGGGATCAGGCCTTACACCTGCAATACACTTTTTTGTATGCGTTCTTAGGCAATTTACTTATGACTTTGTACCCCAGCTGTCCCTCTCTAGAACAGAATATATTACTCCTTTCCTGTTCTAAGTCCAGTCAGTAACTTCGTGAAAAGCAGGCTACTATCCTTAAATAATCTTGTTAATTCCCTGAAAATCAGGAAAAGTGTCCTTATAGTACATCATTGGTTTTGAATGGTTTGTGAACAAGGATAGAGGTGAATCCATTTCCAAACGACTTGCTGCTTAATCAGTAAATGAGGGAAAACCCTATGCAGTTTTTAACTTATATCCACAAGTGTCCAAGTCAAGTGAACCCATGTATCATGTATTACCAATAACAGCCCTCACCCACACCGATATCCCTTCTGGTTCCCGCCCACAGCACTCTCCTTCCTCCCCAGCACAGCCTGCCAGTCCTCCATCCGCTCTGCAATGCTCCCCAGTTCTTCCCACACTCCCTACCCCATTCCCCTTCAGAGCTCTCCCTGCAGAAAGCACTCATATCTTGTTAGCACCTCATCTCCCAACTCCACCTCAAAATAACCCGGCTCCCTCCCGTGTCTCCTGCTTGCATGGCTTTGACCTGCAGCTGGGAGAAAGGCAACAGACACCACCTTCGCTGTTGGCAGATCAAACAAATGGCATGGGGTGCTGCACAAGGCTGCGTGTTGCACAAACTTGATTTAGAAAGCACTTAGTAAATTAAAAATCCTTCCTCCATAGAACTTTAAACACGTTAACAGCCAATGTTGGTAAGAGCAAGACATTCAGGCCAAGCACATTTCACTGGATTTGTGACCATGTCAAAGATGACCAGGAGAGAGTCATTCTTCTAGAAGGGCAACACCCCGTCCATCCCAAATGTTAAGCTGAGGTTTCTGTTCTAACATGAATGATCATGCAATGTCTCCATTTTTCTTACTGTTGTCACAATAAAATTATCACTTCCAGGAGATGATCTTTGTCAACTGGTCACATTAAGCCTTCCTTAAAATCTTTGTTTTCATCTGACCACTACTCCCCCCAAATACCACTACTTCTTCACCCAGTTTTCCATCTATCTGGAGAAGGAACATTCTTCCTGAAGAGATGAGAAAAACTGTAGGTCTTCAGGAATTGCACAAACATTAGGAACAGATTTTTTTAACCTGTCTCTAATCCTTTGATTATCCTAGCTTTAAGGGCACTTGGTATCTGACAAGGATTGGGTTTTTGCTTGTTTTGGAGTTTGTTTGGGTTGGTTTTTTTAAATATTGTTTCTCCAAACAAAATGTACCATCTTATATGAAGATTATAGTTCAGATGAGACTCTCCAAGTTATTCAGCTGAATTACACACACCTCAACAAAAGTAGCATTGTACAGAGCAGCACTGTAAACCCTTGAGATCACCATCAGGCAGTACTGTTAACGTGAAGGTTTTTCTTCATGCATCACTGCTCATGGCAAAATTAAATCACACATAGCAGAAACAGTCATTCATGTTGTAAAGTTAACTTTAACTGGCCTCATGTGACAAATTGTTCGTGAAAAAGCCAAAATCTAAGTTATTAGGAAAAAAGAAATAAATGTAATAAAATTATATTTTTCTATCAGTTAGCTTAGTTCCTTCACATCATCCAGTCTGACTGAATTATTAACATTTCCTAAAAAGAGAACTATTAGCAATCCCAAAATTTATATTCTGCACTCATTCTAAACAAATATGGGTAATTACATTTAGGGAATATTTAAATCCAGGTGTTAGACAAAAAAATCAAAATGTAATTATTTTGTGCCACCTGTTCCCTGTACATTTAACAGGAATTTTATAAATAGTTTGAAGGCACAACTCTGTGGTTCTGCTTTGAACTCCTGTGTGATGCCACCAGCTATTTTCTTAAAAATTCAGATCAGAATAACTATGTGATATTAACCAATAGGCAAATGTTCATGTTTTTTAACAGAGAGTTATTAAATTCTTGTCATTTTAACTATAAGATGCTAAAAAGATTTACTAGCCAAAGTTTACAAAAGTAGCCAAAGACTTTATCTCTGAGACATGACTGTAAATACTGCAGATAGCTGTTGCAGTCAAAGCACTCACTCTCCTGTAGAAAATAAACAGTTGGAAGCTTTCAATATTGCTACAATTCAAGTAACCCATCAGGATTTGAGGCCATTTGAAACAGGGATCACATCCACTGCAGAACAAGAGGGGAAAAGGGGGAGGCACAGAGGATGGGAGTGGGGTGTCTTACATGACATCTCTTAGGCACACTAAAAATATTTGAATTAGATGTAGAAGAGATTAATTTGACAGTGAAATGTACCATCGATTAAAACTTAAACCTTTGACTCTTTTCAACAATATACTTAAACAAGAGACAAACCTTC
Organism: Aramus guarauna; assembly: GCA_013400195.1. Classification (NCBI taxonomy): domain Eukaryota; kingdom Metazoa; phylum Chordata; class Aves; order Gruiformes; family Aramidae; genus Aramus; species Aramus guarauna. The sequence goes on from VXBL01007437.1 coordinate 3,698,802, forward strand.
TGCATGCTGTAACACGAGAAAGACAGACTCCTCGGAGATGATGTACTTGTGCAGACACACCATGTTGGGCACACAGCGGGGGATGATGGTCGTTCTGCTCCTGCTGTACTCACTACTTTTCCTTAGACCCTGACAGAGAACAAAAAGGTCAGTTGTACCCTCAGTTGCCTTTGGAGCCTGCTGTGCTCTGTGTTTATCAACCAAACTAATCTATCCGAGTTACTCTGGGCTTCAGAGAAACCACTCATCTGCTGCTCTATGCCCCTCGGTCCCCCGAGGCTGTGCTGATGGCATCTGGCGCATTTCCAGAGAACAGAAGATGGCACAAAGCTGCCATTAAAATCAATTACATGGGTCAATGTTTTTATTAGAATCTCTCTCAAACTAAGTCATCAGGATGACACTCAGTTATTTCCCTGTGACCTTTTTTTAAAATTTTATTTTTGTGTTGTGACCAAAAGACACTATTAAAAAAATTCAATTCAAGTTCTAAAGACAAAAGAATGCCTTAGCCTTACAGGTAATCCTCACATTTCCATTGTACTTTACTAAAGACAACAACCACCACAACAAAAAGGAAAGGATTAGTCTCCTTGAGAGGTAATGATTTTTGGGAAGTAGCACAGAGATGAAGTTGCCAGAAGTGAAAAAATTGATGGGGAGAGAGAAAGGGAGAGGAGAGAGAAAGAGAAAAAAAATTATGTCAATAGTGTGACCTATTACAATATTGATAAACATAAGCAGTTAAATGCAAAATTCAATGTTACCCTATCTGCCAGTAGATAAAGTGAGGTTCTAATATACAATATTCAGAAATAATCCTTTCTGAGGAACAAAAAGGTTTTCTGTACCCTGCACACACTTAAGACAATTTCAAAGGCCAGATGCACAAAGCTAAGGCAGGGTTGTAAGCCAGACCTGGGGCAAAGTTACAAAATATTAACAATTGATTAGAGCTCCATGTTTAGGACACAATTTTTCAGCCCTTCCTCCCATCAGCAGTGGGATTCATGTCAAAGGGATCCTGAAATAACGGCCGCAATAACAATTGTCATACTAAACTAACTCTCAGCATCACAGATGCTGCAAGCATATTGGGATCTTGATATGAGCATTTTCTGAAACATAAGAGTAATGTGAAAAATTTTATTCTGACCAATCAACTATTCGTTAATTCAATCATTTAGTAACATTAAACTCAGTTTTCACAGCCTATTGATGTAAATCATAGGAAAGCAGTTGTGAATAAGGCCAGTTGTCCATTTCATCCAGCATCCACTTCAACTAATATCATACTCTCCAGCTAAGGGAAGACCAAACACAAAGTGCTGAGGATGCACGTGGGCTGAGGAGAATTTTCACCTTCATCAGCAGCTTGCACATATCCTGAGCCCCCGGGGCTTTACAGATGTTTTAAGCAGCAGCACATTGAAACTGTGATTCTTTACCAAAGTCTGCTAACATGTTGGCCTCGCTAACCGGTGGCAAGTCAAGTGAGTAAACCAGGACATCTGAGTACTAGACACATTACAGAGAAAGGAAAGGAAAGGAACTGAACAAGTACAAAAAGAATTCCAGTGCGCTTAATAGGGATATATATATTAACATAACAAGAGAGATAATGCTGTATAGTAGATACAAATTGATCTTTGTGTGGTGGTGTATGTTAGGAGGCCAAACTCTTTAGAGAAGTAATAAAAGACTTGACTCACCTTCAGTATAAAAGTCTGCTGTGTTCTAGTGTCCATTACAAGCAAAACCTAAGCAAAAAGTATTCAGAGAAGTATGTAAGATTCACATGAGTAAGTTAACAAAGCACAGTTCTTAAATCTAATGCTGAATATTCTAACAAAGGAAGTGATATAAGTAATGATTAAAAAAAAATAAAGCCCTGAAGCATAAATTTGATAATCAGTTTGGTTTTTTAGGAAAGAAATATGACTGAGGATACAGTTCTGTAGAGAACTACCAGAATGTCACCTAATTCCCAATCAGCTTAAACTGACTGGAATTAAACTTAAAGAACGAATTGTAACTGTGTAACAGCAATAACCAGTACTATCTAATTACAGCAATAATCTAGCAGAACCCAGTTTATAGAAATGCGATGGTAGTAACACAACAAAGCACAAAAAGTAACCTTCATATAGCATTACCTTCCTATGCCACTTCACTTAAATCCTCACTGTACCTACCTTCCCAGTGCAACACTTTTCCTCATTAGGCTTCCTATCTATCAAGTGTGTCACCTACCAGTGGCTTACTGGAGGGTTTTTTAGTGGGGTGGCTATGTATCTGCTTTCCAGGGAGGTAAACTAAAAGCTGGCCACACACATGTCCAGGCCACCAAAAAAAAAAAAAAAGTTTTATCAACTGTATAGTCACTGCTGACTCGTTCCTCCACTGCCATTTTTGTTTTGCAGCACTCGTAAGCCACAACAGAAATGGCTGCAAGGAAGTCCCTTTGTGCTACCATAAACTAGTATTAAGGTAACAACAAAAAAAAGAAGATTTATTTAGGCATAAAAGAGCAGATGGGTTCACTGGAGAGAGGAGAACACCTACAGCTGCAGAGAGCATCTCTGTTAGGAGTGCATCACCTCTACTGAAAGCACTTTAAACACAGCACGGCAATGAGAGAAGTACTAAATTATATCTTCCCTCTTAGCAAGCTCAGTGTATTTATGTGTTGAAAACAAAACAAACAAAAATACGTATGTGTATATATATTTTGGAAACTGCACCTTTAGGGATCTGGTACCCTCCACATCTCTATCTTCAAATCACCCTGCTCAGGAGTTAATTGTTTTCGAACTCCAAGAACAGAGATGTACTTGAAAAGCACCAGCTGCAAGACAGCCACATGAGCAGCACAAGCGCAAGCCCAACCCTCCTCTCGGAACAAGTGCGTGCACCCACTGTTTATTTACAATAGACATTGTAAACTTCCAGTATAAACATTCACACACAGTTATACCAAAATATTTAGGCTGCAAAAACCAAACACCTAAAGGGCTGCAAATGTCAGCACTGGGGTTACCAAACTTTTGAGTTCAACAGACATGATACAGATGCTCTAAGTCAATAGACAAGATGCAGCGAAGACCAAGTCAGCTTGCATCAAAAAAGACTTCTTGCAGAGGAATGACGTGTCAGGAGATTCCCCAGGTGACGGGCGGACAACACAGCACACAGTCTCCCTTATCTCCCTGCTGTATTTGGGCAGCTATGCAGTCATGCCTGCCATCTCTGAAAGGATGAAGTCTACCAGGTTGACATGCTGACCTTCCCCTCGCCAAGAGAACCGCGGAGACAGCCGTCCGTGCGGTGCCCACAGCGGGGTGAGGTGGAGACATGCGAAAGGCCCGCAGGCCGGGCAGGAGGGGACATCTCAGGGCAGTGTTGTGCTGGCTTCCCCCAAACAGCCACTGCAGCAAAGCAACCTTTGCTCTTGGGGATGGCCGCAGTCAAAACACAGCCTGCCATCTCTCCCTGTCACATCCCGAGTATCTCAACTAAGAGAAGGAGAATTGGAGTCTTTTCTAATCGTCCTTCTCTCACCAAATTTCACCAAAAGAAATAAAGTGGCAGACACCCTCTCCATCTCAAAGACCACCTCTTTTACTAGGGTCGCACCCAACTTTGAAAGGTCGTCTATATCTTGTGGTGAAAAAAAACATCTACACAAGTTGGTGTTATTGAGATTTTTTCACAAAGGAATGACACACAGTTTCCATCTCAAGGGCACGGTAAGGAAAGGCAAATGTCCCCAGGCCACTGAGTTTGCCAAACCATTTTTCAGGCCTCTTACCAGAAACGGTGGAAACTAGCTGAATAAATAACAACTGTAAAACTGGTTTTGTTCTCCTTGCTTAACCAAAAGGCGTAAAATTAAAAAAAAAAAAAAACACAACCACCAAACAAACACTAAAGAAAACCAAAAGAACAAGAGGAAATTAAAGGACACTTTACAAGAGGTGCCAAAAGAAGGTAAAAATGGTTCGGAAACAACTATGCATTTACAGTCACTTTCCTCCTTCTTGTCCCAAGTTTGTTTGTAGCTAGCTACACACTGTTCACATTGAGGCAATAAATATGAGAACATATGTGATTTTTTTTTTTAAATGTGCCCTTTGACTGTCAATATCTCCCAAACAGGTGTTGGCTAAATGATTATAAATTGGCCTCTGGATACACCTCTTCAACTGAGCCGTACAGGACTGGCGATAATATAATTAGACCTAAAAACATCAGGCTGGTGAATGCTTTCCATCTGTTTGGCAATAATGTTTAGTTAACAATAGTCTTTAAAAGAAGCACCTTCAACTTCAGTTCTTAAAGTTATTTATAGGGCCATTCTTAACACACCAGCACTCTTGCTAACAAGAGCTTTAGCCACTTGGAAATTATTAGCCATACGGCTGTGTATGAAAAGGAATGGCAGCATTTAACATCTGTATCTCTCCAGATTTACAAGCATCAACCTCATTTAAAGTCATTTCTTAATGAACAGTTCCATGGTCTGTATTAATATTATAGTTGCATGCACAAAGATCATAAGGAGCCAAACATTTTTTTAATACCAACAGTAGGCCAATCAGTAATGAAGCTGTCAGCATAAAGGACAGAATAATAGCTTCTTTAACCCTCAAACAGGATTTGTTCATTTGTAGAGTAGAAGACACCAATTTAAAAACTGCTCATGGGTTTGCTCACCTTTATAAAGACAAAAATCTAATTTGGTACTAATTTGATACAATTGTCTTTCCAATAAAAGGCTCCTAAAGCCATCTTTTATTCCATGATAAAACAACTGCTATAACTAAAACTGTCATGAAATAATTACCTTTGATAGCATACCTTATTGCACAAATACAATTAATGTATTCCTCCCTTTCATTTTTCACACTTGCTTATCAGCACTGTATTAGCATATGGTGTAACAGAAGAGATTACTGAGCCCTCGCCCTATAAGACGACGTATAGAATGACTACCGCTAACGGGAATAAAGCAGACAACGGGTCCCTTTAGGGCTAGCTTCATCTGGTGTTATATTACAACATCAAAATGAAAGTAGCAGCTAGAGTTTTATAACAGTAGCAACAACAAATAATATTTGTGTGCCTTTGAGGTTAACTACCTAGACAGACTACCAAGTATTACTAATCAGTTTCTTTCTTCTTCCTTCCCATCAAGCATCATTCCTTCCCCCAGTGATGACCATCTACAGCTCCACTTCATTTCATGGAAAATTATTTAATCTGCTGATTCAATACCGACCTTTCTGTTGGTATTGACTGTTTACTTCACAAGGGACTCCAAGAAGCCCAGAAAGAACCATTAAAGTAACGTTAGAAATTCACCTAGTGCTGCTCCATTTGGCCCTGGCAGACTACTGTACATGGACCCTCCAAACCAAAAATCTGCTTCGAGGGCAGGTAGCCTGCATGCATATTACAAAAAGGTGGTTTAACCAGATTCACCCAAGTAATTAAAGGACTACGTGAATGAATAAATCACTATCAGAAAACTAACACTTCAGGAAGGGATAAGACCAGGAAAGAGACTGTCACACGTCTATTTGCTTGACCTTTTATCCCACATCCAGAGCAGAGAAAGGTGAGCAGGTCTTAGATGCATTACCAGGCTGCTGCAGAAGTGCCTGATTACAGTAAGCCTGCCATCGACACAAATGTCAACTTATTCTCCTCACCTCACGCTTTACAGCCAATTTCTGGATAGTAGCGCTATCCCAACAAGTCTTTCCTGTTTGCATTCCTTCGCACTGCTCCAACATTGCAAAAGGGAGTGCTTCCAAGTTCTTCAGTAATTCTTTTTCTAAGATTTCTTTTTAAAATGCGAAGCGACGATGGCACAATGGGGCAAAACAGGATTCCATGTAGCATTCCCCACTGCATAACTCTGTCCTTCTCCGGGACAGATCACAGAGAGATGCTCGCATTAGACCGGGCTGTTCCTTGCTTGCATAAGCTGATGGAACCTGTTTCACTGATGATGACTACTGTGTAACTTGTAGTATTTAATACCTCCTAACAATGAGCTGTCGGCTGTAACATTCAGCATCCTATCTCAGAGGGGAGGGAGAAAAATGCACAGCAGGGCATTCCTGGGCACTGAGCAACTAGCCTGTGACACAAAAGGAGACAAGGCAAAATCCTATTTGTATTACTAATGTACGAACAGAGTCAAGGTCTACGTATCACGCTGGCTTTTGCAGCACTGTTGCTTACTCGTTCTTTCCCTATTTTTCTGCATTGATGACAACCTCAACGTGGCCAAAAACACTGACAGGGAAATAGCAATTGCCACAAATAAATATACAATGTCAATAAGTGTATTCAGCAGCATAGCAAATCTTTTTTCTACAAGCACTTGGGCTCCCAGGCACATCACAAAACACAAGTGAACACAGCAGCGTTGCATGGCAGCATCTCAGTAAAGTGGCACATAGCAATAACCCTCCATGTTGCCAAATAGGATTTTCTACTTGTGACTTTTATTTTTTTTTTCCTAAGTCAAGGGTTAATTCTGATGCTGACAGCAGCTACTTAAAAAAATTAGCTTCTTAGATTTGATTTACAGTGTATCCAACAGCTTAGTGGAAAATAAATTAAATTCAATTCAATATAGTAGGTACAATTAATTGGAGAAAAATAAAATAAAACCTGACTGGTAAATAACCATAGTCTAGCTTTAAGAAAACAGTTAATTTCAGGATCCTTTAAATGCAGAGAAATTAGCAAATGTTTCAGTATGCTAATTTTCTTTAATTAAAAGATATTTCTGCAGTAAAAGCTCTTTCATATGCACTACTGATTCTTCATCAAACGTTAAGTTTCCAACTTAACACCAGTATAGCCGGTGGCAGCCTGAAGGTTTACCATCTGCTGCCACCCAAAGTCACGGTGGCCACCTTCAGAACATATGCATCAAAGCCCTGAGATAAGAGACTGAAGGAATACTGCAGAAGTCAGCATAAGGGGAATCACAAACCCAGAGGCAGGCAACAGGCAAGTCACCAGGAAAAAAGAACGTGGTGAACCGTTAGTCACCCTACCGAGCACCCAGCCAAGGTCGCGGGGGACAGCACTGGAAGAACTAAGTACTGCTCTAAATGCACTGCTCTCCTGCGAGCGGCCTTAATATAAATGCAGTCCTCTAACACACTGCAGACGTTTTCTTCCCCAGTCCCCCTTTCTTTTCCGGGTTTTTTTCCCCTCCCTTCCCTCTCCACCAGTACCTAACATTGTTTTTTTCCCCAGACTCCACACTTTCTGAACGTGGCATGGAACATACCTGTGCTTTTTATTTACTTGAGCAGGTTTTAACACTGATCAAAATAAACACCTCAAAACACATTTGCTTACAAAAATGTGGCTTTAAGTTCACTAACATGGGTTGAAAAACAGGTCATGCTTGATCAAAGAAAATGGAATAGGATCTCTTACTGCAGTACTAGATACTTGAAGCATTTTGAAGACACACTGGAGCTAAGGGATTACTTTAAAACCAGCTCCACTTTGTTATTAAACTGCCGTTCTATGCTGAAAACACATCATGTAATAATGTCACCAGAGAGCTATCTATTAATTCCAGTCCTTATCTGCTAAACAAACGCACTCTTATTATAGGATAGATTCTCTAGCAAAAGTCCCACAAACTGGAAGACGTTACAGATGATCACCTAGGATTTTTCTCTTTGCATTTACTTCACCAGTTAGAAAATCCCATTACAGGTAGGGACAGACAACCAGGAAGGAGACAAGTTGGTCACCTGATCCTAACACGAAGACTTGGGACTTCAAGAAAAGCTTAGCAGGGGCTGGTGCACGGCTGGGTGCCACGCTCAGGGCATGGTTGCAGTGATGAGGCAGAAGCAGGCGTGCAATTCCCCCCGCTCTCCTCGGCTGCGCCGGCTGTCAAGGCTACCAGGATTAAAAGATCTACTTAACACAGATTTATTCTTGTCACTTTTCAGATTACACCACCCAGACTCTCGCTCATCTCCCTCTGTCGTTATAAAAAGAGATTACATTTGGCTAATATGTATGAAAAATGTGATTATTGCTTATCCTTGTACCTGTGCAATATGAATTATCTTCAGTTTGCAATTATTCCTCCTTTCAAACCATTATTCTAAGGAACTTACAGCTCGTATATTCTATGACTTGCAACAATAGTGTACTTAAAAGACAAACAGTGCAGCTTTAAATAATGGAAATGCTTAGAAAGCAGCATATATTCAAATTCGAATTTTTAATACTTGTAGTTGGTTTGTAAGAGAGAGGAAAGTCCACTTTCTTAGAGCAAACTAAAAACTGGCCAATTAATGATAAATGGTAAAATATTAACCTAGAAAATATATCTGGCAGGTTTCACTAGAGAATACAGTTTACAATATGAAATGCCACTCAGCATCACAGAGTAATTGCCTGCCACCAATTATGTACTAAGCAACTTATTAATAGTTAGAAAGACAAACTTAAAATAATTTTGGTTTAAAAGAAATTACCTCTATAAATTATTTCTTTCTGCAGGCCAGAAGATACATACAGTTCGGCCTGCACTGGAATATTCAATAATTTAATTTCTATTTGATAAAGGGAAGAGAAAAAAATCTGCATTATCTTACCCAATCTTAGGACTGTTTTATGTCAGATGAAACAAAACATTCACTAAAGTTAAAAGAAATTTTAGTGAGACAAACAAGAAAGAAACTAGAGAGACACTAAGGGTTATAACAACAAAACACTCAGAAATGTTCAGATTGGTATAAAAGGAAAGACTTTGGGAAAACAAGTGGCAGGTGTTTGAGGGCAGGGAAGAAGGACCAGGACTCTTTCTAGCTAGGAGAGAGATCGCATTTTAAAAGTTGAGTAAACTTCGTTACTTGGGGTTTGAAACCTGACTGTAGTTTAGGAATAATCCTGCAGCAGTATGAAAAGGAAGGTAGTGAGCCAAGAAATCAGTTTTGACAACAGCACTGTAGTTGATTTGATTTTGTAGGACTTGCCAAGTCACTTAGGAAAGTAAAGGGTTATCAAAACATAAAACAAGCTCTTAAAAGTTTCTTTATTTGCATTAATAGCTGTTATTAGTATTACTCAGTTTCAGATTTTTAACCATTTTTGCCACTGCTATTTTCCATTATGCCATGTTTGGATGAGAACTTGCTAGTTGGTTGAATCCATTATAATCTGTTTTCAGACAATTTCTCTTTCTAAGCGTTGTAATGAAACAAAAATGAACGTCTGAACTCAATTGCATTATTACCACTCTCTTTTCCTCACACCTCTTCTGTAGACACAGCCACTCATTCAAATCCACAAGATGATCTAAAGATGCTTGGCAGTATGCACCTGAGAGCCAGGTAAGAGAAAATATCCGCTATGGTCAACTCAATTTCACAACTGTAACAGTCTTTAACCTCATCTCAAAATAAAATGTCGAATATTTGAGTTTCTAACAAACACCGAGAGGACACGGGTAACTATGCACAGCACACACACTGCCATAAAAAGAGCCCGTTTCTTCTATCCTCTGTATAAATTCCATTAAAACTAAGCATAACCTGTTTGAATTCAACTATGGGTCTGCAGATTATGCATGCAAACTCTACATATATTCTATATACTTCTGCTTTTTGGCACTTTCACTCATGACGTAGACAAGTAGTAATTACACTTCTTAAATATTACTGACTTGGTTCTTCTGCATATTTCTAAGGTCAATTCATTAAAATGGACTACAGTCAGAGTTATGACTTCTCACGACAGCACGACAGCCACAAAAAATAACCTATACTCAAGATGAACAGAATTGCTTCCAGTTCTTCAGAAAAGAAGTTATCTACTTCTATCAGAAACTCCCAAAATAATTTTAGCAAGGCCCTGGTGAGAGTATTTTATTTTATAAGGTTTCAGACTGTATAATAAAGCTTAACAAACAGTGTAGTGAACAACAAGCTCAAAGGTACAGACACCGGCGGAAGAAGTGATCACAGTCACACCAGTGCCAACACAGACAATGTGGCTTGATGGGGGACCAGGGGAGGGGACAGAAAAGACATAAAAGACAGTCATTGGTTACAGAGGCATAGTTATTACTTAATGCACTCTGCTTTCAAGATGAATCTTTAAATTGAATGAATCTAAATAACAGAGGGTTCTAAAGAATAAGAAATTGGGTTTGAAACAGCATTGTGAAGGTATCCAGCAGCACCATAACAAAGTCGTTTCTTTAGGGGCCAGTTGTAGCTTCAAAGGGAAGATTTGCCTAGGGCAGAAACTCAGCACAGAATCTGCAACCTTGATTTTTAATTAGGCAAATTTTGAAAGCAAAAATCTTTGCTACTCCAAAAAGAAGTTTTCTACTTTAAAACACATGCACCGATAAAATAATTGATCATTCTTGCTTGGTGATAACAATAGCTAAAATATTTAGATACTACCCTGTTTTCAATGAGGTGCCTCTGGTAACACTAACAAGAGCTTTGCTGCCCAATCAGCAGCACCTCAGAGTCCACAACATTTGCAGGACAAAAGCCACCTTCATAATTAGATTAAACCTCTGTTTTCAGAAATCTACTCACAGGTAGACTCTTCTCATAATAAACACATAAAATACCTGCAAATACCACCTAGTTAACCTTTGACACCATGAAATGAGCAAACACAGCAGCAGCAAAATTCAAGCAAAGTGTAGGTCCTCTTGGGTCTATTAAAATAGTCGGATTTATATCACAGCCTTTGCATGAGAGCAGAAGCAGAAGGATGGGAGGGGAGGTACAGATATGGTCATTCTTCTGTGAATTTTCACAATATTTTAAGGAGTTTAATAATGCTAAGATCTCTGACTCTCTCAGATTCAGCAGAAAAGGGTCAACCCTTCAAAATTTATTCAAGTGACAGGGAAGGTGGGAAGGCAGACAGAGAGGGAGAGATAGGACACCGGGAATAAACCAGGCTAAAATAAAATGTCTCATCAGTCTGCCTAGCCTAAAACAGTTTGAAAAAACCCAGAGTTTCAGGTAGCAATGAGCATTTTGTCTGTGAAAGTGAAGCCAATTCAAAACACTTCAAGAGGTTTCAAAAGAAGAACAAAGACTGCCGTTAGTCTAAGGGAAGGCATTGCACCTTTCAGCTTTTGATGGAGTGCAGGTTAACAGCTGGTTTTCTCGAGGCAGCACTGTAGCAGGCAGATGCCACTCTGGGCTTCAAGCAGCAGTAGGAGAACAAGTCTGCAAACCAACCACCACCATTTTTAAGTCAGTGTGTTTAAGCCAGTTTTGCACAGTATTAGGAAAGACACCAGTAAAAATGCCAGTGGCTCATTACTATCCACACACCCATTTTGCTGAAACTGAAGCAGCTACCTCAGGGTTAGAATACGAGAAGAGTATTTTCAGGCAAAACTCTGTGTGATGCTGAATCAGTTACAGACTTGTGCCCAAAAGTATGTCATCCTCAACACTGGCCCTGAAAACCAGAATCCATTTTCAAGAAGAAACAGTCTATGTCATCTGCTTGGATCCAGCAAGGATACTTACACATCTATTTGGATTTCTCCATGGTGTGAGCTTTAGGGCATATGCAAGCAGAGAAAGAAGCAAAGAACAGTGATGGTGAGGAAAGAAGTGAGATGGTGCTTTAAATCAAAGGCAGGGGCATTGTCTCCAGCACAAAGGTACATGTGCACACTTTTGTTTCATATTTGCATGCATTATAAAACCAAATAAAACATGCTCTGAACATTTGGGCTTAGAGCAGCTTTTCATTTGCCTCACAACTTTGTGAACACTTAAAAATATATGAAAACAGACAGCATGCTCAGAATAAGATTAAGTTCATAATAAGGAGATTCTGGAAGCAGGTACGCAGAATACAAAGACACCTGAAAGAATATTGCTCCCTTTTTCATACAATGATTAAACATTAACTCTGACCCCTATGATATTGTTTACACATGAGCCATCCAGTTGTATATACAGGCCTGTTACTCCTCACGCACATCTCCAACACTTAAGATCTTGTATTTCTGTCATCACCAGAACCCTGATTCTTCCCAGCTCTGCCTCAAAGACCTGGACGCGTTCTCAGCTCGCACCTGAGACACTTACTAGAGCTGTGGTCAGGGAGATCTAGGAGATCTGATAACACCAAGGACTCCAAAAGCTTCATTCTGATCAAGCATCTTCTCCAGTCACCGCTCATTATTCTTATACAAGAACAAAGATACCAAAAAGGTCTTTCTTGGTTGATTTCCAACACTTCTGCAGCCTCACATTGTCCAACTAATTCACAAAGTCCATGCCTACTGCATCCATTTAGTAGCTACTAATCTAGTTAGTGCCTACTAATCCAACAGATACGTGCCTTTTACAACCTCTCTCTCTGATACATATAGAGAGCAGAACATCGGCTAAAGTCTGTACTGACAACTGAGGAAAGAAGACACAATGAATATGAAGTCAGAGCTGAGAAAACCTTATGTGTTATAAAAACAACTGTAATACCTAATATACATAAGCCCTCTGAGGAGAAGTTACCAACTTATGCACATAATTAAAACAAAACAGGCAAAGCAAAACAAAAATCACTCCCCACAGTTAGGTTCAGTCCAGTAAGTAAAAAGAAACTGAGAAATACAGACCTTAAGAGGCCAGCTACAGGTTTCCTGATGTGCATTACAAATGCATAAATTGACCATGCATCAGTACATCATGCACAAACCAGGGACTACATAAGGAACTATCAAAAGGCACGAGGGAATTGGCATAGCAAAAAGGAAATGAGCCTTTACAGTCTGCATTAGCCACTGCCACATTGCTGAATAATACATCATCTTAAAAGTATTTGCTAAGGTGATAACTAATCAGCATTATCAAAACAATGCAGCAATTCTTCTGGTCTCTTAATTAGGCTTGCAAAAAATCCGTATGGTCTTTTACTGTTTATAGAGGGGTATTACCCTGGGATTTTGGAAGACACTATTCGCATGAGTCAAAAATAAGCTTGGCTTCATTGCTGCATCTCTGTCTTCGCTGGGGATTTCAATTCCAAATTCTTATGGAAGGAGAACAGTCATGTGTGTCCCCAGCCCCCATTTCAAGTCACAGTTCAAAAGTAGGAATTTCTACACTTCTATGTTTCAGGTATCCACCAGTCTATTCAACTGAAAACACATCTACTTGTCCTTACCCTAGTATTGTAACCATGACTTCATTTTTGAAAAACAGGCCTCAGTCTATTGAATGCCACCAAACATGTACCTTATCCTTTAGCTCAAATATATTTTGCATGACCTTACATGAATTGCTTAGATAAAAGCCTTTTTTCTTCTACTTTTGTTATTTTAAAGTGCAGATGCATTTGAGTCATTTTCCCCTTTTGTTTCATATCCTTAAGATCCACAGCTTCAAAGACAAAATGTCAGCATGCAGTCGATTTATGACTGAACTCTTGAAGAGACACTGAAGAATTACCTTGTCAATCACCCCAAGGACTCTGAAGGCCTTCAGTTCCTCGGCAGGGCTCCTTAGGTTCCAAGAGGGCCTTGAACTTAGTGATCCTGGAGGCTAATGGAAGATATCAAAGATTATACATCAATCAGGGTGGTACTTGAAGGAAGACTGCCTGCTGAAGCAAATGCCAGGCCGAAGGAAACTAAATTTATCATAAATCAGAGAGAGTGAAGATGAAAGGAGAAGTTTTCTGTTTGTCCTTAGTGGGGGGAAAAAAAACCCAACTTGCAAGTAAATAAAAATCAAGATAACATTGAAAACAAAAATTTTAAAAAGAAAAAATAATGAATTTCTATACTTTCTACGCTTAATGGAACCTGGCAATCGATTACTCAATTCTTACCCCATCACAATAATCAGTCAAAGCCTTACAGGTATTCTGGATACAAAATAATTCAGAGATCACTGAGGAGGAGAAAGCAAATTAGAGGCTTTTTAAGTCTGAAGAACATAAAATACAGAATTATAAACAAGGTTCTCTTGCTCTCTGGTGAGCTTTATGAAATCCTTTTAATAACAAGGTGCACAACAGAAACTATTTATAAAACTGCCTTAGAGAAAGGTAGCTAGCTATGTATCATTATCTAGAAATTAACACCATAGCAAAAGAATTGGCAGGCGCTAACTATTCAAGTAGTTAATACACACAGATTTTTGTCCGTGCTATGTTTTGTAGCTTCTCAGGGCAAACTGAAAGCTTGCATGTCAGAGGAGGGAACATTACAACTGGAAGTCTTCTGGGACAAAGATCAACCTCTTAAGCATCACATGTACCTCTGGCACATTAACAAACATTTTCAGAAGTTTCCAGTTGCCAACTGAGAGACTTCATTAGATCATCCTCCAAAAATCCAACACGCAGCTTCTACGAGAACCAAAGACCTGGATCTCTTCCTCACAAATACGGTAACTTCATTTGCAGAGTTGTTGAATGCCAAAATCCTTTTAAACATAACCTGGCCTTCCCAGGTACACTTCTATTGCACAAAGGTAAAGGAAGAGCAAGGTGAAACTCCTTGATTTTTAGGCTTCTAAGAGGCAAAAGCTGTTGATCTAATTTGTACATGTCCTGAGTCAATATTTAACAAATATGTCACAAAGGAAAAATGCTGGTAAGCAATTATGCTGTGGATTAAATTTTTAAGTATCAGAGAAAAATCAAGAAGTTTTCCCTTATGATCAGAAACTCCCAGAAAAACTGAAGATCCTGAACTAGGTAATTCCATTCACTTCCTTCCTAGTGTCTCCCCTCTGGCATCCTTACTGTGCTATCCTCAAAGGCCAGGGCACCTCCCTGAAGCCCTTTCTTTCCCAAAAATCAACTCTTATTTAAGCATTGTCCGCAAAATTCAAAAGAAAGGGTCATAAACACAGATTCAAAAAGCATGGAGAAAAGTGTACTTTTCTTTTGTGTTCACCTGCTGGGCTCGATGTTTAAAAAAAGAGTTTATTATTTATCTTCATTTACTTGTCTGGGTCTTAGAACTGTTTTGTCATGTAAACACTGCCAAGCAAGAGTAGCAACAGCAGTTGAGAAAATACAGGCCAGATTCTACAAATCACTAAAGGTTTCAGCATGAAGAAAAAAAAAAAAACCTGTACATGAAGTTTTTTCTCCAAATCTAATTTAGGTTCCACATTCTAGTGAGCTATTGGAAGGTCGAGGGAGTTCTTTTGTTGGGTTGTACTTTGAGAGCGTGCAATTTTTCTGCAATAACGAAATATTTGCTTTGAAACAAAGAGTTGTGCTAACACAGAGTTTATTCATGACAAGATTTCAAAAGCATTCTAAGGAATACATTTAATGAAAGAGAGTATTTCCAAATCCTCTAGACTACTATAAACAATTTCCACTTCTATCTGCATACTATTACATTTTATAACCATTCCTCAATAATCAAGCTTTTAAAGTTTTCTCTTATGCATAACATTTCAACCATGAATTAAGTTCATACATCTCTACAGAAGTTAATAGCTGTCTAATAATGCTACAGAATCAGATTTCACCCACCATGTCTGAAAAGCCCAAAAAACCCAGTATATATTTTATATATATAAATTTATATAGTATATTTATATTTATGTATATGTATATTTATATTTATGTATATGTAAATTTATATTTATATAGTATATATAAATTATCACCAACGGTGGCACAGTCAGTATTACTGCGTACACACACTGTTTTTCATATATGCACTCTACAGTCACTTCTTACCTTAAAACAATTTACAATCGCATCCACATCTCCATAGCTCCCAGTAGCATCTCCATTTTTATCAGTTTCAAGTTATTTTTTGCTCTTTACAGTACTTTGGTTTCACTGTTGCAAAGTCTAATAGGAGAGCCCAGTGATGGGGAGGCATCACATTCTGTCGTGAAGCAAGTCGGAAGCAAACTCTAAATACCCAATTCTCAGAACTACAGCAATTAAACACTCTACGAAGCCGCCTGCTCCTCTGAATAGAGTAAAAATCCAAGTTCAGCATCTAGCCAGCCATAAGAAAAACAACTAAAAAACGCAGCTCTCATCAAAAATAGAGGAACAAAAAAAAAAAATGCAGTAAGGAGAGTAACAAAAAGTCAAAAGCTTTATTTGCCTTTAGAAAGAAGGTATTTATATTCTAAAGACAGTGGCAGGCTATCTCTGCCTGCAGACGGCCTTCATCAGCCTGCCCAAACACTCAGCATGCTGCTCAGGTATCCCAGGACTTTGTCTCCTGTGGTTGGGCCCTATATGGTTTGGAAGGTATTTCCAGACTACACTCAGAGCTGCACAGCTGGACTTACCTGACTTAGGACTGGCATCACCAGTTCCTTTCCCACCATCATCTTTTGGCTAGCATGTGCTATTTCAAGTAGACAAGGATGATGCTGATTGTGATGCTGGTCTCTGCAAAGACTTGGCATCTTGTGGCCACCGCTTGTCTTTGGAAGGCTTTAGTTTTGCAAGCTACACAATGAAATATGGCAATAGCTCTTGCCTCAGCTTTGGCATCACTGCCAGAAGTTTTAAGAGCAGTGAGAGAAAGAGAAGCACACCATCAGCCAAGAAAGAGGAAAAGCCTCTCACCTTAACCTCACTGAAGGCAAGAGCACTATCCCCAGCCCAGTGACACAAACACCATTTGATGAGAAATCATTTTACTGCTGATTCTGCCACCTTTGACAGCAGTCACCACAGACCCTCAGGATAAAATGAGCACTTTCACAAACATCAGTGCAGAGCTGCACATCAAAATGCGATCTCCCCTCACCGTTCAGAGGTCTATGTCTGATGACTTCAGTAACTGTTCACCTGTAGCATGACCAGACCCTCAAATGCAGCAAAGAGATGCCCAGTTTTGAAGCAGATGCTGCTGGCCTGAGGTGTGAGGCTCCACACCACGGGTGTGAAAGAGTTTCTAGCTCTCCTGGTCCGGTCCTGGCCCCTTCCTCACTCTGCACCATGGGAAAACAAGGTTGCATCTCTGCATGCATCTGAACGTGGACAGAGCTATGGTGTGCTTCAGAAGGTCCCCAGTGATCACCGCCTTGGGACTGCACCTTCCCTGAAGCTAGGACACATCTGGGACGAGCAGCAGACAAGCATGCAGAATGTGATCTTGGAAGCCTTGAGACTGAATTTCTTATTTTGTGTTAGATTTACATCTCACTGAACTATAGCAGTGTATTTTCTTTACACTTCATGTAATTTTCATGCACATTTAATGAGAATTTTAGTAAGACACCTGATGAAAACTGCAAAGACTGAAGACTGCTTTTCCTGTTTGGGCATCAGGCTTGCGTGTAACTCTTGTTACTAAATTGCTTTGAAAATCAAAAATAATTGACATTTTAAAAGACAATAGCTTTTATAATGGTGCAAAAAGAGACAATTTTGAATATAAAAAAATTGGGCATACATAGAGCCAGAAATAATTTCAAAGAGTGAAAAAAACCATGCACTATAAAAATATCTACAAAGTTAAAACAGACCCACAGCCTGTACGTGTAGCTATGCTCGGCCTCACAGCTGACAGCTATGTAAGACTGCAGCTTTCTGACGGTCAATCCGGTGTGACTCAAAGGCTGTTGCTGTAGCTCCCACTCAGGCTTGGAGGTGGCTCCCCAGAGCTGCCACTTATAAAGAGATAGAGGAGAAAATACAGCCTGAGAATCTGCAAAATGGCCTGCTGCTGCCGTCACATGGCATTCTTGAGCGTTCATCGTCCAGAAGGCCCTTGAGGCTGCCGTGCTGTGCCAGAGGAGGAAGAGAAGGACAGCATTTGCTGCAGCTTGTTTTTCCAGAAGGCCTGCGTGCCTGTTTACAACCTCCAGAAGCTGTCTCCCACATCTCCCACTTGTACAGGTCACAGCAAGGCTTTTCTCAATGTTTACAAGACTCTGTCAAGTGAGTTCCCAGTTCATGGTTAGTCACAGTTGCGTCAGTTCCCTGTGCTTCTTTTAAGCCTTAAGAAATCTTTTATCCATCCTTAAGCCCTCTACCCATAACCTTTTTTTAACAGTGCCAAGGGTTCTCCAAACACCTCCTCTTGTGCTCCTCTCTTCACCGCTCAGACTTGCCAGCAGCAGGGTGGTTGCTAAGGATGCTATCCTTGAGAGCTACACTGTTGGCTTTTTGTTGAGGCAAGAAAAGTAACAAACTACTATTGTTCTTTGTTTGGTTTCCATGGCATCAAAGATGATTTTTGCTTCTCAGCTCTGAAATGCCAGGCCTTCACCTCTAGGGAAATCTGGTCTTTGAAGAGGCAAGGGTCTGGCATTTTGGGCCGCAGAAGAGTGGCTCACTTCCTTCTGCCCCAGGCCTCCAGAGAAAAGCCACCATGCTTTACATCATGTGGTGTTCAGATGACAAATGGGTGGCTTGGGGCATGCTTGGCAGGCATAGCCTTTTGAGACTGCTGCACATGGCTCAGCACACGGCTGGCAGCCCAAGCCTTCGGGAGATATGAGGGGCTGAGGGGTGAAGGACAATAATTGAACCTGCAGTTCTGAGCTTACCACTTCCCTTGCTGGACATTTCTCTGGCCTGGTGGACAAGAAAGAAGTAAAATGTCATGTCTAAGAAGGACAGGTGAGCCTAGTTTTGATACTGATCACTGTGGTTGTTCCTTGTAAGGGCACAACAGGAAACACAAAGCTATCTACACCAAACATGGGTGACAAAGCAGTTCTGCCTTGTAACAGCAGGTCATGAATAAGAATACTTTGCCTTAAATGCCCGTGCTTGCTTACTAGTCAGACCTCTTCCTCCAAGATGCAAACGGTCTCAGCATCCCCACTGCCCATGAAGTTCCCTACACTGAACCATGCTTCCCATAACAAAACCACACTCTGCCAGTTGTAACACAGGCACAGGTACTGCTAGGATACAGTATTTGTCCATTATTTTCTTGCAAACCAATTTCAGTTGTATGGTTCAAACTGTGCTGGGTTACCAGGAATAGCAGCACTTAGCAATGCTTCTAGGAAAGGCTTCCTACATATGCAGTGGTTCTTCTCAAAGACTTCAGTGTCCCTCCAGCACAGAAAAGTTGATGAGAGACCTCTTTACAGATCCACACAGGCAAAGAAAGTATTGTACAGTGTTATTTAAACATTCACATGTTATATCCTGTCCAAGCACGAGCATTTGAACAAGAGAGGGATGGTATCAGTCAGCATGACCTACAGCAGTAGGAGGTACCAGTGGTAACAGACCAGCCTTGCCCCAGCATGACCAATGGCATGCAAATAGCAATCAGACAAACATCAAGCTGGTGTGAAGTGAAGGTGCAAAGAGGCATACGCACTAACCTTGTACACCACAGACTTAATTTCTTTAGGAGAAGGACATAACATATCTGCACGTTGCCACTAGTACCTCCCAAGAATCACAGCGTATATAGATGCAGATAATTTCACTGCACTTATTCCTGCCTGCATGGGATGGAGTAATTCACACAAACTCCAGTATAATCTATCACGGGGAGTAAAAAAGATAAGCAGTAACTAAGGTGCAAGAATTCAGGTCTGCTCAGCAACCAATGTGCAGGAAGAGTCATGTTCCTCGCTTTCCTCAAGACACTAAGCCAAAGCACAGAGCATGACAATCCCTAGTGGTTCCTACCACTACCCTTAAAGTAACTTTGGAAAATAAATCCTTCTACCACTATCCTTACAATGACTTTGGGAGATAAGTCCTTCTTCCGATCAACTTTCATCTATCAACTTGGAGACGAGCTGTTCCTCACCACCACCATCATGACCCATCAGCGCCATCTGCCCTTGATGCCAGCAAATTCCAAAGCTCTAAGATAAAAGTCAAGTTCATGTGTTATGAAGAGTAACAAATAAAAGGAATTAAAATATGTGTACAGACTTAGGTAAAACAAAACCAAATCATGGAAACCTGGCTTTCTTTGTAAAAAGGAGAATAATCCAGGTGCAACATTTTGCTTGTGTAAAGTCAGATTTGCCCCAACTTGTCAATTTTGAATTTCAACACAGAAGGAGAATGGTATTCTATTCTCACCACTTTTTTTTTTCTTATCTTATCCCAATTAATTCTGCTTTCCTTTGGATCTGCAAAGAAGGCCTGTGCCTTATTCAGTAGAGCATAAAAGAGGGAATACTTTACCTCTCAAGTTCACATACAAAAATGCAACCTATTTCTTCCTCCTTCCCAACCACGGTTAGTTTTTAAACTTACAAAAAGGCAAAAATAGGTTGTTCATGTTTTTTTTTTCTTGTTCTGTGGTTTCCAAACACACTGAGGTTTTCATTCAATATAGATTCTTCCCCATTTTCAGGGGTGTCTGACCCAAAGAAAGACTACCTAGTAGGAGTTCATATCAGTCCAAAATACTAAATTGTTCAAAGTACAATTCATAGCAGCAGCAAGACTCCAAATCTCACAAAATATATCCCATTTGGAACATCCTCAAAATTGCTCTTGTGGGCTCTCAACATAAAAAAAAAAGCTACCCTTCAAAATCAGTGGTTTGGCTTTTTCAATTTACTTATTAGGCAGTCAGATTTTATAAGGCTTCCCATTTTTGCAGCAATCATCTCCTTAAAGCATTTTTAGATCTGTGCAAAATAAGAAGCAATAGTCTTCTGCCCTTTTTGTCCTCACTTGATATAATTGTAGAGAGACAGGAAGTTGGTAACTGTTATATTTACTACAATAGGGCAGTCATCGACAATCACATGCAGTTTAGCATGACTGCAGTAAAAGTAAAGTAAGAACAGATAAGTCCCAAAGGAACTGGTCGGGGAAGGGCAAAGTAGAAATTTATTGAGGGTGCCTTGGAACAAGCTTTGTTTGTCCTTTGTACAAGTACAGATAAGGGTGCTTCTGCTTAAGAAGGTGGGAATTACTACAGAAACTCCTCAAAAAAATCAAGCAGCAGCTAATCACTCAAGGATGTCCAAGAGGGACATCTGAAGGTAACAGGAAGAACCTTTGCTTACTTTGTAGGAAATTCATCTCTCATCCCCCAGCCACGTCCTTTGTCATTTCTGATACACCATTATGGGCCAGGCTAAAGAAACCAACAGCCATTCCGCTCCCTACAAGACCAAGCAATATTCTCATGTATTCTTTAGCATGATTAAAAATCTTTGTATCATCAACAGCAAGTAGGAGGAAAGCATGCTAAAAAACATGTCTGGATTAAATTAAGCATTCTTCGTAATGCTATGAAATGCAAGAATCAAAAAAGAACAGCAACTTAAAGAGAAACGCAACATCAAAATACTCCTTAGGCCTGCTGAAAGAGAAATTCCAGAGAGTTTTTGAACATCAAGCTCGAATGTGATTTGCTAAGAGACAGGACAATTTAATTATACCAAATTCTGCTTCAGAAAACAAGAAATTAAAGCCTACCATAGAAACAGATGCATCTTCAGAGGATTTATGGTAGAGACTGGAAATTTTTTCGGCACGCATAAGGTATTCTGCAGTCTTCCTTTTCACTGCTTCTCGACGAGTTGGACTTGATTCACCTCAATGGAGAAAAAGAAAGTTATTTTTTCTACAGAGAGCGCTGTACTGAGTAGTCAAAGCACATCACTGCTTTGATTCTACCTTTTTCATTTCCTTTGGGTTATTCATAATCAAACCTACACATATGCATCTTATAAAAAGCAAGTACTAAGATCTCAGACTTCTACAAAAATAACAATTTAAGCCTTGCTATAGACTAAGGTAAATAAGTAGTCTTACCTCATCTTTCTGTGATCTGGTATATGTTCCTAAGGTAGCATAAGCAGGAACTGAAACAAACCACTGACCTGAATATTGTACCCAAAAACCCCCCTCAATTAGGGAAGACATGATAAGACATTTACGATGAAACAATAAAGAAACTTGTTTTTTCCCCATGTTTCTAATACGAACTTTCCCAAGTATAAAGGAAAGCCAGAAATGCTATCAATAGCCAGAAGGCAACATGAGAGGAATCAAGAATTCTTGCTCACAGCTTTCTGATGATACCTGCTCCTTGCCTGTTGGCTTGGGGTGACACAGGAAGAAAGGAAGAAGTGCAACTACTTCACTTCCCAGACAGCTGAACTATTTGGTTATGTCTAATCTACTCAAACTCTTGCAAGAGGCAATAATCCCGTGATACCGCACAAATTCTGTATTCACTCTAAAACTTAGTGTGTTTAGACATTCATATCACGAGCAGCACATCCTTATAACAGACTCAATTTGTGATGACAACATGCAACCAGTCAACTGCCAAGAAAAGATAAAAAGATCATGAGCCACAATTGTTGTAACAGAGAACTGAGATTACTATGCTGAAAAATAGTTCCAGAAGAAGTCAGAGCAACAGAAGAGATTTCATATGGCCCTGACAGTCTCTTCCAGCCATAACCGAGGCCATCCAAGACCTGCAGAAACACAGCCTTGGCTGTGACAGGCTTCTGCACCACCAGGTGCAAGCCAACACCTCTCACAAACCGATGCTCAAACAGGGCAAGGAACTGCAAGGATATCTGACTAACAGCTACTCAACATGAAAGACAAGGCAAGGAACAGGAGAGGTAATAAATTAAATACGCAAACACACAAACCCTAACCAACAGCAGATAACAGAGACAATAACAAAGACTAAAACTCATAAGACACTGATCAACGGGCCACAAAAGGAACCTCTGACTGTAACCTTGAAGAAGTTCAACCAGAAACTTGGTAACTGATAAGAAAAAAAAAAAAAAAGTAAAAAACCCCCAGGATTATTGTGGTTTATCAAGAATGAGTCTCATAAAGAGCAAACTTATTATGGGATGTCCACGGGAGAACTTACTGTGTAAACACTTGTATGCAAAACATCACGAGATGCTTTTGGGAGGGGATTATAGGAATGCATAAGATATCGTAAGATGTTTAGGGGCAGGATTAAAGGTAAAGAAATGGAAGGGTCAAAGTGGAAGGGGGGCACAAGCATGAGAAAACAGAGGTAGGAATTACATGGGCCGATTGTGTATAAGCAGGCTGGTGGTCAGTGCATTTGTCTGAGTCCTGTACCTGACCACCACTGTCTGTCTTACCTTCTTATTAAACTCTATTTTTCACTATTTTCTGCATGAGTGCACTCATTATTCTCTGTGCATAAGACACACCAACAAACTTCAAGCCAGATAAGCAGGCAAGTCAGACAAAGTGTCTCAAAGCTGGATCAGAGAGCTGGGGGCAGCTACCAGAGAGACCTGAACAGCAGGTCTTTCCCTGACCAACTATAGTTCATAAGAGGTTGAGCTGTTCACGCTGCCTGTGGTTATGTAGGTGTCTGTAAATGCAATATCCTTCTGCCCTGTGTCAGTCTGTTTGTGGTCACCCATGTCCATACAGAGTACATGCATGCACCAGCAAGCCCCCACTCAGAAATTCGCACTCAGCTTCACTACTAGCAGTCAAGGGGTGAACTGCAGCCGTGTCTGTCCAGCAGCTCAGGGCAGGAGGAATCGTTCTGATCCTTGAGTCAGCCAGATCTGGCTAGCTTTAACACCGACTCCTTAATAAAGGAGAAGGAGCAAGTTGTCTGACTGCTCAATTTTCCCAAAACACTTTCAAGATGGCAGAGGATAATGAAAAACCAAGTACAAGTTCTCTTCAGAAAGTTCATGAAGAGTTCCGCTGCTGTAGGCTCTCAGAGCTGCTGTTTCCCCCCCAGCCCAAGGCAAAAGGGAATGAATCATTGCTCTTGCTTTTAACAATCCTTAGACTCAGAGAGCGAAGGCGGCAGAGGGCTCTCTTCCACTTCATGTTGCCATGATCTACTACTAGTCATTTTTACCTTGTTAAAATAAAGACTCCTCCTCCTCTCGTATCAACTACAAATGACCTAAACACACCAAACCATCATACGGACTCCATCAAGAATAAGCAGAAGAGAATTACAATCTACTCCAAGCTCTGCTGTAAGTGATCTATTGTAAATCTTATTATCCACCTCACAGCACGAGGGAAAAGTGATTATCACCTCCTTGGACACAGACACAGCCCTGCTCTGCAAAAACCTTGGACTACACTTGGTTAGGGGAGAAGCCGGACAGTCACAAATTCAGTGCACTTTCAGCATACAATATTATGGATATTCAACAATTTCTCAGTAATTTCTCTCATTCTAGACTTCGCACCAGGTCCAGCACCTCTAATATCAGTCTCTGCCTGGCAGGACTCATCTGGGGAAATTCCCCTAGATGAGACTGCCAGTCTTATTCCCATCTAGGATTAAAAAAATAACACCACCACTCAATTGTTTGAACTTGGATTTGGCTTTATCGGAAGACAATAGATAAACAGTATTATATAAATGTGTGTTGCAATTTCTTAAAAAATTACTAACGTTCTTGCTTTCATCTCTACGTTTAATCTTACAGCACCATAAAACTGTCTTGTGCTGATCCACTGGTGATCACCCAACATTCCCTTAGACACACGGAGTGGTCGTCGCTCAGGGAAAAGTAGTCATCTGCAGAGCAACAATAAACTCTTCCACCAGCGTTTTCTTCAAGCAGACTGGTAGAAAACTGCTAGGTTAGTGTCTAAGGCTATCATAAAAGTCAAGCTTATGGCTTAATTGTTAGTTATGTGTATTTAGTTGGGATGTTTATTGCCTTTTTTCAATGCTTCAGTAATTTTACAGTAATTAACGTAAACAAGCTAGGATGTCCCCTTAGAGCTGTCTTTGTTCTCCCTACTTTCACAAGACATTAATTTCAGTTTTCCTTCTACTTTTCCTCCCCAAGTAATTTGTTAAATAACATTTGCAAACTGTTTGCTCATTAAAATCTTCGGCCATAAAAGAGGGTGTAGATTCACAAAACATTTACTCAACAAGTTCTTGTATCTTACTTGTTAATAATGTTATTCACAGTTCAGTCTCTGAATACTGTAACAGGTGGATGTTTGAGACTTGGATTTATGGAAGTAGGTTTTTGGCTTTTTATTCTTTATATTAGTTTAACCAAGAAACCAATACAAATTCCCATTTAAACAGCCAATATCTCACAAAAATCTGTAGAGAAACAGCGGACATTAATTTAAAAAAAAAAAAAAGAAAGAAAATGTTACATAAAAACCCTTAAACACTGAGCAATGAGCGATAATAAAGACCCCATTAAACTAAAAATCTCTAGCATTTATGCCAAATTTCAAGTCATAGAACTCTTCACTTAAAACCGAATAAATCACTAAAACAGAGTACTAGAGCAAATCCTTATACTTGACAGATGTTAAAGCTGTGATGCAGACTTTATGCATTTTTTAAAGGAAATACTGCATTTTGTTATGGGATAGTGTTTTTAGTTACGTAAAATGTGTACTCTTAAGAAGCCACTAATTTATTCCCAGTTAAGACCTTTTGATTTCAACACTGTGTGAACAGACTGAGCTCCCATTTCCATTCTGTGGTTAGCTCACAATAATCTAGAGAGGTATCTCCCTTTAATTACAATTTATAACTTGAAAGGCATTTTTCTTTAAATGGCAGCAAACAGGATATGTTTAAACTGTGTCAAAGCCTTTGATGAATCTTTACAACTGCTCATAAAAGATCATCCTGCTTAAAATAATATTGATTTTTCATTTATTTTCCTAGATACTAGAAGATTTACGTTTCATCTGATCAGGATCAAAGCTTCTCCCTCCTCCTGATCACTGGGATTAAATCAGCAATGTCATTTTACATGTTTAAAAACTACACTGCTAACGCAAGATATAAAAGTGTAGCAAGGCTGATCATAGAGACCTTAGAATTAAAACCCCTCAAGATTCCCCGTCTCTCTCCCTCTCTCTCTGCATTTGCTTCTGAGCAGCTGTGCCTCACACAGATCCACATGAATGAAAATATTAAGGCGAGAAACCACCCACTTAGTTTATTTTCCATATGACTTTCCTGTAATTATTTTGTAAACTGTTCACACAACAATATATAAAAACATCTGCAAAAACAGGTAATTAATGTGTCAAGCCAAACTAATGCATTTTTTATGGTGTCCATGCTTCGTCAACTGTAATTATAACTCTTTTTAAGCAAATGATGATGTGTTTGTTGCAATGTGCAAGTGGTTATTTTAGATGCTCTGTTTACTATTACTGCAAACAGAATATAAAAACTCTACAGCTACTTTGTTGCACATATAAGCCTTCACACAAGCACAAGCAGGCTGCTCCCTCATTTTCCAAAGGCTTTGCCTATTTCAAAGAAATAAAAATATCTTAAAATGAAAATTGGCTTTGGAAAGGCTGACCAGGCCACCCGCTGATCAAAGTAACAGTAGCCAGGACATTAGGCCAGCAGCCAATGATTTAAAATTTGTTCTTTAATTTTTATTTCTAAGGACGGCTCAGCTACAATATATATTCAAAACCAGACGTTCCTAACAACATTCAAATGATCTTGAGGGTTTGATAGAGGAAACCCACAAATATCAGAATAATTGTGCCACTGAGTTCATCTGTAACTTGCCTGCTTGTTTTCCCATAGTCCACTGATCTGAATGAAAAATACAGAGAAGCAGCATTTCCACAGAATAGGTATATACTAGTAGCATCTCAGAAAACAGCAGTATTTTTATTTGTCTTCTACTCAAACCTCACAGCACCCCAGAGGAGTACATACCGTTGAAAGATTAGCTAACTCAGTGTTGAAGTGTTAAGCATTCAGCTCAGTTAACTGTTTATTCAGGCATCAAATCTTCTTTGATTCTATTGTATAAGAAAATTACTTATGTTTAGGTATTAATAGCAAAAAACTATTAAAGGGGGCCATACCAAATAAACTCAAACAAGAAAAAATCTGGGCAGTAAGAACTATGAAAAAAAAAAATCTGTCCTTTTCCCCAGAATAATCCGAAGTACCAACAGAAGGCATCTCAGATGCAGAGAAGTGCTCTCAAACTTGCTCTGGTCCTTAACTATTCTCCTCTGCAGATCCAGGATGAAGTCATGTGGAAGATATCTGTCTTACTGGACAGTAACAAAGACATCTCTAGTCACCATATGCCACTAACATATACAATATCCCACATTCAGTAAATCACCGTATATAGCACGCACCCAGGAATTCTACATATGCCTGCCTTTGTGTCTGACCACCTCCAAATCACCCCTCACTGAGCATCACAGATTTTCCTCAGGAAGAGCCAATCAGTCAGGACAACATCACCGCATTCCCTACCTAACTAGCTGCTTGACCAGGATGTGGGTATTTCCACCAAAAAGGTAAGGCTAAAAAGTTAGCATTACCTGTCCCAATCCTCTGTAACCTCCATATTCTAAATCTTCCTGCTTTTCTCTCAGACTTACTAAAAATATATGTGGGCTGCCTTTATTTAAGAAGATATCAGAAGAGATTTGCTCCAGGAAGGAATGTCCTCTTGCAGAACAGGCTACAAGGAACTTGTGGGAGACTGCCTGTTGTGCTAACTGCAAACTCCACGTTCTTAACAATTTGAACAGTAAAACTTTCTCTAAATACTGAAATCTTCAATGAAACATTTATAATTGCCAAATCTAACAGCTATAATACCATTTTTTATTTTTAAAAGTTTCTTTATCTTCTTCACAGTCTTCCTGCACATATCACCCAGCTGGATTGCTGAATTTTTCAAAGAATTGCTCTCTATAAAAATGCAAGGGAGTAAGCCTTAAAAGATTTATTTCTTCTCACAATGAAAAGAGGTTTAGCAGCACCTTCCTTATTAGTGGGTAGCCCAGCTGTTATTTTTGCCTAATTGGTTCAAGAGGACCTCTGTTCTTCTTAGGGCAAACACTTCTTACATCATGTGAAGCAGACTCCTTTGTCCATATTAGCCAAACAAAAGCTCAGGCACACCGTAAGTGACAATGCGACTCATAATCCAGCACAGGTTTGCGACCACTTTGGACACAGTTTTATAACCCCAAAATGTATTTCAGGAAGGGGAAGAGCTGCTGATTTTGGAATGAGTCTTCACCAACTTTCACAGGAGAGTGGGTAACCTTTAATTTTCAAACAATTACTTAAGTGAAATGTGGCAGGTGCTGGGATAGATGGACACTTCAGCATCAAGGAAAGATGCTATAGATTTTAGCAGCGGGTGGCAGTTTGAAATTGTGAAATAAGCCCGCTAGCTCATCGTCTCTAGTATGCTATATATTATTATGATGATGAGTTCCTTTGAGGTGTTGGCCAAATTCTACAGCTGAAAAAAACTGTAAATATTAAAAATTATTAAAAAATAAGACCAAGATTAAGCCTACTATGGTAAAACAGTTTGAAGTGATCTTTTTTTCTCCTCTTTTTTTTTTTCTTTTAAGATTTTGAGAAAGTAAAAATTTATTAAGATACACCACATTTATCAGAACCATTCTTTCTTGCTTTTTGAAGATTCAGGACAGTACTGTATGCCAGCAACCAAGAAGAAAAGCCACTTAAAAGTTAAAGCTCTCACACTGAAGCACAAGTGTGTGACAGTGAGTGAACACCTAAGAATTCTTCTTCCAACTTTCCAGTGTACTCATAACTATTATGTCTATATTTTATACATCATCTTCATTGCAGGTTGCTTGAGACACTTACAGATCTACACTTCCAGTGAAGTTACTGGTTCTGCATCCTGTAGAAAACCTAAGGTTACGTACCAGTGGTGTAAATGTCTAGGTGAACACCTCTCTGGAAAAAAGATGTTGACATACGTGCCAAAGTTAAGATTACATAGAAGAATAGTGTGGGTGAAATGTGCGTGGCCAGTAAAGCAGGAGTCAGTAACACTCAAGATAATACAAAACGTAACTTCCCAGAAACACTAATTATCAAACACCTGTTTATACAGAAACTCTCATGTTAAATCCACAAGGTGGTGGTAGCTTTTCATGTGCGTGTGTCACTATCTGGAAAAAACTAAAATGAGCAGTCACACAGCACACACCATTTCAGGGAGGAAGAGCTTAACTTCCCATCCATCTGCTAAAACTTGTAGTCTTCAACTGCAAGGTATTTCACCAGAGTAAGACTTCACAATGTGAGAAATATTCTTGAACACTTTCCTGTGAAACTACATAAGAACGAGGTGGGAGGGCAGCGGGGAGGGGAGGGAAGAAGCACACCCTGTGAGCGTTGCAAGACAGAAGGACAAGCAGTGGCATCCTAGCACAGGTGAGGAAACAAAATGGTGACAGCAGCAGCAAGTCCTCCAGCAGAAGCACCACAGGAACAGGAGGAGAGCACTGACAGAGCAAGGAAGAGTTACACAGACCACCACCACCAAAGAGAGGAAAAGAATTTCCAACTTCTGTGCACTCTTCCTAACTAAAAGGACAAATCCAAATTAGAATTAGGAACCACCAACATTCCTTGTTTCAGAGCAGAGGGAACCCAGGCACACGGACACCTACCTCTTCAAGTAAGAACAAGTTACTGCAGTTTCAAGCATAAAGTATTGCAGAAAGAAAAAAAGACAGATGAAAAAACAATTATAAGATTCATCAGTCCTGGCAGTCTAATAGTACTCATATCTACGTATTAAATACAATTCATATGTACTTTGTATTATGTATGGGAAACGGTACCTTTCCATGAGCAATCACTAAAATCTCTAAAACAGAAGAGCCAGCAGCAGGCCCCATAGACATTAAACCTATACCAGTCTTTCTATGCAGCTCTGAAGCAAAGGAGGCTATTTTAAAATACTGGAAGGGAAAAGAGGGAAAGAGGACAGGAAAAGAGAAAAGGAGGATGTGTAAAGAGAGAAGGTGTATATGCAAGAACTATTGGAGGGGACATGAGAGCACTGATTATCGTGCAGCATCATGCACTTAAACATATCTATGCAATTTTTCTATTCCAGCTAGTAATTTGCCTCGATTCACCTACCCTGCCCGAGGCATTTAATTCTGCAGCAGAGACTTCAATTTTCTCACCTAAGGGCAGAAGCAGCACTGTAACCTAGATCAGTCTCCTCTGTCTACACTGTATGTTGGAAGAAGCGTGGCAACCCTACTAGGTCTTCTGCTGGGAGGTAGAAACCCCACATAGCAACAGTCAAAAAAAGATTAATGCACTTAGCTGCAGCTAAATGCTGGCTAACAACAGCTGAGATAAAAGGCTGTGCAGGCAGGAAGAGATGTCTGTCAAAGAGGCTGGGCACAAGCAGCAACCTGGCAAGGAGCTGCTATGAGGGCAGACTCAAAAATTTTGGAAAGGTCGGATAAACACCAAGCCAATGCAGCTAGCTGTGTCCCCCAGAAGAGGAAAGAAAGAAAGAACAGATTTTTAAAGCCCACCTCGTCACATATTTATTCATTCTTTCACAGCCACATGCTAAGCAACCGCATTCAGAGTCATCTCAGCATCATGCCCTACATCTTGCCTTACAAGTACTGCTACAATTCACCTTTGTATGTACTGTAAGGCTCTAAACTGTGCAGCACGTGCTAAACCCCAGACCTTTATCAGCCTCTTGGTGCAAGGAAGTCTTGCAGTTTAAGTGGAACTTTGTCTTGAGTATTCCTTTACGTAGCTGAATCTGGCTGTATTTATACATTAACCAACTTCACCATACTTTACTTGCAGATGTTGTATTTTACTGCTTTGCCACAATGAAGTGTCTAAGCCTAGTACTTTTGCATATGGAATGACATCACTCAGGGTGATCCATTCAGCACCTACAGCACAGTGATGGATTCTATAGCACTAATCTGCACTGAAGCTCTGTATGGCCTGCAATGGGCTTGGAAGCCAACATACTTTAGTTATGAACAGCTCGTAGCCCACATTAGCATGGGTTACAACAACACTGGCAGCACAGTGGGATTAGATGACTTAAGCAAATAACAGTATTTCCAATATCCCTTCTTAATCTAGCTGCTTGTCAATAGACAAGTCCTTTCACAAACATCCAACCTTCTGAAACAGCAGCAATGATGTCAAGGTTGTACAAAGCCCTAGGAGAGAGGGAGCACTTTGTATGGTTGCTTAGAAAGCCCAACCCAAACTGTCCTACAGCATCCCCACAGTACAATAGCAGGAAACAGAGCTGGTTTTCAGCTCCTTTGGAAGGAACCAGGGCAGGAAGTTTTTGTCTTGACTGGTTCCAGCCTCAGTGGAAGCATAAAGCTACAACAGTGAATAAGGTGAGTGATGATACACCATAGGAGTACAGAGGTCTGAGATCAGGTGGGGGAGAATTACAGTTCCATCAGTCAGTCTGCCATTAACCTTTCCCTGTGGGGCCCAGCACAATTCTAAGGTTTCCCTGCAGACATCAGCTCACACCCCAATGCATCTTCTCAGAAAACAGGTCTGTTGTTTCCTCAAAGACATTGCTCCAATCAGGCATAGCTGCTGGGTAGCTCAGAAACTGCCTAAAAGATTGTTATTCTCAATGAGAAACACTACACAGAGGACTGAACAAGTGAAAGGAATATAAAATAGCTACTCTGTTGTAACAGAAGTTGTCTTCGTAAGTGCCATTCAACAAACAAGCAAAGGTGCTTTTCACACTGGAAGCCAGAAATGCGCTTGAACAGCTATGGCTCCTCTTCCCCTTTTCATAAAGCACTTTCTTCTTGGCATTCTGTCAAGCATGCTCCTGTTTGCATCCCTGGCTCCATCACAAGTTCAAATCATAGCCCATCATAATCCCAGTAATTAGACACAAGTTGGTTTGTTTTCAGTAGATCCAAAAATATCATCTAGTTGTCCAAAGTATTCCCAGCATTTCATTGTATATGCATTTCTGGGTTAAAAGTCAAAGTCATTTTAGCAAGGTTCCAGTAATTTGTGTAATTTTTGTTCCAGCTTTGTTTACTAGATAAACTAGATATTAAAATAGCACAGAGCAGTGCAAAACTGACATTCGCAGCCTGCTTTCAAAGACATCAGCAGCTTATCTAGAAGTTGTAGATACCTAATGCAAAATACAGACACCTAGAAAGCAGTTTGTGGCTGCTAAGCTGTCTTAAGAGGCACCACATACTTCATGCAACAAGGTCCACGCTGCCTAGCTGAACCAGCCCCCTAAACCAAATAAATATTCATTGTGCCCAGCCACAGCTGCTACACATGTGAAAACAAACACCCCAAATCTCTGATCAAGTAAATGGACCATCTCCCTTCAAATGTTAATGTGTAACATGGAGCCTTGTATGGAACAGACCAGCAACAAACACATTTGCTTCCTAAACCACATGGAACAGATCCTGTACTTTTCTACACAAATTAAACTGACCAGATTGTGGATTGTTTCTTGCTTCATCATGTGCCTGAAGTTACTGAAACCCAGCGATAAGCAATAGTGTTAACTCTGTGTTTATCACACAGCTCAGACTGCCCAGATCCATAATGGATACAACATGAGAATGGCTAGAATTGAAAAAAGAGGAGCAGCTTATAACAGACAGGACTCCCTCCTTTATTACAAAAAACTCTTTCTGTAATTATAGCCTCCTGATCTATTTTTTTCTAACATTAACTACGTCCTACACCAAAGTCAGGGAAAGCACTACTTTGCATAAAACACAGTTAACTTCCAGCCTAGAAGTTGGTGGCTTGCTATCGATTAGTGCATTTTTTCCATCGCTAGGCCTGAAGCAATGCATTGACCTCAAAGCGCTCTGACATGCTAACAAAACAAAGGAACAGCCACAAATGGAAGCCAAAGTTTCTATCAATTAATATACTTGTCTTCTAGTATGCTTAAAAAGGCAGAAGGTTAGAATTCCAGAAGATTTCAGCTTCTGGAGAATTGTTTAACATTTCTATACAACCCTGACAGACCTGCTTTGCAAAAGCTCCAAAATCCCGTACACAACAATACCCAGAAAAAGCAAGAGGGGCAGCAGAATCAATACATATTCAGAGAAAAAAGGAAATTAAGGCAGCCATTCCTTCTCGCCAGACACAAGGGAGCTCTGGTATAAAGGAAGCAGAGAGGTACAAGAGGTACAGGTAGTTCAGGGGATAGTCCAAGGGCCCTGCTGCTAGTCCAAGAAGGTGTTCTCCTCCTTCCCACTGACATACGTGTTTAATATTAAATGCATGTACAGAGCAGAACTAGGCCCAAGATGTATAAAGAGCAGGTGCCCAGAGTCCAACGTATACACTACCCTCTCAGAGCACAGACGGTGTTCATTCCCCAGGTGACCTGCAGATCAGGCATTTTGGCAGGACTGTTAATAGGACATTAAAAGATTTAACACCAAAACTCTGCAAAAGACTAGCAGAGGAAAGTACATATGCACCTTGCACAGTATAATTAACAGCATTATTCTTGTAAGAGCATGCACACACAGCTGAAAACGAAGTAAAGATGTAAATTTCTTTGGGGTAAGCATGTGCAAAACCTGCCTTGTCTAGCATTAGCTCAGAGAGCTGGAAAGTCATCAGGAAAGTAACAGACTCAAGTGTGCTTTGACTGCCTTTATGGAAGCTAGCTACTTCAAACTAAACAACTCAAGTCTATAAACTTGCAATAATAAACTTACTTGTATGTGGTTTTGATGAGGCAGACTTAAGAATTGAGTAGATCATCTTGTATCAAGCCTTAAAGAGCAGCTGACAGAGACACCCTTACCTTTCAGATACATCTAACCAACTTAGAGAGGCACTACATTTCCGAGGTAATTCCGAGAGAATTTTCAAACACAGAGGATGGATGATTTCTTTTTCCCCCTTACACTGGTTACATTTCCAGAATGCAATTCTTAGGTGTCAATTTCTATTTTCTTGGTGCCACCATGTGGCAAAAATATGTACTACCATTTAACAGGCAAAAGCCACTTCCACTCAGTTCTAGAGAGGCCACACATTCTGCAACGGCTGTACACTGAGAGGCAATGTCATTTTATATGTGTGTGTAAGCATATATGAAGGCTGTGTTTCACTTTCGGATATTACAAAGGCTAATTCATACAAAATAGGGTAAAAATAATCAATGGCAGAAGACTAGAAGCATTTTGTAACAACTGCACCATCCTTATCTTTGAAAGGAGCATGTGATTATCCATGTGAAATACATAACCAGGGATGTTTAAATAGCTGAAGTGATTAGGTAAAGGTTGGAGGGGTTTTTATTACAACATACAGTGAATATTCACATATTAACACTAAACGTATCACGCTTATAAAGTAACTAGATTAAAAAGCATGAATACAGATAGTTACTCGCGGGGTTTTGTTGGGTTTGGTTTTTCAGGGTGTGGGGGGGTTCATTTGGTTTGGG
>VXBL01007437.1:3733636-3753174 GCA_013400195.1 Aramus guarauna
TACCATTTAACAGGCAAAAGCCACTTCCACTCAGTTCTAGAGAGGCCACACATTCTGCAACGGCTGTACACTGAGAGGCAATGTCATTTTATATGTGTGTGTAAGCATATATGAAGGCTGTGTTTCACTTTCGGATATTACAAAGGCTAATTCATACAAAATAGGGTAAAAATAATCAATGGCAGAAGACTAGAAGCATTTTGTAACAACTGCACCATCCTTATCTTTGAAAGGAGCATGTGATTATCCATGTGAAATACATAACCAGGGATGTTTAAATAGCTGAAGTGATTAGGTAAAGGTTGGAGGGGTTTTTATTACAACATACAGTGAATATTCACATATTAACACTAAACGTATCACGCTTATAAAGTAACTAGATTAAAAAGCATGAATACAGATAGTTACTCGCGGGGTTTTGTTGGGTTTGGTTTTTCAGGGTGTGGGGGGGTTCATTTGGTTTGGGTTTTGGTTTGGTTTTGTTGTTTTTTTTTTTTTTTTTACTGTCCTCATGGATCCTGAGAAGTCACATATTTTTAGGAAGGCATTTGAATAAGGCCTATCATTATAGAGAAGGACACCAATGTCTCCTTGCCAGCTTGTAGAAATTCCAAAGAGAAAGGACAGAAGATGAGCTGGATCTAGCCAAATCTAGCATAAGTGCCCAGCAGAGGATGATCCCTTTTTCTGTTCCACCTCCACAGACATGCAGGGTAACACAGAGAAATAAAAGAAGAGCTGACTGCTAAGAGCTATCCTGTATATAAGATGGAAAGGTATAAGATGGAAATTAAAAAGCAACACACTCCTGTTATTCCCTCTCCTGTGCTGTACAGATGCAATTTCAGGGACTGCACAGAAGCAGCTGCAGGTTGCTGACTACACATCTCTTCATCCATCAGGAACACCCCTACACACACACGCACAGGTACCACCACTATAAAATTTATTAATCAAAATGGTTTGTGTTGGAAGGGACCTCAAAGATCATCTAGTTCCAACCCCCCTGCCACGGGAAGGGACACCCTCCACTAGACCAGGCTGCTCAAAGCCCCATCCAACCTGGTCTTAAACACTTCCAGGGATGGAGCCTCCACAACCTCTCTGGGCAACCCGTTCCAGTGCCTCACCACTCTCACAGTGAAGAATTTCTTTCTAACATCTAACGTAAATCTACCCTCCTTCAGTTTAAACCCATTAACCCTTGTCCTGTCACTACAGTCCTTGATAAACAGTTGCTTTCCATCTGTCCTGTAGGCCCCCTTCAGGTACTGGAAGGCCACAAGTAGATCTCCCCGGAGTCTCCTCTTCTCCAGGCTGAACAATCCCAACTCTCTCAGCCCATCTTCATAGAAGAGGGGCTCCCTCTGGTCATCTTCATGGCCCTCCTCTGGACTGGCTCCAACAGCTCCATGTCCTTCTTACGTTGGAGACACCAGAGCTGAATGCAGACCTCCAGGTGAGGTCTCACAAGAGCAGAGCAGAAGGGCAGAATCACCTCCACTGACCTGCTGGTCACGTTTCTTTTGATGCAGCACAGGATAGGGCTGGCTTTCTGGGCTGCAGGTACACATTGCTGGCTCATGTTGAGCTTCTTGTCCACCAACACCCCTAAGTTCTCCTCCTCAGGGCTACTCTCAACCCATTCTCCATCTAGCCTGTGTTTGTGCTTGCGATTGCCCTGACCCACATGCAGGACCTTGCACTTGGCCTTGTTGAACTTCATGAGGTTCACACAGGACCACACCTCTCAATAACAACCCGCACTGTACTACCTGAGTGCCACCAGGGAAACAGGGCAGAATATCAACTTTTCTAAGACTCCTTGAATTTTTTTCCTAGCCTGAAAACATAAATGGGTGAGAGAAAAGAATTACCAGTCCTCTGAGGTAGCTAGATGAGTAGTTAGTCAACAGCAAAGCAGCAAAAATCCTTAGAGGAAATGTTAGCAAATATGAGTAAAAAGCTCAACCCACTCTAATGAGTTATTATACATCAGCTGAGCAAGTCACCTACAACACATTCAAGAACAGCCTTTCACAACTTCAAGGTAAACATATTACCATAAGGATTACCATGGATTCAAAGCCAACATGTTTAACCACTGCCACAACTCAAGTACGCAGGCATAGTTACCACAGCTCAACTGATGTGTGATAGCCTGAGTTCTGTTCATGCCCTAACAGTTTGAAACTGTTTAATAAAGAAAGCTTTTTGAAGCTGAAACATGAACTGTCAGTTTAAAACTGCATCATGACAGCCTTGCATCACAGGGAGATGACAGAAATGGTTATGACGAAACAGAAAATATGGTCTTCTGAAGACCATAACTGAATGGCACACGGGTCTATGAAGAAGCATGTTAGTAAAGAAAGAATAGCTGGGCTCTCCAACAGAGGGACTGCCAGCATATTCAGCATCAAGAATGAAAAGCATTTTGATAACACAGGCGAGGAAAGATAGGAAACTATTGAAAAGCCACAACAGCAGCAAAGCAGCAACCCTACTGACATCACTGGGACTTGAAAAGGAAGAGGTGGATTTACCTTTGCCAAAAAGTATAAGACACTTTAAGCAAAGGCTATGAACATGTCTTGGCCTACACCTCTAAGTTTTCATCAGTAATCTATTCATTATTTTTTGCTAGGCCCTGTTAAAGCAGCTCAGCAGGTAACTTCCATTCCTAGAACTGTTCAGGGGGTCTGGACCACTGCTGTGCATCCTACTGAGATGCAGCAAAGGCTTCTGCTTGTATTTAAGTTCAGATCTGGAGCAGCATAACGCATCTGTGCTGTATACTGTCAAAGCCACAATTCTAATCTTACTCATTTGATCTGTGTGGGACAGAAGCACAATACACAGCCCCTGAATTCACTCTAGGAAAGAAAAAAAATCTTTTCCTGTGCTTTATAGTTTTAAGCCATTGCTGGACAAAATGCAAATATGTGAGGTTATCACTCTAGATTCTCAAGAGCTAGAGATGGAAGGGGAAAAAATTGTTCCCTGACTGATAAAGTGCAAGAAGACTCTGCAGAAACTCACATGTAGTTACATCTGGACAGTTAACAGCAGCTTTTGTGTGTCAATTTATGTCCGCAAAGTCTTTTGGAAAAAATAAAATATCCTGCTCTCCTCTAGCAGTGCAGGCATGTAAGTTTGCATGCATCCTTTAGCTAGAAAAGGAGAACAGTTTAGTGGAAGAAGAGGCTGTCAGCCAAGAATAGTTCTAATCCTGTTGCGATTGGGAAGTTAACCTGAGTCTGCCTCTCCCCATGCGTAAAATGGGGATAATTAATCCTCACTTAACCATGTAAATTAAATAATGTTTCAACAGTGATGCAAGTGCCACATATTAATTAATGCCTAGGTAATAAAAAAAGAAAGAGGCAAAAGTGGAGCACTTTGCTACTTACCTGCAAGTTGAGGTTGTGCCGCAATTTTAAAAGAGGAGATATTTGGCACTTGGAAGATGAGACCCTAAATTACCATTCGGTCTTAGAGAGAAAGATTTCTCTCTCTCTCCTATGCACAGCAGTTATCAAGCACATGAAAGCCTGGCACACACATCATTCTGCTTTTCGTATCACCTCTTTGCAACACAGTAAGCTGATGTTAACTAAGGAAACGCCATAAGCAAATACCCATAGCCAAAGGTAAGGCAAACATAATGGGAGGATCCATACCTTGAACACCTTCCAGAAGCAGATCAACCCCCTTTCTATAAAAGCTGAAGGCAGTTTCATAATCTTCTTCCTCCTCCTTCTTCAAGGCCAGTTTTATCAACTCGCCTGCTTTCTCCAAGTAATCTTGTTTGCCAGGCTTGGGTTTTAAGCTTCCAGTAAACAGACTATGGCTTTCCTTCTCTCCTTCGGGTTTGCTCCACTCCTGCTCAGGCGCCAGTGTGCTTTGTGCTGGGGGTTCAGAAGTAAGGCAAAGGCCAACAGCTCTACTGGGAGAACTTTGGTTAGATGCCATTCCATCATCTAACTCAGCAAGGGAGTCTATATCAACTGTCAGAGAGATCAGGTCGCTGTCACTGGAGAAGCCTGAAAGCACAGTCAGAAAGACATCCGTTATTCTAGATTTCTCATATACCTTAGGAACCTCCAAAATTCTTTATTCCATCCAAAGATTTTAGCTTTCTTCTCACTTATGCATCTTACTGAGACTTTGTGCACAGAAATTCCTTGCATGTAAAGCTGTCTTAAAAATTATTTGTGAGTACCTATAGAAACATATTTTTTAAAGTTAGCTGCAAACTCCACAGAGCAACTGGTTTTCATTTTAATACTGGGAATTAAGAGATCAACATCTAACACCCAACATAAACTTTCAAAGCCTGCACATTGTTGGGCTCTAGGAAATTACAAAACTAATCCTCTCTGTATGAGTGCTATTAGAAAAAACAATCAGCAGGAGCCAGATTACCATTGCAAGAAATCCCAACATACTGTTTTAAATCAGTAAGATGAAGCATCCCCAAAAAGAGTAAATAAGGAGTTTGAATTAAGACAAAGCTGCTATCAGCTTATGCATCATGCAGCATTCTAACTCACATCTACCACGTATGGTAAAATGAATTAGCTTACACCTTTCACCAAAATTTGAGCTAACACATGTTATTTTACATTTGCCATAAGTTAAAAGCATATATACTTATTGCAAGCTGACCCTCAGTAACTAAACCACAGCAACTTAGCAGGGTTATTCGGAAATAAATGGCAAAGATATTTTAAGTGTACACAGTTTCATTCTGTAAGGATTATCGTCCATGAAAAAACATTCACTCATAATTATGACTTTCTAATAATTTAAATTCCACAACATAATGGAATCAACTTGTAGATCTCACCTCCACATTCCGATTGGCTTGTAAGTGTCACATCATCAAGCCCACTTAAATCCTTTCGAACTGAAAAGGACAAGAATGACAAAAATGTTTCTGGCATCCTTTTCTGCAACAGATTAGAGGTTCACTTGCCATCAAAATGAAAGGGCATGACCCTACTACAGGTAAAAGTACCTAAGATAAAACTGCTCTTTGATCAGCTATCAGAAATATCAATTTGGTAACACACCATTAAAATTGTGACAGTGTTGTTAGATTTACCATTTTTTGTCATCTCTGAGGTTAAAAACAAAACACAGGTGCTTGCTTGGGGGAGGGGGCTAATTCAAATCTCAGTACTCCAACTCACCTAATTTCAACAGCGGCAGCACTTTAATCCCTATCTCTCACTGCTCTGATGATTTACAGCTAAGGAGACTTAAAACAGGAGAGCCTTCAAAGCTGGGACCTACACACCAAGGGGAAAAAAAAAAAAAAAGCCAGCTTTCAGTCTCAAAAATGTCATTCCAGAATAGTACTCTGCATGAGACATATGGAGCAAGCCACGAATTTGGCAGTGCCACCTGGATATCAAGTAGCAGTTTGTTTTATCACCTTGGCACATGTACCTACTGAGGCAATAAAACAGGCAACAAGGTCAAGACATTTAGCTGTTTGTACACACAGAGAAAGTAAATTCTGAGCAAAAACCTAGTGTCTGTTTTCTTCTGTATTATCGACAGAGTCAAGAGTTTATCCACATTATCAGGTAAAGTGTTCTGACTTATCTTCAAAAAGTATGTGGCAGTAGCAAGGAGCTGACTCAAAGGCAACTAACTCAAACTTTCTTTTTGATTCTGCAACTGTAGAGTTAAAGGGAGTTTGCAATTTATGGAAGAGGAATAAGACGGCACTGTAGAAATATCGCTTTTCTAAAAGCTATCAGTTCCTTTAACATAAGCGAGAGGAAAGAGACATGAAGAAGAACAGATTACCAGCTACTCTTTGTCTGAAAAGCAAGGGACAGTGATGCTTAGTGACACAAGACTACTTCAAGAACAGGTGACAGGGTGCACAGAAGACAATGCTCCTGATCTTTTCAAGGGAGGGACATAAAGCAAAGTGTCCATACAGAGAAGAAAACTGCCTGTATAGCTCCATGTCCTGCAAGAAAGCAGGCAACCTCACAACACAGCAGTTGGGAGACAGAAGATTCGTTAATTAGTATAATAATAATGGGATGTTCACCTGCTCAATTTAGGGACTGCAACGTTAAATTTGGGTGCAGAGGACCAAGAATTTACGAAATAACATTTAGAGGAGTCAAGTTATTTTGTTCAGTAAAGAGAAATTGCTAGCTAGGGAATGTATAGGTGGAACCAGAGCTGACCGACAGACAAAGGGTGCAGATAGAAAGAATGAATGGAAGAGCTGGAGATTTGCAGGAAGGGTGTGTTGGGCACCCAGACCGGAGGAATTAGTGCACATCCACACAGATTTCAGACAGACCCAAACTGCCCTCCGTACAGTCCAAACAAAACCACGTTTGCTCTTCTCTTGCAGCCAACTTGACCAGAAGCTGTGTGAACACAGCTAGTATGGCACAGAGCCTGAGCTAATAAACTTTGCTTAAGGTCAGGTTTAGAGCCCAGGTCTGGCACCACACAGCCGCAGTCATGGGGCTTCCAAATAGCCCAAGGGGTAGGAAGAGGCTGAAGTGCACGTGCTTATTTCTGGGAAGATAATATGAACATGGTAAAACAGAAGGAGAGGGGAAAGAAAGAATTAAAAAAATATTAGCTTCCCAGTGAATTTCTCTAAAAAATCTGGCAACTGGTATAGAAAGACTTTTAGAGAGGGAGTTGGACATTTGAACATTATCCCATGTACCCAGAGAGGAAGATAGAGTGATTGTTTGTCTGGCATATTAGATGATTATAATGATGCTGAAATTGAACATAAATTCCTGTACTTGTCTCTGTCTTGTGCAATTTCACTGGGTATATGAGGAGTAAACACAGTTTCCAAAAATGGGTGGAAAGCCTGGGTAACCTGGTCTCTTGGAGAGCAGGTTCCTGTGAAAGCATGAACTGCCAAATTGCTTTTACAAGCAAGATACTTATCACTTGTTTTGGTACAGAAACGTTTCTACTACCATCAATTTGCATCTTCTACCATTAACGTGCACACCTTCTGCAAAATGAACTTTGCCTGCAAAGAACAGATAAAAGCGAAAAAACACAACCCACCCTTATAAGCAAACACCAGCATCTGTTAAGGAATGAGTTTGATACTTCTCAGTACAACAGCTTGAAGGAGCTGCACCCATATGGGAGCCCTTGAATGCTCACAAAAAACCCTAACAATTAGTGAACTATCACGGTTAACCACGATAATCAGACTGGGAGAAATGAGATGCAGGCAGGATGCCCTGAGGAGAGGCAGGGACAGGACTCAGAACCGAGTATTTCCACTGCCATCTAGAGGCCTTAAAGACAGATGTTTCTTTCCCTCCCTAGTCTCCCCCCGCCCCCGGCCAAAATTTGGTTTCAAACATAAGAAAATATGAGCTGGAAGACACATAGGATTTTAGAAAATATAACTCCACAAAAGTCACATTCAGCATCTGGAAATCCTGTGCTCATAGTTGTTGCAAGTATCCCCTAAAAGCACTCCAGCTGATTCAGAAGAAGGGTATCAAAGAATTTTTCTACTTTACAGCGTTTTTTTCTGTTCAGTATTTTCTCACATAAAGGAAGTGTTTTTCTTCTAAAACTGAGGCCCTTGCAAATAAAGAATAGAAACGTTCATGTTAAGCACTTTTTCTTTTACAAGGCACAATGTAAAGTAGGTGCATTGTCAAAATCTGGAATGTTAAATTTCACAGAAATAGTGCCCCTTTAAAACTAATCACCAGTATTTATGATAACTACCCTCTGTAACTAAACAGCTCTATACCCTTCCCTTCACAGAATGAAATATTATAGGGGCATTGGTTCATTAACATCACAGAAGATCCTACAAAATAAAATGCAAAACTGACTCCACACGTAGAATGTATTATATACCTAAGCATAAAGTTATTGACATTGAGAGATCCCAGTGACAAGTCACACAACCTTTGTGTGACAAAAGTAAACAAACAAAGCACTATTAGAAAACACAAGCAGTTCTTGTTATTCAAGCAGAGTTTTACCAAAACAAGTCCTATGGTAGAAAGAGATCAGAGGAAATTAAGTAGGTAAGGAAAAAAACAAAAACCAACCACCAACAAAACCTCCCAAATAAGCTTAATAAGTGTTTTTATAATAATATGTATTTATATATGAGTGTAAAACAGTTCCAAAGGAAAATTTGAAGGGCTGGGAAAGAATTTCTTAGAAGTCACAAGGACCCAAGCGTAACTCAGAGATAAATAAATAAATATCTAAAAGATTGCATGGTGCTTGGCAGATTATTATATACAGAGATGCTTAAGCTAGCTCAGCCTCCAGAGGCAG
The DNA here is from genome assembly GCA_013400195.1 of Aramus guarauna. Classification (NCBI taxonomy): domain Eukaryota; kingdom Metazoa; phylum Chordata; class Aves; order Gruiformes; family Aramidae; genus Aramus; species Aramus guarauna. The sequence continues at coordinate 3,741,965 of VXBL01007437.1, forward strand.
GCAAGAAGCCCTAGCACAGTATTTATTTGGGCTGACTGACCTTACCTTACAGCCATACTATTACTTAGTGTAAGCAAAGTGCCACTGAAATTATGCTGCACGTGGTATCTAAGCCGTCCATGTGCATCTTTTATGCTGTGCAATAAAATGCAATCTTAGGAAAAGGGATGTACCCTCCATTGGCACAGCACAACCAGAAAACATTAGCAAGTTAAGGAAGAGATTTCCAGTTTTCTATTTAACGTAGACCTCATGGGCTCTAACACACCACCTCTCAGACTTGCAAGAATAGAGAGTTCTTCTTAGGAAAAGCAAAAATGCTGGCAATTTTTTCCTAAGAGATTTAAACAACTTATCGCCCTAGGCCTTGCAGTAGCTTTACTGTTCACCACTCCCATATCCTCGATCCAGAAGACATACTTAAAATTTTAAAATATGATACCAACTCTCTTCTGGATTTTACTAAGCACTGAAAGCACAGTGGCACCCAGAGTGTGAACAGTTGAATAGGAACCCTCTGAAATGAATGGGGCAGTTCAAATCTTAGACTTATTTTTCATGCTCTATACAAATTCAGTCAGTCATCTTTGTACTTATTGATCAACCTCAAAATAGTTTTAAAGTTCTCTGCAAGTTTTTACAGCTTGAGACTTGGGTTATGATTAGTAGTGAACACCACCACACTGTTTGCCCAACCTTTTGGGAGCAGGCAGGATTTAAGTACATTTAAACAAGAGGGTTCTGTTCAGTCAGCACCAAAAGCAGTTCTTTTTGAGCAACAGAGCACTAGGACTTCTAGAATAGACTAGACAAACTTCCAGAAAACTTTCTGTTAGAAGCAAACTTCCAGTAGTGAAGTGCTGAGCCCAACTTTGCTTTTGTTAACCCCAGTTCCAGCATTTCTGTCATAAAAAAATAGAAACTGGATGCCAATGGTCCTATAAATACAGCATTTGTCATTTACATGTTGCTTTAAAACAGACCACGTTGTAAGGTTACATGAGAAAAGAAAGCAAACCTTCAGAGCTGCAGTCAGACAGGTTGTCAGTAAGAGAGTCAGACAGAGGCTCAGCAGGACCAATCAGTTCAGACCCATCGTGTACCTCTCCACCCTGAAAAGAATGAGGGAAAGGAATTATTTAGCTGCTGTGCTCTAAGGAAAGTCTCATTATATAGCAACAATAGTCAAAATTAAATTTCCTAACCACTGAATGCTTCATTCCTTCAGAGCTAATGCATTTAATTTAACTATATAAGCCTGCAAAATTAAACAAGGGCTTTTGGTTAGGCTACGTTTGGTTGCCACAAACTCTCTAGGTACCCGAACAGTTAGCCTACTGCAGCTTCTCTGGTGAGCAACAAGAGTCCTGAACCATATAGGCTGCAGCAGGTCTGCCTGCAAACCCCAGAGTTTAACAGGGAGAGAACGGCAATGCTCCTGCTCTCCTACGGTACATACAGTCTACACCCTTCGGCGGTGTTCCCAGGCTCAGCAGATCCCTCACACAGGAGTGTCTGTCTGTCAGAATCATGTCCGACCCATGACCCACTGTCGTGAGTTCAGTTGTAGTTGAGACTGGACAAACAGGGAAAATAAGGCTGGGGTGGGATATAAGAGCAACATTATTCCCTCCCAAGCTTGGAAGGAATCAGAGCTAAGTGAAGTAACAACAGGAAAAATTAACTGCATGAGAACCCATCTAAACGTTTTGTTGGGGGGGTTTTTTTGTTTGTTTTTTTTTAATTTCTGCTTTGCATCTCACGTACACACTTTCCAGGCAACTTTATTAGAAACCACACCATTTCCAAGGCAGTGTTACAAACGGGCATTGCTAATCTCTCTTGAACCAGCCCAACACATTTTCACACTAGCCAGCCCATTTTTCTGGAGTCAATGGCACACAGAGACAGCACTCCCTTCGGATGTTTCTAAGACTTCATTGTCCAAGTCTATCTCTCCATGGCTATTTGCACAAAAATCTGAAAAGGAACAAAACTGCCCGTGAGCGGAGTTGAAAGACACTGGCTGAGCTGGTGACTGATTGAAACCTAAGGGTGTCTTACAGGAAAACATGACACAAGATCAGCTAACAAATGAGCCTAAATCACTACACTTGCATAACTCCCCTTGTAGACCTACTTGCTTCTATAAAAACTAATGCTTTTTTTAGATTGATTCATTGCCTTTCAAAGCCAGAAAAGGTCCATTGGAAGGCTAAAACTAATACTTTAGTTAAGTGAAGGAGAGGAAAAGAGCTCTGAACAAATGCCCCAAAACACAGAACAGAAATATTTCCAAAGAACTGAAAAAGTGCACATGCAAATATACTGAAAAGTAAAATACTCTAACTCAATCTCCCATTCATAGCTGCCAACAAAGCTTAAAGAAAATTACCTTAAGTATTTTAAAGGGCTCTGCAATAACTGCATCATCAAAACAAGTTAGGATTTTTGTACTTTGCTGTAATTTCGCTTTTGCATATATATCACTTAAATATACTCAACACATTCATACACTTGAGTCCCATTTCAGTCAGATGAGCATTTCCTTCATTCCAGGGAGTTAGTATTATGTTTACATGTAAATTTATGCTGATGTGTTTGCAGAATGTTGGACTAAGCTAACTAAGCTACTGAAAATAAAGAGGTTTGAAGGAACTAATAAACTGCTTCAGAAGGAATAAAGTAGTCACCTGGATCAACACATTGTCTTAAACTATGTTTTGGAGAGCGGTTCTCACAACACTGTACATGCAGCACATTTGACTAGATACATACCCAATTTGTTATCACAGACCTGAATCTATAACAGGCCATAAGAAAACAATACAGACAGTCTTTCTTCCTTCAGTTTGAAACTATAAATGCCTCCATAAAATATAGAAACAGTGACAATATTTTTATTACTTTCCCACTGAACACCTGGATTTAGCATCACAGGTTTTGCTCATCATTCAATAAACAAAAATTCCAAATCCCTTCACCTGAAGTTTGTGTAAAACTTTGCACCTTGTAGAGGTGTGGCGTGTTTGGGGGTTTTTTAAGCCACATTTCCAGAGTGAATGGAAAACTCCCAGTCACTTCACAAAGTATGTCAGATCAGCTCACTGTCACTCCGTGGTTTATAAAGCAAAGCAGAATCAGCACTATACGTTATTCATATCAGTAAGAAGCAAATACTTCTGCAAATACTAACAAACCTTAAAAAACTCTTCAAGCTGTTTGCTGTTATAGAGAGCAGGGATATTAGCAGAAAACTGCAAGAGATCTTCAGCACATTGCCTTCTTTCTTCAATCACAGTTTCATCAAATCGCCCTGGAAGAGACACATGGATCGACAGTCTTAGAAATAACTACACATCTATTCTGCAATAATAACCACCACAAAAAAAAAAAAACCAAGACAAAAGCAACCTTCTGGAGACAATGCCCTGAGTCTATGAAAGTCATTCCAATGCTTCAGGAGAACATAGCAAATCTTCAAACTTCCTAGTCTCAATTGTCCCTAGTCCCGTCTTCTGTAATCCATTCAGATGATGAAAGCTGGCAGCTACGACAAGAATCCTTCGCCCTCTCATCGTAAGAATATGTGAGGCAACACTCTTGATTAGCCAAGAGACACTAACGGATGTCCAGTGTTATCTAACAATAAATGATACATGCACAATTTGACAATATGCCAGTCAGTGTCAGCCTTGATTACAGCCCAAATCCTGTAAGGAGCTGAGCATTCTTCCCATATTCTCAAGAACAACACACGATATGAGCAGATAGTAAATGAAGTATTGCTAAAAGCCCCCAAACAGATCATCAATTCCAAGGTGCCATTTATGGAGAAGACAGAGTATAGGGGAGATGGTGAAGCCCTGCTACCGGGCACTGAAGCTTTCCTCTGAAGTAGCTCCATGCAGACAGGGTCTCATTTCCTGGATTCAAGAGGTAAGCAGAGCTGGGAAGCAGCTCATTTACCAAAACGTATGATCCTTCCCTCTTCCCTGCCCAGCACCCAAGACATTCCAATTAGAAAAAACATATTTAAAAAACAATCCCACAGTTCACCTGAGAGATTTGCTTCTCAGGAGAAAGAACCCTTGGATTGCTACCTTAAATTCACTTTCTTCACAATTGCACACAACTTATTTTAGCTTTTCATATCAACATCACTCTGTTGTTGAAATAGTTACAAGTTTACATAAAGAAAAGGGCAGAGGTTAACAGTAATAATTGGAGGAGAATAGAACAAATATTGGAACAGCTATACAGAGGGGAAAAAAGGACTGGGAAGACAAGTTCAAGAAACAGTATTGCTATAACAGCATGACCAGAAAAATAAGAACCACCTGTGACAGCTCTGTGGCATTAACCTTTGAAGAGGACAAAAGAAACATTGAATACAGAAGCAAAATTCATTTATACTCAGAGCAAGCAAAAAAATAATCCCAGAAGAAAGTATCAAAGCAGGATTCTTTCCAGAAATTCTTCAAGTAAATAGCTCCTGCCCATGTGGTACCAGAAAAAAGAAAATAAAACTAGAAAGAAACACACATACTCACAAGATCACAAACAAAGCTTTTAGGGCTTATTTTTCCATGAAAGGAAAGGAAAGACATCGTTGGGCTAATTTTCAGTTGGATCGGTTCCGTGACTTGTTCACCTTGCCATTTCAGCTGTACAAACATTAGCAGCTGTACAAAAGAGCGAGCAACAAGCAAGCAGAAAGAAGGCAAAGGCAATGCTACCACGTCGAGTGGCAACACTGAAATCAGCCTCTATTAAACTGCTCATCAAACTTCCGATGTCTTCAGAGCAACACTGTGGGTGCACCGGGGCTTTTGCTTCATTCCATAATGAAAGAAAAACTTCCTTCAGTAAAGCACAGCAGCATAGGCCAGTTAAAAATCAATCTACAAACACAAACACTGTTACAATGAAACACAGATCAATTGCAAAGAAGTAAACACTGAACAAGACCAGAAACAGGTAAGTTTTGCAAACAAGTAATTCCATAAGATATTTTTCCTGGTTTCTCAGGCATCTTTCTCTCCCCCATCTACTCTGTCATCAAACCAAATAAAAACTAAATTTCCTTATCCACATCTTCTCGATGCTCCCATTGGGCACCGGGCAGGACGCGTCAGGACCAGCAGAGCCAGGCTGTGACGCGTGTTCACCAGTTTTCCAGGCAGCCGCAAACCTCAGGGGTACAAGCTGAGCCTTGCCTGGCCCTCGGTAGGACCACAGCACGCCTCTTCTTACTCAGCTGCCATTTCACAGACTTTGCAGAAATATAATTACATTTGCAACCGCCTTCCCTCTCAAATTTAGCTGATATTAACTACATGAGTAAAAGATTTGACTTTCTGACAGCACAATTACATAAGCCTTATTTTCTTAGGAAGCTGAGCTAAAAAAAAAGTAAATAAAACACCTGTTTGAACAGAGCCACTGAAACATTAGTCATTGTCACATTTTCCAGCTCATCAGCATCATGCTACACTAACAGGACAACCACTTACACAACCAGAAGAATATGGGGGGAGGAAGAAGAATATAATTCAGTACTAGTTTGTTCAGATTATCTGGCATCTTGCTGGCAGTTTCATTCCTAGCCAACCCTGCCTAACTCCCTCCCCCTCTCCCTTTTTTCATACTTTCAAGCAATCAACACTTTCGTTATCATCCTTCTCAACCAGCTGTTCAAAGGTACTTAAGACACTTAGCTGACTCTTCAAACATTCCTATCACAAAGTCTTCCTGTATCTAAATCAATGTTATTTCCACTATTCTTTACATCTCTCAGATACAGGGAAACTTTGTTATTGGGATCACGTCTTTCAGGGTTGTAGGAGGTGTCAACTACAATCTCAGCATATAACAAATGTATTAGCACACTTCTGCTATTCCTCCAGCAATGATCCTTTCAAAATTTCTTAGATACCTTATTTCTTAGATGGAAACCAAAATGTAATTTCCTGTAAAGAGAATCCACAGTTCATTTTCGGGAGCAGATCTGGACAACAAAACGTCTAGCAAGGTTTGTGTTCATGCTTCAGTTAGCTTCTCACAAGACTTCCAACTGTGCATAACACTTAATTCTTAAATACACTACTTCATTTGGTATTTTCAAATCCAAAAAGTATACTTATCTAAGCTTTATAATATGAATCATCTTTCTGACTCACTGCTAGCAAGCCATCAATATCTGGGGGTTTTTTGGTTTCTTTTTGTCAGAAGAGAGTTTGTTGTTTTTTTTTTTACACTAGAGTACATTTCTGCAGTTGTTAGATACAAGAAATGCTGAGTACAGATTTACCAGCGTTTTAGCAAAATGCCATGTATAGCCAACATATGGGAATATTTAAAGTGTCCAACAAAAAAAGTAGTTTGAAAATACTGAAGAAGTTATGTTGACGCATATTAGAGAAGGAGAGTAACCACTTCCCAGAAATAGGTATCATAATTGCTGCATACCAGTTCAGAGAAGCTTCATAGCTGGATCTCTTAGGACATTTTAGATTCCCATGCTCGAGATCATTATGTTTTCCCCATAAGATGGGTGGAAAAGGTTCAAGTGAAGTGCAGAAAAAGTGAAATTATTTCCATTTCCCACCTATAACAAGTTTCATGCTTTGATGTGAGCACCTCTATTGTAACAGAATAAAAATACATGCACTTGCACACTATAATTATCAAAAGCTGTGGTGTAAAACATGCAATGCAGTTCAGTTCTGCAGATGTGGCAAGTCTTTGGTTGCATGAAATATGGAAGCACAGCATGACCCTTTTGTTTTTAAATACATCTCAGTTCTCCACACCATCTCCTGAAACTCTGAATGCTGAACTTGAGATTCTGCTCAGGTTTAATGCTTCTGCTACAAGCAAGCTCGACTATCAGAACCACCAAAGCTCATTTCATAAAGCATACTCTCTGCAAAACAATACGTATACGTCACAAAGTACTCACATAAAAAAAAAAAAATCAACTATTGGCAATGTAATTAGTAACTAGTTTAAAAGCTGCAACCAGAAGAACATCACCACAGGGGAAGAAACGCTGCAGAAACGCTCTGTTAAAGCAGGGTGAAAATAAAAGATCTTAACAGAGGTGGACATTGCAGCTCACCATTAACTGAACAAGACTGAAAACAAGTTTGTCAAAAACTCAAAATCCACTAAAATTACATTTTTTCTCTAATACAAAAAATATGAGGACTGATCTGAAGATAAATGCTTTATATTAAAATAAAACACACAGCAGCTATTACATGTGAGATGGAAGGATACACAGTTAGATTTTATGCTTTAAATAGAAAAATAATCTTCAAATTGAAGAGAAGAATCAAACATTTCTGTTCCTTTCAGCTATATATCAATCATTTAAAATTTGTTTTTACACTACCTCCTCTTTCCTGTATTCTTCTGTGGCTCAGCTTCACTCAAATGTAGTCGGTTTTGTTTTGGTTTCATTTTAATTTCAAATGGCTTTTTTTAAATAACTACATTGAATATTTCTGTAGATTTCTTTCTCTTACAATGTACACTGCAGACACTCTTGTCTATCAATAGAAGAAGGATGTCTTTCAGAAGGGATTTCACTCAATTCTTCTCTTGCTTACAGAGCTAGTGTAAAAATAGCTAATTTGCATTTCTGGCAATTTAAAATGATTTAAGATATTAGAAGCCCATGCTCTCTTCCACCCTGATTTTCTTCTCTTTCTATCCCTCTCTTTCCTCCTTTATGAAAAGCTACCATAGCTTCTACCTGAAATTATGCTTTGCAAATATTAGCTTTTTAAATAACTTGTCCAGCGAACACTCTACTCTGTAAATCAGACAAAATCTCAGCATGAAACTAATAGTACATCCTCTACTTAGCCATTAATGCACAAGTTCTGACATAGCACTGAAACTTACTCCACTTCGAACTTCATAAATAAGCAAAAATTAAAAGACATAAAAGTTGGATACAATTTAGCTGATGTGAAAGCTTATAGAATCATAGAATCTTTAAGGTTGGAAAAGACCTCTAAGATCAAGTCCAACCATCAAACTTGTTTAAGCTAGGAATGGTTCCCAGCTCTCCGCAGAGAACCATGAAATCTGCATCAGAGCTCAGGTCCCTTGCCTCTCACTTCGCTGGCCCACATAACAAGGGGTTAAGTCAGAGGTTCCCCCAAAGCGGTAGGGGTAGTTCGAACTTGAGTTATAAGCTAACATCAACTTGAAAGCTGTTTATGTTAGCATATTCTTTAAAGCATCTCAGTGCCATGCCTCCATGCAGTAGTCATCAAGAATTAACACAGTAGCACTAAGTAGCACAAATGACATGTCTGTGGCACTATTTGGTCCTGAAACGTCAGAAGGAAAATTTGTGCTTTCCAGGCTGAGGTTTTGCCTGCTGTGGAGTTTCGTACAGTTCTTCCTGCACCCAAGGCACAGGAGGGCAGCCAGAAAATACTGCTACAGTACCATAACCCCAGGCAGTATTATAGTGCTGTCACATAAAGTGGTGGAAAAAAGGCTGACTAAACAACCTCAATTTTGGCACTTTCCAAATTGACAGGCTTGACTATCCCAAAGCAATAGTAAACGCCAAAAAAGAGACTCATGCCAAAAAGCATAATGCACAAAAAAAGCACAGTACAAGAGAAACCACACTCATACAACAAAAAAAACCCTAAAAACACAGAAAAAACACACCAAAAAATGCTAGGGGACACAAAAGCACACCAAAAAAAAAAAAACAAACCAAAAAACCTTATGTTAAGTGCAGACAAAAATGCTAAAAATGTTTTTGCACATTTTTCCATGTGTAGCATGTAGTCAATGCATGCCAAAAAACATCAAAAGCATACTGGATGCTAAGACATACTAAAACCATGACACAGGGCAACAAATATGTAAAAGCATGCAATAGATGTATGTCAAAAAATACAAAACACTGAATGCTAAACAAGCTAATGTGCAACACACAGGAAAATCGTGGAAAAATACACACTAGATGTATGCCCAATGCTGCTAAAACCTGCTAAAAATGCTACACACAAAAAAACCCTCCAAAAATCCAGTACTAGATGCAAAAAAGAGCAAAACCCACACTGGATGCTACAAACACTTAAGGGCACGTTATAGATGCACACCAAAAAATGCTGTAAGTGTGCTGCGGGTTTAAAAACCCACCAAAACATCTTAGAAACACCATGGCAATGGAAAACAATACCGCAGCAACACCTCAGAAACCAAAATAACATTCAAAAAAAGGTGCAACATTCATGCCAAAATCCTTGGGGGGGGGGGCGGGGAGAGAGCATAGGAGATGCATGGGGAAAAAAAAAAACAAAAACAAAAACAAACAACACACCACCATACATGCTAGATGCTCAAAACACTGCCACAGCAATGCCAAACCTGCCACAGCAATGCTGTATGAACCAAAACCCATGCAAAAAAAACATGCAAAATCCACACCAGAAACCTTGCTAAAAAAGAGCACATGGTAGATGCATTCAGAAAAAAACGCTAAACAGGCTGGACACTAAAATACCATACAAGGTGCATACAAAAAACCAAATGCAAACACAGACTAGATGCTAAAAAGACAAAACAAAAAAAAACCCACATCACACTAAAACAACTTGTGAACACCATGGAAAGGCCTTAATAATCCCAACACACCTTCGACATTGAAAAGCCAGCCCAAAACCACCTTAGAAACTGAAAAGCCTGCCAAAAACCACATCAAAAAAAGAGCATGTGGTAGACTCATAAAAAAAAAAAAAAAAAAAGGCCAAACATGTTGGAAGCTTAAAAACCACGTCAAAATGCCCATTAATTGCACAAGGTAGATGCATGCCAAAAAATACCAAATATACTGGACATACAAAAATCCACTGAATAACTATTAAAAATGAGCTGAAAATCATGCAGTATTTGCATACAAGAATATCCCCACCAAAGAAATCCTGGACAGAAATAATGCCATGGCAACACCCTAGGAACCAAAATCGCACCTGAAAATGCCCCAAATTTACACCAGAAACCTTGCCAAAAAAGAGAGCACGTAGTAGATGCATGCCAAAAACCAACAAGCATGCTGGACTCTAAACACCATGCAAGGTGCATACAAAAAACCATAAGCACCGGCGGGATGCTTAAAAAAACATCCATGAAAACAACTTGCAAACTCCATGGAAATGCCTTAATAACCCCAAAACCACCTCACAAACCAAAAGCACCTTAGAAACCAAAAGGCCTGCCAAAAAGCACATCGAAAAAGAGAATATGGTAGATTCATGCCAAAAAACCCCACCAAACATGTCTGACCAAAAAAAAAAAAACCAAACCACACCTCACCAAAAAGCAGCACCAAACCTGTTCCGCACAGCTGGCGACACCTTAGAAACAGTCATAAAGCATGTGATAGATGCGTGCCAAAAAATGCCAAACATGCTGGACACATTAAAAATGCTGAAAAATGCTTAAAAACTCACTGAAAATCATGCAATATATGTATGGAAACAGCTACAGCTAAAAAAATGCTGAACACTAAAAAGAAAATAACACATCACACCTCAGCATCACCTTAGGAACTAAAAACACCACACAATTCACAACAGAACCCTTGCCAAAAAAAGAGAGCACATAGCAGACGTTTGCTGAAAAATGCCAAACATGCTGGATGCTCAAAATCACACAAGATACATAAAAAAAAAAAAAAAAATTTTTAAAAAAAACCCACACACACCACAGGCTGGAAGTTTAAAAAAAAAAAAAACAAACTAAAAATACACTAAAACAACTTGGAAATGCCATGGAAATGCCTTAGTAACCCCCAAAACAAACCAAAAAGCCTGCCAAAAACCACACCAAAAAAGAGCACATGGTTGATGCATGCAAAGAAATGCCAAACACTTGTTGGACACCTAAAAAACCCGTTAAAATGCTTGGAAAAAACGTTTGAAAGCATGTGGTAGATGCACACCAAAAAGCAGCAAACTCATTCCAGAGAGTTAGCAACACCTGAGAAATGCTCACAAAGAACATGGTAGATACATGTAAAAAAGACACCAAACATGCTGGACACACTAAAAAAACACTGGAAAATCCTTAAAAACCCACTGAATATTGTCTAGTATATGGATGCCAAAAATACACAACACTTTGTGCTGAACACAAAGAGCACATGCTAGCAAAAAAAAAAAAAAAAAAAA
>VXBL01007437.1:3763136-3820777 GCA_013400195.1 Aramus guarauna
GTGTGGCGGCTGGGCCGAGGCTGAGCCCGAGCCGGGCGCGGTGGCGGGTGCTGGACGGCCCCCGGCCTGGCCGGGCCCTCTGCCTCCCACACCGCTTCCAGCTGCCGAGTTTGAGTATCGAGTATTTGGATGTGGCCGCCTTTTTCGCAGCCTGAAAGTCCACCTAGCCTGGATGCGGCCGAGGTGTCGTGGTCAAACCACCCAGGCAGAGCCGTGCGGCAGTCCAGCCCGGCCCGAGGTGTTCTGCTGGGGCACGGCTGTGAGGGACGTACGCTCGGCAGTCACCACCGAGCCCCCTTCAAACACAGGCACCCCGTGGCATCTACAAATCTGTAATAAGACCTTCCACTGACAGAGCTGGTACACCGCTTCCAGCGTTTGCTGTGGGCTATTTTCAGATATGCTGCCCTAAATCTAAAGGCCTGTAATGCAGAAGCAACTCATGGATTTTAAAAAGGAATGTTAACAGAAAGGCAAGTTTGATTGTTACTGAATTGCAATGTTTTATGTTTCGTGTTTAAGATGTACCTGGATTCTCCCTGCAGATGGGCTCTTGTGTCCGCATAGGTCTGCGAAACGCTCTGGTGTGAGCAAACTCTCCAAGGTGTGAGGCGCACAGCTTCAGTCCAAAGGAGCACAACTTTGCGCTGCACAACCTTCTCCTTTTGTGGATTCGTAAGATTACTGATACCTTCCATTACTTGGCTGTAACAGGATCCATGCCAATGTAGATCTACACAAATACAGATCGCACTTCAGATTGTATGAACTGTTAAGATTGGTTTTTTATTGCTGTGTTTTCATTCATTTAATGGCAGATGTTAAAATAATAGCTTTTCATTACCAGGTTATTAATATCTCCAATCTCATGCAGGTCTTTGACATACGGAAAAATACGTAATTGCATTTCTTTGTAGAAGATGAGAGAGTCTTGTCCTGAAGCTCATAGTAAACAAGTGTCTCCTTTGAGGATGACTGAACTGCATCATGAATCTTTATAGCATTCCCAATTAAAGCTATGTAAATGAAAGCTCCTCTTCTATAAACATATTCATTTTCTGAGTTTCAGATCAGATTCACTTCTACATATCTGGAAGCACAAGCTCACCTTTGAGTCCTAAGTAGTTTCAGTGTGTCACGGTTTGGCAGTACTGCTGCAGTTTTACCTCTTCTTTATTTCTAGGTACTACAAGATTTCCTGTTACTTTTTATTTGGACACTGACTTTACTCAATTCTTATCACATTCTAATGGGAATTCCAACCTGTGTACTAGAGGGGTAGACAGAATGATCTCAAGGATACTTTTTTACTCTCATCTTCTCTAATTTTAGCTATAGGAAATGTGCAGCTACTCAGATGTGGTGGCATCACATCCAGAAACCAAACAGCTGGTTGAAAAGACACTTGCTCAAGAGAACAAGGAACATTTTCTAGCATGGTATACTAATTATTTGATACATCATGCAGTTCATCTAACCCTCTAGTGTAATAACATGATTAGACAAACAGTTCTGGTATAAATTTGCTTATGAAGCAGTACATGCTTATAATGTCTCACAAGATGTGGTAGTTTTGAGGTTTTAATGGTATAAACAGAAATCAATGAGACTGAAGCCATCATTGACTAAATCCCTGATGAATTGTATAATAGATCTCATTTAAATTTCAATAGCTAACTCATGCATCGTCTGAGAAAACACAATCCAATCTGAAATGCTGTCTTACTCAAAAATTAGCAGTTTGGTGGGAGGAGGAGGGAAGAAGCAGTAGGAGTAGAGAACAAGACAGAGGAGAATATATTGCAACTGTGTAACTCCATAGCTGATCCAAGAAGGGCAATAAAAATGATCAGATATATGGAATAGCTTCTCCATGCGGAACAATGGAGTGGTCTGAGACTTTTCAGCGTGGGAGAAGGAATAACGTGAGGGGATATGATAGTGGTCCATGAAATCATGAGTGGCATGGAGAAGATGGATGGGGATGGACTGTTCAGTCTCTCATAAGACAAGAACCAGAGGCCAGTGAAACTTCTAGGAATGAGGTCACAAAATTAATAATAATAAAATAGTTCTTCACATGAGTGCTAGACCTGCAGGACTCTTGTCAAAGGATGTTGCTGGTACAGGAAGTTTGCAAATTCAAATACCTGGGGGAGAGAGAGCTGAGTTACCTGAGGCTAACTAAAGAGACAAATACCTCAGGCTTAGGAAATGTACTCAGCTGAAAACAGTTAGAGGCAGGGAGAGTGTTCATTTGAAGTTTGCCCAGCCCTCACACATGTCTTGGCATCTGCTGCTAACTCCTTTTAGAAAGCAGGAGACAGAGCTTGGTGGACCATTGATCTGAGCTACCATGCCAGTTCTTATCTGCAGTATAATCAACCAAAACATCCCCCAGTGAGCCAGTAGCCTCCATTAACCAGGGAGTTAGTTTAGAAAGCTCAAAAGGGTCATGAAATATTTGGCTTCTAGTTACAAATCAGAATATGGAGATACCTATGTTGAAGAATATCTCTTAACATGGTATAGCCAACCTAGATAAACAAAAAAAATAATTAGAGGACAGTAGACCATCAGCAATTGTTACAGGCTTTTTAAAACTTTCCTAGGTCAAGGCAAGAAATAATAACACAATTGAGAAAAGAAATAATTTGCATCATATTAATAGGTTAATCTTCTACTTATCTTCTATTTTGTCTGTTACATAATTAGCTTTCATGGTTATCAGTCTATCTTCCTCTTACTTAAGGCTTGTCTTAAAAAAACCCAAGGCTTCACCCTTTCCTTTTTTCCAGCATCACTCCCAAGATTACTATTATGTAAAAACCTTTGATATGGCAGAGTAACTTGGGTGTCTTATACAGGTCAAAATACAGAAAATAACTGCACTCCAGGAATATTCCCTCTGCTTCTAAAAATAACAGCGGGTTTTGTTGTCACTACAGCCATGGCTTACTGTCTTATATCTTAAAAACATATCTAATACAGAAGAATACTTTAAAATATAGAAGAACAAATTACCAAAATAAGATAGGTCTAGAAAATATAGTTGGGAGATATTTTACTACCCACGTATTATGGATTTAGTAGCACTGCTCTCCTATTACATCATGAAGAAACTAATAGGAAATGGATGGGCATTTTTACCTTTGGCCATTAAGCTGTGTTCAAAAAGTAGAAACCCAAAGTGGATTTGATGTGTTGCCTGACTTGCACACTCTTAACAGAAGTGTGTTATTCCAGTTTCAGTCTTCTCTCCTGCTCTTGGGAAAACTGTGAAATTGTTTATTTAAAGCCACTTGTATGAAACAAGTAAAAGGCATGCAGAGAAACAGTATTTTAGCTGAGTACAGTTCCTGCACAGCATCTGCACTATTCAGCACTATCGTATTTCATATGTTTTGTACTACATTTCCTTACAGTAAACAGAGCCAGCATTTACCGTCCTCAGAAGACCTCAAGAAAGCATTTTAACTGCGTATTCAAGCAACGTCAACAAGAGAGGATTGTTTATGCAGCTGGTAAGTAGCAGTGGGTCCGTCCACAGGGCCTGCAGTATGGACAGATCTCCTAAGCCTGCACAGGGCAACAGTCGCTTTGCAGAGAGCCTTCAGGTGCATTTTAATCTGAGGTTGTTAAAATTGTCTCAGGTGAGCGGGTTTTGTNGGGGTGGGGGGCGCCGGGCCTCGGCCGGGCCCAGCAGCCGCCTGGGCGTCGTCGTGCGGGGCAGCCGGCCCGCCTGCCCTCCGCGTCCCGGCGCTAGCGGAGGCCGAGGTGGCCTGTGCCGGGGCTCTCCGCGGCTGGCGTGGCCCCGGCGGCGTTGGAAGTGCCCGCTGATGGACAACCCCAAATCTCAGCTGGGTGTAGAGNTATTATGTAAAAACCTTTGATATGGCAGAGTAACTTGGGTGTCTTATACAGGTCAAAATACAGAAAACAACTGCACTCCAGGAATATTCCCTCTGCTTCTAAAAATAACAGCGGGTTTTGTTGTCACTACAGCCATGGCTTACTGTCTTATATCTTAAAAACATATCTAATACAGAAGAATACTTTAAAAATATAAAAGAACAAATTACCAAAATAACATAGGTCTAGAAAATATAGTTGGGAGATATTTTACTACCCACGTATTATGGATTTAGTAGCACTGCTCTCCTATTACATCATGAAGAAACTAATAGGAAATGGATGGGCATTTTCACCTTTGGCCATTAAGTAAGCTGTGTTCAAAAAGTAGAAACCCAAAGTGGATTTGATGTGTTGCCTGACTTGCACACTCTTAACAGAAGTGTGTTATTCCAGTTTCAGTCTTCTCTCCTGCTCTTGGGAAAACTGTGAAATTGTTTATTTAAAGCCACTTGTATGAAACAAGTAAAAGGCATGCAGAGAAACAGTATTTTAGCTGAGTACAGTTCCTGCACAGCATCTGCACTATTCAGCACTATCGTATTTCATATGTTTTGTACTACATTTCCTTACAGTAAACAGAGCCAGCATTTACCGTCCTCAGAAGACCTCAAGAAAGCATTTTAACTGCGTATTCAAGCAACGTCAACAAGAGAGGATTGTTTATGCAGCTGGTAAGTAGCAGTGGGTCCGTCCACAGGGCCTGCAGTATGGATAGGTCTCCTCAGCCTGCACAGGGCAACAGTCGCTTTGCAGAGAGCCTTCAGGTGCATTTTAATCTGAGGTTGTTAAAATTGTCTCAGGTGAGCGGGTTTTGTTTTTCCACAAAACAGTGAACGCGGGGCTGCAGCAGTCAAGAGGGCTTCCGGGCTGTCACCACGCCCTCACCCAAGATGGCGGCCTAGGTTTGGCGCCGGCCTCCCGGATCAAATATGGCTCCGGGGTGGGGCGCCGCTCTTTGGACTACAAGTCCCAGGAGCGAGCGGGTACAGGCCGGCCGCCGCCCATACCGGGTAAGCGGCGGGCCGGCAGCGCGGCGGCGGGCGGAGCTGGCNTTTAAATCCCCGCCATTAGCCGGAGCTGGGCCGCGGTGAACAAAAAAACAGGGCGGGAGGGGGGTTTTCCTTCGCCAGCTGTAGGTGGTTGTGGGCAATTACTGGCCTGGGGTTGGGCTTTTAGGAAGGGAGTCTTTCTCAGCGCGTTTCCTTAAAAGAGGTGTTTCAGGAGGCCTTTGAAAAGATGTGCTTCTTCCTCCCAGCTCCATCTTAAAGTTGTGGTGCCCTGGGGTGTGTTTTGCTTGTGGGTCTGTCGAGCTACTTCTGGTGCGTCGTGGTGGAAAGTGCTATTTCAGGACAAGCTGGTTTTGCTGAAAGTTGTTACTTCGGCTTATTCGCTAGGCTGAATGGCAGCTAGGAGGTTCTCGCTTTAGTTCAACTTCAGGCATACTGAGCTTTGATATCTTTTGTTTGTGAGCCCAAAATATGCTTTCATATTTAAACAATGAGGAAGCTGAGACAGATTGATGTCACTCAGCCTTCCTTCCTGCATTTTTGTTGATACTCAGATTTTATTTTTTTTTCTGGGGAAAAAAACCCAATCAAACCCTTGCTTTTATAGCTTTAATCACTAAGCTGTGGTTTTCCCACCTGGGAAACAAATAAGACTACATATTTGCTCTCTAAGCTGGTGCCAGAGGTGGCATGAGAGTTAGTACCTCTATTTCCTGTCTTGTTGGCGTTGTGGTTTTGGGCCAAGTCAACAGCTTTTAAAAAAAAAAAAAATTCTGTTTGAAGGAAAGGGGTTTTCTGATTCCTTTCAAATAACCTTATTATAAAGTTAATGCAGCATGCAAAAATAACCTTTTGTAAAGGTCATTCCACTGAGCACTTGGAAAATCTGTTAGTTGAATTCAACAAGGCAGAAAGTAAAGTGTAATAGTTATTCAGATGGATAGAGTTTGAAAATTAAATGGCACTTGTAAATCTGAAGGGGAAAAAAGATACAGATTGCTTTGTAAAGTCCCACTTTGCGTATCATTTAGATAAAGGTTTAAATATCTTGTATGTATCTAAAAAGGTTTGAGTATCTTGTATGTGTTAACTTGAAAGAATATCTTGTAAGTCATGACCAGGGTGGCATGCCTCCACAGTCTTCTACAGGTGGATGTAGTTGTGTGTAAGTAATGAAACCTGTGCTTTCTTTGGTAGACACTCCATGCTGCCCCGTCACGTGCAGAGGCTGGGCAGAGACTGGATTGCCCACTGGAACGGTTCTCAGATATTTGCCTCGAACAGCCCAGTTTCCAACTGTATGAGATGGGCCGGATACTGTCCCTGGGCCTCGTTTCCGCTTCCTGTTCCAGTTGATTTCTCAGCAAACTGGAGACTCTCTCCATTTTTTGGACCTTGGAGACAATTTCAGAACTCTAATTGGCAGCTTGATAACTTTGTGCAAAGTTCTTGCTTTCACCTACCTAATCCCAGTATGAAATCTGAGGGAGAAGAACCACTGACAAAGAAGAGAAGACTCAGTGGCCAGCATGATACTTCAACTCCTGAAGAAGAAACAAACTTCTCTAATCAGAAGGAAGCATTATGCCTTTCTGTAGCACAGAATGAAGAAAAACATAGCAGGAAGAAAGGTAAAAGATGCTCTTTGCTAATAGTCCTTGTTTAGTTGTAATCCTAAACATGTCTAACAAGTTATAAGCAATATTGCTTGCACCTTTTGAGTTCCTGTTTTTCTTGGCACCCCTCTCAAGAAAATATTTGTCTTTAAAATGTTACAGTTTTGTTATGCTGTTTAGTCTGTAAACTAAAATTTTGTGCTGTCAGTCTGCCGGAACTAGGTTCACTGTGCTTGGCTCTAGGACACAATCAATTGTGTGAACGCTTGCCCAGCTGGGGAGTGCTGAGCTTGGTTCAAACAACTCTCAGGTGTCTGTCACCAGGTCAAGTCCGTTAATTTGGGATCTCTTTTTAAAGCAAAAAGTTTTAGCTAGCTTGCTGTAAGGCTGAGCTGGTAGTTGTATAGCTTCATTTCTTGTACTGTACCTGAGCTCATAAGCCCCACTAGACCTGAATTGGTTTCTTCCCAAGACAGTTATCTCTGACCCAGATAACTGAGAATTAATGGACTGAGATTGAATGGTGTTGGCTTCCAATGTGATTGTGCGGTTTTGTTTTTACAACTATATTCTGCCACTGTCATGTTAACAAGTTGTATGTCAGACCACGACTAGCAGATCAAACAGCAAATGTGTTTATCCAGATAAATACAGTAAGGGCAAAGATGTCTACCCAACTCAGTAGCAGATTCTTACGATGCTTGGAAGTGTCTGCTTCAGCTTATTACAGATATAATCTTCTATATAGCATCCAAATGTTTTACTGAGTATTGTGGATATTTACCGTTCTGTCTACTGTAAAACAGACAGGGACACAGTCAAAATTGTTCCCCTCTTGCATAAATCACTTCCTTAACAAAATAAACTGGAAGTTGTATGATGACTGCAAAGGGCAAGTGATGCCATCAGCATACCAAAGGGATTTTTGGACGCAAATATCCATAAAGTTTAGAAGTAGCATACTCATCTTCAGGAGCTGAAGGAAGAGAGTTTGCTTTGTACCTTTATTGCTGAGTCCTCTCTCAATGCCCCCTAGCAAGTACATTTTAATATACCTTTATCTGAGAGTAGTTAGCGTTGTGATCCTTCCTGGTTATCTTTTGGTCACGTACTGTAAGGTGACAGTAATTAAAGATACCTCCTGAGGAGCAGTGTGGCCTCTCTCCCACTGTAGAAACACAACTTAAAGCCTTACTGTATTCATTGCAAATACTAGGTAAAGTCCTGAATAATGTAAGCACAGTGATGGAATTTACTACCCATATAGGGCAGATACTAACCGCTATAGCTGCAGTCTGCCACTAGTTGATGGCACAGATAACTGGACCTTTGGCATGCTCTCAGATGAGTTGGGACATAAAGGCTAAAAGGCATCTTTATTCAGGAGTTTTGTAAGTGGAGAAATACATATCTGAAAAATAATTGGACACATAATGGTGGGCAGATATACTCTTACAAACTTTCATATAATATACTAATTCTGAAACTAGGAATGGTAGAAAGGCAAAATAAGCCTTTTTGGAAGTTCTTGGTAATTCTGAGGCTTATTAATTTTTTAATTTCTCAACCTCATTCAGGGCAATCGGGTTCGTTATCTGTTTTGGGACCCCTGTAATGGACCTTGTTGCAGCTTATGGCTGAGTTTCAGACTGTGCACAGGCTAGAGGTGAATCTCCATTCCTAACCTTTTGTTAGTTGTGGATAGAGAGATCAACAAGGTGCCCATATGCTGCTCTAAAGGGTGTGTTGCAGACCGACGTACTCCATCTCCACTGAGGTGGTAGTGGCAGCAGGTAGTGTAAGACTATGTCAACAGGCTGGATTTGGCTTACCAGTTTGACAGCCTTTCGACAATGAGCAGGTGTAGTCTGAGTGCAACAATCTCAGAATGTGACAGTTTCCTAATTTCAAAGCACTTTGAAATCCAGGGCATACAATGGTTTTGTGCTGTGGGTTTTTTGTTTTGTTTCTTTTGTGTTTCTACTCATGCTTATATAAAGTTCACTTTAAACAGAGAGTCTAAATCACTACTAACCAAATAAGCTTTTAGCATTGCTTAAGCAATTTGAAAGACACATAGTTGTTTGTAGAATGATTTCTAAGAGCAGTAAAAAGCCATATGGTGTATTTCATAATTTTTCCTCTTCATGTGCTTTTAACAGGAACAGTCAAAAGGCACTGGGAATATTTCTGTCAGCACAGTAGAACAATGAAAATCTTTGAAAATAAAGAAACTGACCAAAGCAATACAGAAAACGAGGCAAAATTTGATTTTACAGTCATGTCCTACAATATCCTCTCACAGAATTTGTTAGAAGATAACTCCCACCTGTACAAACACTGCAGGCAACGCTTGTTAATCTGGACATACAGATTCCCCAACATCCTACAAGAAATCAAACAGCTGGATGCAGATGTGAGTAGAAAATGAGCATGTGGGTATTTCTTAAGAACTGATAAACTACAGTAGCAAACTATTGCTGTTCTTTATTTTGATAGGTGGGCTGTCTAGTGAATCCAACTGAGCTTGTAGTTATGTCATGCTTAGCAGTAATTTTGATTTATGCTTATGTAATTAGTGTATTCTGTGTGCTCTGAATTTACAGCAAGGGCAAACTCTGCAGTACATACCACTCATAGTTGCATTTTTTTTGTCCATAACATCCTGGAATGGTCTTTTTGACACAACTTTTATGCTGATACACTGCAGTTTTTTTATAATTCCAAAACCTTCTTTCTTCAGATAAATCTTTCTCAGTCTGTGCCTAGAGTGCTGTAGATAAGGCATTGAACATAAGAATAGCTATACTTGTAAAGGCCAAAGGTCCACCTAGTTTAGTGTCATGTTTGTAACGGTAGCTTGTGATAGATGCTTAGAGTAGGAGAACAGGGCACCTTCCTCCAGGATAGTCTCAGCTTCTGGGATTGTACAGTTTAGGATGCTCTGGAGCAGGATGCTCTCTTTAATTGTCCTGTAAGTTATTTAGTGCAAAGGATGTGCAAGATTAAATACTTAGTCACTATTCACAAACACTTCATCTTGCACACCAGGCTCTTGTGGAGGAAAACCAGCATGTGTGCACACAGGAGGGTCAAATTAAGGCAACCACCAGGACTGGCATTTTCTAACTTCCAGGTTGGCTTCATATTGGTTTAGGGAGTAGTTACACCAAGCATCTGTATACTCAGTGAATTAAAAGTCTTTTTCTAAAATCTGGCGGCTAATCCTTCAGAGCCATTTGTTAGACCAGGTAATGGAGAACTTATAATAATGTCTGAATCCTTTATTTGGAAGGCAGCCTCAAATGTTTTGGTGGCTTTTTTCATTGTGTGAGGACTGATGAGACTGCTATGTGTGTGGATTTCCATTTTCTTGAGATTAACATTCAAGGCTGAAAGGTGCAGGTGTTAATAGCATTCATGTGAGACTGATCCAAAAGTGTTCCTCTCAGGTGTTCATTTCTCTCTTCACCTGGTATTTCTTCACCATTTGACTTGAGAACAAACTTGCTGTTCTCCACTGAGATCTAACTTTGAACTTCTGCTTATATCACGGTCTGAAAAAATACCTTACTGTGTTCTTGGTTGTGGGGGGTTTTGTTTGGTTTTGAGGATACTTACCACTTATTGTTAATCTTAATCAGGAAGTCAAGTCACTAAACTTTTTTCTTTGGTCATTGTTCAGGCTGATAAAAGTTTGGTGATAGAACCCAACCTGTTCACGTCAGAAAACAGTACTGAAAAAAATCATAGTAGTTGTATTAGGGAAGCCACAGAACAACTGCCTTGTACCATTTGAAAAATGCAGTTATGCGAGTACGTAGCCAGGAAGCTGGAGATTAAAGTTCCCTTCAAGCTCTTCCCTTCTTCCTAATAAATTTCTACATACTATATGTATGTATCTTTATAGTGAGGTACATTAGTGGGCTTTGTGGGAAGAGCATTGGGCAGCGGTACTCTGGTGAGGATCCCCCTGGTGCTATTAGTAGTAACAGACAATTCTCCAGGATGGAAGGGTTGGAGCCAAGGCCAGCCCCTCTAGCAAAGAGCAGTTCAGGGTACTTGCTGAAGTCTGCCAAGTCACACAGCGCAGCACCGTGTTAAAGAGGTGATGCCTTGTATTGCATGCATTGAGTCATGATGAGCAGCTGCTTGCCCTAGTTAGGTGCAGGTGCCCTTTGTACAGAGAAATTTCTTGCTAAAGGACATAGACTTTTAAGTGATCCATTGTTTTGAACTGTAACCTTAAAGTGAAGCAGAGACTTCAGAATATTGCTTGAGATTTGGTTCTCCTTTGAGAGCTTCAATGAGCTAGTGTCAGCTGGGTAAGTGGAGTCTGTTGTTGCAGTTCAGCAAGCAGTGCTAACTTGTTTTCTACTGATTCTTCAAGAACAGCATCCCAAGGTGGTTGTAAATCTGTGTGCTACTGCAGTGTGCGGGGAGAAGGCTGCAAGATGCTCAGAACTCTTTTTGGAGTATTTTGAGGTTGATCTTTGGTTCAGGTGGTTATAATATAGAAGCTTGTTGCCCACTGTAGTTAATGAAAAGCGTGCCCTTGGCCTCTTCATCCCACTGCGCTGGCGTTTAGCCATCCCCTAAACTTATCAGAATGTATTACCAGGTCACTATTTTGAATAAATTTAATTTCACATATGAAAAATGTCTTTGTTTTAGAGAGGGTGGGAGGAATTGAGGCCCTTTTCATAATCTTAAGGAGCATTTTTTACAGGAGAGTGAATCCTTGTGTGGGATTATGGAGGCAAAAAGCCTCTGAATGTGGCCAACAGAGATAATATGATAATATTTTGATGTACTTACTAATATCTTTTAATTGTAAACTTTTGTCTTAGGTACTCTGTTTACAAGAAGTCCAAGAAGATCACTATAGAACAGAGATCAAGTCAAGTTTGGAATCCCTGGGTATGATGAAACTTTTATGACCAATACACTGTCTTCTCCCCTGCTCCAGTACTATTTGCCTAAAAAAACCCCTCTCTTTGATAATAGAATCAAGTCTTCTGCCATCTCACGCAACAATGTTGTGTACCCCCTTTTATAAATTCATCCAATACTCTCTTGAAACTACCTTAGTGTTTCCTACCACTATTCCTGTTGGATAGCTTTTCTAGGGTATCTGTTTCTGACTTGAAACCTTCCAAATACCATCACTAAATTTCATCCCTAGTCAGTTTATATTCATTGGTTTTTATACTAGTATTGCCATTCAGCCTAAATAGCACTGTCTTATCACTCTCCCATGTGAATTTATGGAAGGAACATATTGCTAGGGCTGGGATTCCATGGTGGTTTAAAAAGATTTAAATCTATTGTGCCCTACGCCTCCTTGCAGTCCCAGGGCCCTGCTTTCTTCTTGGTGCCAGGAGGAGCCAGTTCAAGGAGCAGCACTGGACTGATAGTACTTTCTTTCTTTGTTAATTGGAGGTAGTCTAGCTCCCAGAACTGTGTGCTTGTAGCGAAGAGAGAGTAATGGCAGTACTGATTTAAATCCACTTGAAATGTGAAACAGCACTGTAAGGCCAGGCTCCTGTGAGCAGCTGAGCTTCTTGCTGCTATGCGTGAGGATCTGGAGCTCACTGTAGCTCTTGCTCTTCCCCTCCCTAGCTCCCAGGTGCATGCCCTGCCCTTTCTCCTGGGCTAGTGCTGGCACTCACTAGACCTTTACCCTGGTGAAATCTACCAGTCCAGCAGAATACTATCCAGACTTATTTTATTTTCCTGGATTAGTTTTCTGTTGACTTACTGGGTAAGTGCTAGAACAAGTGCTGGGAGCACATGGATGGGAGCTGGGAGAGAGGAGTGGGAATCCCCTGTTCCAGCACTGGTGTAACCTTGGAGGTCAACTCACTCTGTGGGGTTGTGCTTCATGAATTCATATGGCATGGGCTGGGCAGTGAAGCATTTTAAAATGGCGAAAGCTAGATATTGTTTCAAGATCATTAGGTTTTTTTCTTACATAGAAAAGGTCTCGTTAAAATCTGCATTTCACCTCTACATAAAATGAAGAACTTGGCAAATTACTATTTTTCAGGTGGACTTGTTGAACTCAGATACTGTCATTCAATAAGTGTCTCAGTTTCCTTGTTGAAAGTTTGTCACTTGCTGCTGACTGGATAATTACATAATTGTGCAAATATGTTTGAGACCTTTGTTCTAGGAGTCATTTTAGACAGTGATTTATGACCTACAGTGATTATTGCTTTCGATTGGAATGCTTCACTGGTATTATTCCTAAACCATTGTGGTAACATGCAGGAAAAAACCTCCATTACGCAAGTCCACTTTTATGTGACTTGTGGGAGGTTTTTTTGATGTTTTGGTCTGGATTTTTTTGCACGTGAGGAGAGAAGAACATGCCTGGTATCTTAAAGTATGTAGATGCTTACACATCACAAAAGCTATTAGACCAGGTTTCCTGTAGTATCTAAACTGAAGCTAGATGGGACAGAAAGACTCTTGGGTTCACTTTTCTATGTGAACTGCAGAGTCTTGGGTACTTCAGACTGGGTGTTGATTGTCATGTGAGAGAAGTAGTGTGAGGTTTTTCTAATTAAAAAAAAAAAATATTTATACAATGGTATTATATGGTTTTAACTGCCTTTCTTGCAGGATATCACTGTGAGTATAAAATGAGGACAGGGAGAAAACCTGATGGCTGTGCTATTTGCTTCAAAACTTCCAAATTTAGCCTGATATCATCAAACCCCGTGGAATTTTTTCGCCGTGATATTCCACTCTTGGACAGGGACAACGTTGGACTGGTGTTGCTTTTGCAGCCTAGATTTCACTGTAAAACTAATGCTGCGATCTGTATAGCCAATACACACCTGCTGTATAACCCAAGGCGAGGGGACATCAAACTGACCCAACTTGCAATGCTCCTGGCAGAGATTGCTAACGTTGCCCCTCAGAAGGATGGTACCTTCTGTCCAATTATCATCTGTGGTGACTTCAATTCTGTTCCTGGTTCTCCATTGTACAGATTTATAAAGGAAGGGAAATTAAATTATGAAGGACTTGCTATAGGAAAGGTAGGCTATGCTTTTCACTTCTCACAAAAAAAAAGGTTAATGCTGATTAAAGAGAAATATTTAATTGAGTGGTGCTAGCATGCCATAGCTGGGCTTGTGATTATTTGCATTGTGGTACCAATCTCAGTGCCTTTTATGCAGTCTGCAAAGCAAAAGTTACTGTGGAGTTACTAAAATAAGCTTGGGTATATTAGCTGTGCCTTACAGAACATTGTATCCGCTTCTAGCATTCTGAAATTAAAAACTTGCAAATTAATTGTTCTTGAAAGGTAGTTATCCATAGGATGATTTTGTCACTTTGTGTCCCAGTCTTTAACTAGGATAAAATAACTACTTAGTCAAATACCTACTGTGTACTGTATTGAAAGATGATTCTTATTTTAGATGAACTTTGAATTACAGTTGCTAGACTAACTGTAAAAGCAAAAATGCAATTAGATGCTGAATCCAAGCTGTTTCAGGTTAGATAGTTTTGTTGTAAGCTCTTGTATGTAGCTGTTGGATGTGTCAAAACTAGTTAATAAAAACTAACTGGAGTATGCACAATGAGAAAACGTGAAAAAATAGCCCCACTGGTGTTTGTTGCTAGTGGGTAGTTGTTTCAAGCCCCACTTTGACTTGCTTCTGGAAGAATAAGTGTCATGAAGATAAAGTGTCTGCTGGGGAGCTGTATATATTGCTGAAAGTGTTCTTGGTAGTCTTAGTCTCTCAGCTTAGTGCCACAAGATCTATCTTGAAAAATTGGGTACCTGCAAAAACCTTGGTAAGAGTAAACAAAGGGATTGTACCATAAGGGGTGGTGTTATTTTTACAGAGATTTTCCAGGTCATTATAAAAGAGTCATTCTAGGGGGCTGGGTTGTGGATTTTTTTGCTTAAAACTTTAAACTTTACTAAAAATGTCTGTTCATTTCAATATTTTTTTTTTAATCAGACTTCTGTCTGAAAAAAGCTCATGTTGTCTTTCTTAGGTCTCTGGACAAGAACAGTTTCCAAGGGGACAAAGAATCTTATCTATTCCCATTTGGCCAAAAAAATTGGGTATTTCTCAAAACTGTGTATATGAAATAAAACAGCAACAAAAAGAAGAAAATGCAGGTCAGTTTCTAGGTTGATGAATTTTGTGATCCTTTGAAAATATCATTCAGGTAGCACCAAAAAAACAGATTATCTGTTCTAGTGGAGGGGGAAAAACAGTGAGTCTTGAGCTTGCAAAGCTTCCTTGTTGGGATCATTAGAGTTTAAAGTTATTTGTTCACATAAACATTTGCAAATTTGAATCTTTAGAAGATAATAGTGAAATTGCCATTCAGAAGCTGGTGTGTAATCCTTAAACTACTGCATTTGCATTGTGAAAGCCAGTTGTGCTGTAACTGGGAGAAGAGAGATGGCGGAATGCAGTACATGTATATACTGTGAACCTACATTCTGCTCCAGTGTTTATGTATTATAGTAGAAGCACTTTATGGAACAAGTGGGAAAAGCAAGTGATTCCTTGCTGAGTATTATTACATCTTTTAGCCACCATTTTTCCTTTGACAGAAAAAACAATTTTAAAGGAATAGGATGTAATACAAAAGAGTCTTTGGAGGGGATCTTACTAATGGAACAGAAGAATTTAATCCAGCTTTGTGAATTGTGTCTTGTTGCAAAAAATAAGTGTACTTAAAGATTTTTTTTTTTCCTGTAGCTGTTCACTATTGGTCTTGCCTACATCCTATTTTTAAATGTAAATTGAATGTATTTTTTATTCTTGCAGGAGAAAATTTGGAAGCAGCAAAAGCGGACAACACTCAGGAGATTGTAATAGCATCTGAAAAGTATGTGTTGGGGGAAAAAATGGAAGTCCTCGACTGGTTCCTAGTTTTGGGGGATTGTTTTGTTTTTAGACCAAACTTGTATCTGATTCCAGATGTGGATACAAGATGCTCACCCAACCCAGTCTGCCCATCTGGCAAAAAAAATCATCTTTCATTTCAACATGAAAAGGCTGATCAGACAGCAAAAAAATAGAACTGGAAGTAATGGTGTGTATATTCTTGTGGGAACTTGCAGATACTATTTCAGAATGCAGAGGTGAGGTGCCAGTGCTGTTTAGAGGGTCTGCTTATTAAAAGAATGCTTTTGACATTTTTTGTCACTTCTGGACATAAACAGGACATTTTGTTGTGTTGTGACATTGTAGGAAGCTGTGAACTTCAGTCCAGTTGCAGAAACTGTTTTTGAGAGGGGAATAAAAATCACCAAAAACCACAGTGTTGTCAAGCTGCTTAAGTGTGGCACTTCTCTCTCTCTTTACTGTTTTTTAAGATACCAGTTTATGGATGCTAATAAAATCCTATAATACAATGTGAAAATGGGATAAAGGTGGGAAAAGAACTGGAGGAATCATAAAATCTTCCTTTTCAAGAGTTCTGTGAGAGAATTTAAGTTCTCAGAGTCCCAGAAACTTGGAGCATTAGGAATTTGGTAGTACAACTCTTACTTGGATCAAAACATTTGCTTGTTAAAGTGAAGGAGGAAGCCACTACTAGACTGCTGAGAAGAAAAATGCAATGGCTTTTTGAAAGGAAGAATAAATTGGCATTTACCAAACTGCTAAAGGCATATAATGTAAGGCATAGATGGAGGAAATTGCCCTGTGTTGTCAGGCTCCAAGTCAGCTATTTATTATCAGAAATGAGATCTTGGTATCACTGCAGATAGTCACATCAAAACACTGTTATTCTTGATGATCAAAAAGCTAAACAATGGCATTTCTGAGGAAAGTAGTAGATAACAAGACAGGAAGCCCTATTTTACACTGTAAATCCATAGTGTGCCATGTGTTGAACGCTGCTTGCAGGGATTTTTGCCTTGTCTTAAAAAGGGTGTTGTGTAATGAGCAGAAATTACTACCCTTCTGTGTTGTACCAACTGGTGTGTTTGTCAGTCTTCTCTAAATCCAGGAGGTGACATGCTGATATTATTTTCTTTTAATTGCTTGGCTTTTAACCAGAACACCTTGCAGCTCAAGTTTAAAATGCAGCTGTGCAAGGGGAGGTGGGTACAGCTGAGGGATGGATGATCTGCAGAGCTGATGGGAGCAAACAGCTGGGAGGGTGAGAGTTCTTTTGCTGAAAGGTGCAGTGGGGCAGTTTGCTTTCACAACTGAAAAAACAGGGAAGATAAGATGGGCTGAACTGAAGAGGAACAGACTGACAGATTATGGGGAGAGACAAAATGGGAGCTGGAGTGGAGAAAAGATAAGGTGTAGCCTAACTTGAAAACACTTAGCTTTAGTTTAGGGGAGGGGAAAAAAGCTAAAAAAAATCTTTATTTCTCTATATGCTGAAGGGTTTCGTTATACGAGTTCATAATTTGCTGCTGTCATAGAGCTGCTTTCATGGCCACTTCTACCCATGTGTTAGGGAGAGATTGCTGAATGAGGACACATGTGAAGTGTTACAAAGTGTAGGTGGAGGTGAAAGCTATCAATATTTAAAGTGTTAGTTACCCAAGAGCCTGTAAAAAAACTGGCTTATCTGCCTTTTACTTGAAAAAGCTGCCTGCATTTTGCATTCAGAGGTTTAGGTGCTAACAAAAGATTATGGGATTGATTGCATGAGAGAAATGCTAATTTGCATATCCAGGGACTATTTGGTATTTCTTTGTTGCGTATTCCTTCTAGCAAAGACAAGAAAATAAAATTACTTTCTTTGATTCCTGTTTAGGTTGTCTTCAAAATTGCAGCACCATTTTAAATTGTCTTCAGTCTATTCTCATTACTTTCCTGAAACTGGGATACCAGAAGTAACGACTTGTCACTCCCGAAGTGCTGTCACTGTGGATTATATTTTCTATTCGGCAGCAAATGATGATACTGCTGCCCAGCCAGGTAAAGAAACCATCTTTTAATTACCTTTCACAAATGCTCAATGGGAACATTTGGATGCTATTCTAAGGGAAATGTAGTAATAATTGAGTACCTCAGAGGTTTGTGGTAGTGCTTTGAATGTCAGCTATTCTCTAAGAATAGACCAGGCTGGCCTGGTCGACTCATTGCAGTTGGACACAGGGCAAACTTTTTCACCTAACTGAACGTTCCTGTAGTTGCTATCTCAGCACAGAGACAAGAGCTGAGGCTAGAGAAAAGCAGCAACGTAAGTAGCACCTGAGCAATACCGCGGTCGGTAACTCGGGCAGGACCTTAGTGGCCAGACCTACAACAAAGTAGTATTTCCAAGCATCTGATCAACAAAATGGTGATCGATCTATGATGTGCATTAAATCTGATAAATGAACTGTTTCTTAGAAAGCCACTTTTCAGATAGTCTTGATGTAATGTCTGTCAAGTAAACGACCTCTGTGGCCTTTCCTCTGAGACCTGTCACTTGCACATGCCCAGTTGTCACTCCTCGATTGCAGTTGCAGCTAAAACTCACCAGATGGTGCGAGAGAGACATAGTACCTCTGCGGGTGTATTTCTTCATGGGTAACAGCACAATGCTATCCTTTACTGCATTTATGCTCTTGCCGTGGGTATTTCTGAGCAGTGTGTTTTCCATGTCATCATTACTTCTCTGGTTTATCTCATTGTCAAAGATCATTGCACAGTGCAGTGCTATCAGATAAACAGCTCTGCAGAACTTGGAACAAAGAAACCTGGATTCCACTCCTGCTTCCACTGTAGATTGCAACTGATTTTTACAAATCAGTGTTGTTTTCAGCATGTGAAATGAAAATACCACCTTCATCTCTCATACCTTGAGACTAGATTGTTAAAAATCATTGAGTCAATCCACAAAAGTCTCATTTGTCATAATGTGCACAGTAAATGCTTAGTGTAAAATATCAAATACAAACACTTCATAATACAGAAATAAAAGCTTTGACTGAAAAACTAGGATATGAGAAGTATCCAAATGACATCTGAATACCGTGTGACTTAATGGAGTGCTGTGTGAAATTAATCCTAATTTACCTGCTGATATCTTTTGTTGTGCCATCATTGCCCCAGCAGAGCTGTAGCACTTTTTTTTTCTGCACTTGTTTTCCAAATAGATTCTTCACCCCTCATCAGAATACAGAATGGGACCAAACTTGAAGTAGTTTAAACTGGTGTAGTTTCTATTCATTAGTTCTTAGAAAGTAAATAGTCTGGACTTTCAGTTTTCTGATGACCTGGGCATCAGAATACCTGGTATTAAAAGTTACTAAAGTCAGAACAAGTGAGTATGAAATGTGGTCTAGGGTAACATACCTTCCCCCCCCCTCCCCCCAATTAAACAGTGGGTTGGTTTTTTTTTTTTAAGTTTTTGTGCTTGAGTGTGTGTCATGCTTAGCTAAGTATTTGGTTTGGTATTCAGGATTTGCTGTGAAAGCAGGGTTCAGTATCTGAGTTGTGCAGGACCTGATTTTGCTGGTTCCAGAGTGCTCTGAGCTGACATTAATCACTGCATGCAGACCAAGCTCTCCGTAGCAACAAACTGCTTCTTTATAGACATGCAGGTGCTGTGCCATGTGATAAATTTGGTGTAAGAGCTGGGCAGGTGTGTATTCTAGAGCTCCCTGAGACATCTTTGCAGTAAAAAAGCTTTTCTTCGGAGTAGCAGTAAAGAGCCGCTAGGTTGTTAGACGGGTTAAAAGCTGGCAGAGGAATGAAAGTATTGAACTGAGGAGTTTAACGGATGCTGGATAATCTTTTAAAATATGCCTGCTGGTAAGCCAGCACCAGGTTTGGCCAAGGAGCTTTGAAATTGCTGATCCCTTTCATACAGAAAGTATTTTTGTCAAAGTTAAAGCTGCTGTTTGTGCTGGTCCTGAAAGCACTCAGGCTGCTTACTATCATCTCTAAGCTCTGAAAGCAGTAGCTAGGGGTGCTGAATAGTCATCTTGCTCAAGAAGTCTAAAAGTTCACCACTTCACAGAAGGATCTCATTCTCACTGAATTGTCCTTGAGTTGGTAAGAACTTGTTACTCTTTGCTGATGATGGTTCTCTGTGTTTTTTTTTTTAATGAGGACACAAATATTTTAAGTGTAGTGTAATAATAGCATAGCTGTGAGTCATCTCCCCCTGCCATGAGCAATATGGTTTCCTCTGTGTGGTGGATTATTTCTTTTAGGTGATTAGAAAATAGGTAGCAGGAAAATAATGGAGGAAGATCCTTTTCTGATGATGAAGAGGTAAGAAGGGAAATGCCAGAAGGCTTTCATCCTTATTAGCAAGAGTTCCTGTATGACTTGCCTGCTGGAGAGCTCCATGCTTGAGGATGCAGAAATAAAATGTTACATTAACCAGTTACTCTCAAAAGATCCTTAATTTTGCAAGCATCAGCTCTGTTTGGTGATGCTGCTGTGCTAGAGTATAGGAATGGATTGTGTGAGGCTTTTTCAGAGGAGTTACAATGAACAAATACATCTGTTTCCCTTTTGACATCAACTTAACCCTCTGCAAAACGTGGAGGGGTAGTGTGTGAATACTTTCAGCTCTACCAATTTAAGTCCTACTGTGAGTGTAATGGTAAACAAGAATTTCCAAACCACATTATTGGTAATTTTGCATGGAACAATGATGATGTCAGATTATTTCTGCCATACTGTTGTTGTCTTTCTGTGTATATATGAATGTGTGATTTTATTAATTTTTTTTAGCCCACACTGATGAATGTTCCTGCCTTTTTTTTTTTAACCAGGAGCAGAAGATTCTTTTCATGGAGGTCTGAAACTTCTTGGCAGGCTGACACTTCTAACAGAGAAAGATCTTTGGACTGTTAATGGTCTTCCCAATGAAAATAACTCTTCTGACCACCTGCCACTGCTAGCAGAGTTCAGGCTTATTGAACGGTAATATCCAAAGGACTTTTTGTGTAGGTAGTTATTTCACTTTCTCTCTTCATGTGATTATTTTTTTTAAAGGTTAATTCAAGCACTGCTGGTCCGGTTTAAATAAGTTTGCCTGCATGCTGATTTGTTAGTGTTCTGTAAAGTAGACTTTTTAAAGAGACTTTTTTTAAACATTTAAATTACTTTATGAAGTCTTTAAGGCAAAAAGAAAATATTTTACATTAGCTTCCTTTTGATAATGGAAAACATCTGTGCCAGTCTCAATGGCATTATTTTTCATGGAGATGCTGTAAATGGTTTTTATTGTAAATCATAGTAAAACTGATTATTCTGAGAACTGTGTGCTGCTTCAAACAAAGGAGAGTGTGTGTGTCTCATAATGAGCTGAAAATAGTTTTACTACAAAGATGTTCTGTAGTCACTTCTATCTAAATACTTCTGTAAAGGAATTTCCTCAGTTACCTGGAGTGTACTCAGTGCAGAGATTGCAAGACTGGACTTCTGAAGGAAAAAGATAGCTTTGTAGTAAGGCAAATATGTTTTAAAAATTTACAACTTAAATTTCTAAAAGCTTGAATATAGAAAAGCTTAAATATAAGAGCACTCACTGGAATATTTTATAAAACATCTGAAATAAAATCAAGTTTAATGAGCATGCAATCTTATAGGAAACTTAGCAGATCAATTATAGGAAGAAAAAAATCAGTTCTTGACAGGTATATTAACTTGGAAAAGTTAGGGTTTTTTATTAGTCATAAAAATGCCAAGTTAAATATTTAAGTGACAGTTCCTGAAGTATTAAATGATCAATTTTATATTTACACTCATAATATACTGATAAACATTCTTATAAATGATTTATAAAATTAAAAAAACACTGTCTAGACAAACTTGCAGATAGCTGAGGGCTGGAACCAAGTCTTGTAACTTGGTCAAACTATCTGTATGTATAAAACTGACAAAAGTAACAGTATAGTGCTGGAAAACCTGAACCTGTGTTCCTGAAAACACATTCAGATGTCTGAGTCTCCCAGAAATACTTGCTTGTTCCTCTCCAACTGAATTTTCATCTGGGTTTCCTTTTCCTGACTGCAGAATTTACAACTGTCATTACTTTGTCCTTTGAGAATAATACAGGAAATCCAGTGGTGGTAATAGCGAAACCAGTTGAACTGAAAAAGTACCTCAGTGTTACATTGAAAAATAGGTCTCCTACCACAACACTCAGTGTAACTTTCCCTCACAGAGCAGCACCTATCTGGGCCAGGCCAAACACCTAGTTATTTACAGTGCTGGTCTGAATCTTAAGTTGTATGCTAACTTAAAAGAAAATACCTTGGACTTGTCAATCAATGAGTTTAGTATTTGGCTTGTATTCAAATATTATATGTGATATGAGATTTTCTGAAATGGCCAAATTCTTCAAGGTAGAAAAGATGGTCTTCTGAAAAAACATACCCCACTTTCCTGGTTACCACCTGAAACCATTAAGGCAGTAAGATGGACTGGGCCAAGGTACTACTGAAGCTGCTTGACATGATGCAGTCATGCTGCTCCTTCAAGGGTGTTTATTGTTCTGTAACAATGTATTTTCAGGATTTAGGGACTTATTTCAGTCTCTTTGTACAAAAACCCATTAATGGTTAGCTATAGGGTAGAGTTAAAGCCTTTACATTCAGTGATTTGTTAAATGCCTACCTTATGTATTAATCTACAATCTTAAAGTGTGCTTCAGTTGGTTCCTATTTGTCCTGTCTTGACTCTGGCACTTAGACATTTTCTGGAATAGAAACCTTGACCAAACAAAAACCCCCAAAGTCATTAAAAAAAGACTACCATGATACTTTTATTGAAGTTTCATGCTGTGCATAAACATACAAGTGATCAAAAAACCAAAAAGTCATGCATGTTTTCTACACTATTTGACCACATTGCAATAAGTTAGAAAAACAGTCACTAGAACCACACTTAAGACAAATGCCATCATAAGCAAGTTTCAAGAGTATTTCAGCTGAACTTCAAAACAAGAACCAAAAGCAATTTGTCACATACTTCTACAGCATTAAAAAGTTTCAGTATAAGTTTAGAGGTTAAGAGAAAACAAGTCAAATTTTGCTGGACAATGGTAAAAATTTTGCTGGACAATGGTAAAAACTGTGTACCAACCACCATTATTTGAGTTGAAGTAAACCATAGTTTCATAGAAAAAAAAACAAAACCTTGTAACATATCTAATAACCTTGTGCTCTAAGATACAGCTGATCAAGGTGAGTTTTTCACATCATTTTATCCATGAGAAATTTAAGCAATACATGAAAAAAAAGTCACAAGACACTGAGTAGCACAAAGTTTAAAACAAACTCTGCAGCTGATATCAAATTACACAAGACTTTCTACCAAGAGTATTTCTCCTCTCCAACTTCACCCCTGAACAAAAAAACCCTATACTATTGTGAACACAGGAGTAGAAAATTTTCTAGAAAGAGGGATAGGAAAGGCCTCCCTGTAATTGATAACCTTGTATAAAGTACAATACATTTGAAAAGTCTTATTTCTAGACCTTCTGAAGTCTAATTAGCAGAAAGCCTTTTACTGTTTGTAGAAGGTTGCTGGGTCTCAGTGTTGTCTTCCTGTCCTAGGTGGGTGAGCTTCATTAACTTTTTTGAGCAGTGAGGTCTGTACACAAGCAATCCTTTCCTTCTGTATCCACTCAGTTGCTGGCTGATATAAGTGTTCTAGGAGCTTAAATCATTCAATCTGAGTACACATTATCATCATCACTGTGTTACAATGTCCTGTCTTCATCAAGATCCCAAAAAAGTAATTGCCCAGAAGGAGGTACACAAGGCCCATGGCAGTATCATCTATAAGCACAGCACAAAGAGTAGAGCCTGGACTTGTACAATAATCCAGTTTCTAATTAGGCACCTAATGAAATAGTTTCAGGAATGCAGCACTCAAATGCTTCCAGAGAACTTCACTAATGCAAACAGTGGACCCCAATGAAAGTCTTACCACATCACTTGAGAACGCTGCTGTCCATCACCAGTCTTCAGCTAAAGTCTTAGAACAAAAGGACTGAGTAGGGAGGAAGCAGACAAGCTTGATTTTCAGCTATATTTCAGACATACAATTTAATTTATTGCTGTATTGGAACAATTTCAAGCTTCCTTATTCAGGTCTAAGTCATCATTACTACAAGACATATAGGAAAAACTCCCTACAGCAGCATGGCAGAAGGTTGACTTCAGTCTGCGATGTCTGATCTTAATATAAGATGTCAAGGCATCACCATCTGAGGCTGCTCAGCCTTTCAAAGGCAAGGTTCAAAGTTACATACAAGTGTTGAAAGAAAAGCATGTAGACTCAGCAATTCTGACATGTTTTTCCATTATTCCAGGAACACATAGGAGAAATGAACTGACTAGTAGGTGAACACTTGTATCTACAAAACAGCAATCTCTACGTTTTGTGCTTCAGCAGTGTAGTCTGGAAAGACTAAAAGCTTGTGACAAAGTATAAAAAAAGTTATGAAAGTTTAAAAAATTATCAACTATAATCATTAAAAAACCCAAGCCCTCATATTTTGCCTAATAAGATGTCAGTGTTTAAGAATACACTTGCATATTACTATTACTTAACATCTTTCAGCAACATGCACAAAATAATAATACAGATAGCAGTAAAACATCCAGTGCTGTTTTAATACTACCAGAAATGCTGGGAAACAGTACAAATTAGTTACAAAACAATAATACTGACAGTTTTGCATATCTGTTAAGTTTAGTGAGGTAATGTTGATACTTTAAAAACTCATGCCACTTCTGCACTGCTTGTTCTTATTGCTGAATTAAATATTAATACTGAATAGGATTTTTTTTTTAACTGCACTGCACCCAGCACATCTTAACACTAAGAATATGATTGCTTACTCATCCCAATGCTACTACCCAGCACAATGCCCAAATTCAATTAATACTTGTATAGGGAAATTGTATTTGAAGAAACTCTCACACCACTGGAGTCACCTGCTACATGATGGAGGGGAAAAAAAAAGAAATCTCGTATCCTGGCAAACATAATTTTAGGTTTTCTTCACTGATGCCTTTTCTATAAATTGAAATAAATACTGCCACCAAAAAAAATTTCCCCTGTTCTATTTTCTAGGTAAAACTTTTATTGTAAGAGTCCACAAGTGAATAAATAGTCCCATTCCTTTTTTCCTTCCAGCAGAGTGCAGGTAAAGTGCAGCGGGAAGCACCAGGGAAGCCCTCTGTCCGGTGTATGGCTTTGTTAGATGCGGAGCTGGTAGCCTACCTCATTGAGCGTTGCCAGGTCTCCTTTCTTGTCCACCACCGCAGGCCTGCGAGCAAAAAAGGGAAGAGGGCGCTGCTCACCAGCAATCCCACACTTCCATGCAGGAGCAAAAAGAGTTGTCAAATCAGGAACCGTTTGCTTCAAAATAGGAGTGACTAGAATTTTCTCATCACAAGCATGATTCTGCTGAATTTGTCACATGGACTAGTGTGAGCAAGGTAGTGGTGTGGGTTGCCTCTGAAGCCAAGCACCAGCAAAGAACAAGTTGTCCCATCCTGGGGTCCATGATGTGAGCCTAGGAACGCCACTCCTTCTGACTTGAGAAGGAGTAGCCTAAATGAGTAGCTAGGACTAGATGCATCCTGCCCACAATCTACCTCAGAGCAGGACTCCGGCTTTTAGAATAAAGTGGAAATGCTGAGAGCAAACAGGCAAGGCTTCTCACGTGGCCACAGCATGTTGTCTCTCTGAACCTGTCCTTTCTTCTTTGCAAGGTCTGTGTGGAAGGCTGGAGGCCCCCAAATAGAAAGCACTAGATGAACTCCCTTCAGCCTCCAGGCATCTTATATTCTGATACAGTCCAGCCATCTACTTAAGTAATCACACATACACTGTGTATGCTGTTAGGTCATTTAAGGATATCAACTACCTGAACCAAATGAAATCTTGAGACCGAGCACTTGGTCTCTCCCCATTTAGCAAGCAATGGCAAAGCTGCTGCAACAAATTTGTCAAACCAAAACAATCTGGGTGATTTACAGTATATGGCAGTGTCAAATCTGAGAGCTTATTCCAGGCTCTTAGCTATTTTGACATTAAGCCATGTTTGCTTTTCTAAAGAAAAACATTGTCTAAATAGACATTTCTCCTAGTAGACTCCACAGCATGTCTGCTTCACTGCAAAAACCTCAGCTAAAGCCCAAGTAGTACAACATGAAGCTGGTAATAGCTCCAGTGCTTTCCTACAGCTCCTCAGACCTGCTTTCCAGCTCTTGCACTTACTCTTTGCTCACTGGGCAGCAGATGTGACCCATGGGTTTGCACATGCAAGGCTGACGCTTACCTCCTTGTTGCACACTGCCTGTTTC
Source organism: Aramus guarauna (assembly GCA_013400195.1). Classification (NCBI taxonomy): domain Eukaryota; kingdom Metazoa; phylum Chordata; class Aves; order Gruiformes; family Aramidae; genus Aramus; species Aramus guarauna. Next base: position 3,788,954 of record VXBL01007437.1, read on the forward strand.
AGCCGAGGCTGCTCCGGGCAGCCGGCACAGCCACTGGCGAGGCAGCGTGCAGCCGGCAGGCTGTCAGGCCAGGGAAACCCTTGCCCTCCCTGTGGCACCCTGCTGGGTGTGCACACCAATCTAAAAGCCGTACTGCTGCAGCCCAAAGAGGTGGCGATGTATAGCTTACATGTATACACACATACACATGTGTGGCAGAGCCTCAGAAATATTTTTGAAGTGATTCACTTATTTTTAAGAGCAGAGCTGCTAACACCAGATCTCTGCTGAGACTTTGACAGCATTTGAGATCTGGGGACACTGCTATGGACAACTAATACTCTTCTGCCTACTCACACCTTGAATGCAACCTGTTTTTTTGCCACCTGTCCAAGCACCTCTGTTAATAACCCCATCATCCTCTTTGCAGTACTGCCCTGCACACCTCATGTTTGTCTCAGTTTGTAAGTACTTCACAGAAGTGAATGAGTCTTCACTGGTCTCTGTCACTTGCAGGAAGGGATCACACATGAAGACAGCATTTTAAGATAGTTTGGATTTTTCCACTTTATTCCTTCAGAGCAGATGGGATTTGACTAGCCAGGAAACAAGTTACATGCTGCATTCCTCAGAGCTCACACAGAAGTCGGAGACTAGGAAGAGATTCGTTTTATGTTCCAAAGTGTCCATCCTTCCTCCCTCAAATTTAGGGATCTTCTTCCCTTCCCACAGTTTTCTCCCTCCATCCAATTAAAGCCAGAATATGGTTTTAATTAAAGCACACCTAGATGGTGTTACCTTCCCTGATCATTATCCAGGAGAGATGGAGAGTCACTGCACACCCATGGCAACACACGCATTTCCACTCCAGGGTCATTCTCTAGTTTGTAGCTACAAATGGACTGTTCTCCATAAGGATTCTCTTCAGGGTTTTAGGAAAAGGCAAGGATTTGTTGGAGCAGAAGCACTGCAGCTCCTATTCTCCTTGGATGGCAAGTGTCCTGACATTAAACATCTCCTGTGAAGCAAGGGACCTCTGCTGTATCGGATCACACCTCCTGTCTGAAGTGCCATGATGATGAGCACCTGAATAAGCTGTGCAGAGCTGCTGGGTACACACTATTCATGAGTTGTCTGCATTAGCTCTGCCTGATTTTGCACATCTTAATATAATATAATCCTGCCCCCTTGCACATCCTAATGTAATGGGCTAACAGAATTTTCCTTTCAGCAGCTAAATGAGGCCAGAAGCACACAAGGCCAGTGTTGCTATGACACTCACCGAGCATGCATGTGTTAAGCCTCAGTATGAAATTAAAAGAAAATAGATCTGGTGAACTGACACATAGGAGCAGAGATTGCTTCAGGCTGCTGCATGACACTCCCTTCCAAATTCGTATCAACCCTCCCAAACCCCTCCAGCTCCAAGCACTTCTAATGAGGAGTAAGCGCTGTGTTGCCTGTTCCAGCACAGTTGCTGGCAATTTACCGCACCCTCCTGGTTTGGGACTTTACAAGATGGACAAGTAGACACAGTAAAGCCTTAACTTACCAGACCAACTCACACCACCCTACATCCTCTTTATTCATCCTGTCTGCTGACCACCCCTAGCAGGATCACACCAGCTGGGGCCTAAAAGCACATACACTGTTACATAGCTCCGTTGATGACCTGCAATGTCACTACACGCCAGTCTCCTAGCCAGGCACATACTGCTTACTGCATTGCCCCCCCCCGTCCTGCCACTCACCCTGTCTGCCTTGTAGCTGTACTTCCACACTAAACACTATCGTGGGCTTGCTAGCGGCCACCACATCCCTAACAAACTAGTAAGAAACCAGGATGAGAAGTTAAAAGGTTGATGCTTTAAAATCCACTTCTGCCTTTGTCCTTCAGAAACAATCCAGCAAAGATCTTCCAGTTCACGTATTTTTCACTGGGAGATTTCTCCCAGCAGGCCCGTATAATTTTATTGTTGACAAAAAACAGGCTGTAGTAACAGCTTGTCATCAGCAGGTGAAGCCTCTCAAACGAATGCGTTATTCAGCCCCTGCCAGCTCACACTAGAGCAAAACACTTCTCTCCCCCTCCCTTGCAAGCTCTAAAGAGCTGTAATTACAGCATGTAAGAGATCCACAAAGAAACAAAACAGTGTTGATAAGCACAGCCATTCTTTAGCTAGGATTTCAGCCTAAAGCCTAGCAAGCCTGAAAGTTTTTCCTCTTCTGTGCATAACACAGAGGCCTCTCACGGCAACTATGTTCTCAAATATCCATCAATGTGTGGAAGAAAATACCTAATTTCCCCTCTTGTATTTCTCAGCCTGCGTTAACATGCTGGTATGTGTCATTCAGCTCATCCCTGATGAGGGGATGCCATTCCCCTTTCGGATCTCAGACAGCTCCCGTTGCGGCAATCAGAAGGTCTCGGTTTTGGAAATGAAAGAGGTTTATCACCAGCAGGGAACTCCCTACAGCAGCACAGTCCTCCGCGGCATCGCTCCCACTGGGGCAAAAGGCAGAGTCAGCCTTTGAGCCACCAGCACCACTGCACAGAAGCATGGGTCTGTTAAAGGGCCCCGGACCTGCAAAAAGCTCCTTCAATCCCCTTTTGCTTCCAAGCATGCTGGCCAGGCTTGCAAGGGGGCTGTGCAGAACCTGTGGGGCTGTCATGCAGCTAAAAGCATGTGCAAGAGCTCCCACCCGCTCACAGACGTTTCAATGCCTCCTGCCAAAGCAGAGATGAAGGTCTCATGTGGAGTCTGCTCTCAGTCTCCGGCTCCCCACATCACGCTATAGCTGGGTCCTGGTTCTTGTATCACAGTGACCATGGGTTTATTTTAGAATAATGTACAATTTGCTCTAGATACAGAGCAACACAGCAGAACCACCAAGCAAGTAACAGATGCTGAAGCCACTGCAAGGCCATCAGTACTTCACTTGTCTTTCTGTCCTGGAAAAGCAAAGCTGCCAAGGAGAAACCAGCCACTGCAGAACAGCCACGTGCCCAGCAGCCCTCTCGGGAAACCAGCCCAACTGGTGAGTCTCCAAGCCCAGCGAGACTCACTCTTCCCTCCAGACATACATGATCCACTCCAGCATTTACAGAAGCACTATCAGAAACCCAAAGATGAAACCATCCCTCAAAGCAAATCCAGGAGGTGAAGAAGCCTGCAGTAGCGGAGCCCATTACAACTATAATTATCCATGCACTAAACAAGGAGCTCTCGGTGATGAAGCCCGAAGTACAGCATCGTGGACTGAGTGTGAATTCACATGTAAAAATAAAAGCCTGCTGTGAAATCATCTGCTGCTAAAGTATCTTGAAGTTATCTTTAGAAGGTTAGTCTAATGTCTTTGTTAGCTGCTTTAAAATAAATAAATAAGTGCTGAGACAGTAGTCTGGGAGCCTATTTAAAAAGCAATGATTGTAAATATGTGACTAATCTGGGTTACGTATAGGCTTTCACAGTTGTCAGCTTCCTGGCATGAAGCAGTACAGCTAAAATTCAACTCTTCCACATCTAAGGTATGGGAGTCTGAATTGCCAGTGGCTGTAAAAGGCCTGCGATCTGGAAGCTCAGTTTTATCCATTTAGAGGTATTGCGTGCAATGCCATCCTTCCCCTGACAGTTAAAGAAAAACTATTAGCTACGATGCATGAGGGAAGTGGTCTGGGTTGTTTTTTTTTTTAAGCCAATTAAAATCAAAGAATACAATTCAAGTGCTGTTTCAGCTTTGGCAAGAAGAGAAAAGGTTTACTTTTTCCACTGTCCCTGTAACTCACAGAGTCCTCAGCAAAAAGCACCCCATCGGAACAGCTCCGTACAAAGGCTCATCATGGAGAATCCCAATTTCTGTCTCAGTGATCATGACAGCAGATACATCCTCCTGTTTTTGATACTTATGTCTGACCACCCTTAGATGTGATCAAACTACTTTCCCTCTTGTACAGGTCCCCTGCAAGCAAGGCTAGGTTCATTTCTCCAGAAAATGGACTGGATAAAGACTGAAAAAAAGGAGAAACCCACACTTCCACTTTCAGTCATCCAACACGCCATAGAATTTAACCAAGCCAAGGCCATCGGGGCCTCCAAGGGCACCACACAAAGGGGCTACCAGGCAGCAGTAAGCACAGCAATGCTAGGACATCAACAGTACCAGTGGCTTCTGGAGCCTCTCAGGTGACCAAAATAATATGACATCACCCTCAACTTCTGACCCACCAGTGATGGCAGTAGGAATACTCACGATTTGTCTCTTCTGCATGCACGTCTCTGAGGGCTGGCTTGCCTTCGGCGAGGGGACAACGACTTACCCCGTGATCTCTCTTTCATTGGAGAATGGGCACTTGAGGGTTTCAGAATCTAAGAGAGATGAGGGAGGGAAGGAAAAGGCATTCAATAAAGGCAATGATTCACTGAAAATAAAAAATAAAAATAAGGGCCTCATACAGTAGCAGAGACGGCACACAAAGAGCTTTCAGTCCCTTGGGGCTTATTCAAACCCAGCCCAGGTTAAGAGGAACCCAAAGCAGTTATGTGATAGCTGTTCAGGGGCCCCCTGCAAAAATTAGTTGGTGTCACCAATTCGGTTCCCAGCTAAATACTGAAAAAGAAGTCTCAACCACAGCTTTGTTCAGAGCTGGCAATAGCAAGGGACAAGAAAAATAGCTTTCAGCTGAAGGAAACTCATGCAGCCAAATCACCCTCTCCAGCTTTCCTCTCTGCAATCGCCACCCAGGCTGGCAGTGCAAGTCTATGTGACAGTGGGACTTTTCAGTAGGTCTCCTGTCCATTCGTACACTCACCTGCATCCCCCAGGTCCTCCAACCTCAGAAGTCTATCAGCATGACACTCACACAACAGGCTATTTTTAAGACCCGATCCTTCAAAATCAGCCCCCTCACAACGGGAGCCTTCTGAATCAAGCAGCTCAAATTCTGTATTAACTCGAGGGAAGAGTCAGATGCAAGGCCTTCAGCCTTCAAGGGTTCAAGGGTCCTGGCCTTGAAGACCCAGTGACAAGGACTGGACCCAATGTCACAGCTCAGCACGCACACAGAGCTGGTCCCTCTAGCAAAAACAAGTACTAAGTTCATTAAGTCATCCACCCATACTTCCTCAACTAGAGCTTGCTTCAGCTGTTTGCTCTCTAGGTGGTATTAAAAGTGCATGAATAGAGAAGACAGAGGAAAAAAGCTTCATTACATCTGTAATCAAGCACATGTGCTTCAGGTGACGGTATGGTACAAGTTGGTCCTCAAAACGCCTTGGCAGGGTAGGAGAGGTGGCAGCAGGATATAGGGCTATAATGCCACTGGTGACACTCACGTCAAGGTCAGGGCAAGGGGGCAGGTGCCTCAGCCAATAAGGCACGTGGCTGCTACGTAAGAGCCATTCCTCAGCAGGGCAGGGGACGGGAACCCAGAATAACTTGGATGCGATACCACATGCCTCTCCACAAGAGCCAGCCCCATACTTAGCAACACACCTGCTCTGCTCCTGCTGCCAGCAGCAGGTTGGAAAGGCACCAAATCCCCTTCCACCATGACCACAAACAGTTCTTCGCCCATACCAGCCCCAGAGGCACGGTCAGGGACACCCCTCATCCCCAAGGGCAGCCAAACTCTCTGGCCCTCTGGCAGCATGCCCTGTCTCCCCATCCTCCCCCTCTGGGCTCTTCAATCCAACCAGCCAGCAGGAAAGCACCAGCCTGTCAGGGACTGGCTTTCTTCCCCCTTCCCATGTAGCCTACTTTGATTTAGCCAAGGGTGGGGGCATCAGCTGGCACAGGGCAAGTCCACTGGCATGCCCTGCAAGGAGAAGCAGCCACTGACCTGCTTATCCCATGGCACCCCTTGCAGCTCAGATGCAAAGAGCAGAGATCCCTACCTGTGACCAGGCCACCCACCCTACCAGCCCCAGGCACACCGGTTCTTCCAAGCCATCTTTTTCCTGAGTTGGTGAGAAAAGCAAACTAGGCAATAGCTCCTTGGTGGTCAGGGACAAGTATGGGTTCAAGTGTTTCCTAGGCTGAAAGGGAGATCTTTGAACAAAAAAATAGCTATAAGGGTTTGAAAACGTGCCAAACGGGGGGGAAGAACCACAGAGACAGGTGTAAGCACACCCCCAGCCCACCTGATACCATCTTAATCTCAGGCCGGGGTCAGTCTGCTGACATGGAGCAAGACCAACCTCTGCAGGATGGGACTAGGCACACCTACCTATGAGTCCACCGCGCAGGCACACACACCTACCTTCATCCTCATATCCCTGGCAAACTTCTCCAGCTCCTTCCTGACTTCTGTGCGCATCATTTTGGATACATTGAGGACCAGCTGTTTCCACTCAATGGGCTGAAAGCTGTGCGGCTCATGCGGGACGTATAGTCCGATTTTTACTTTTTTGACTGAATGCAAGTACTTTTTATAGGAGTCTTCAAATTCAAAGACGAGGTCGCTCAGAGTTCGGTAAGTTAGAGGTTTGTCCATCAGATCTGATCGTCTGCTCATGCCCAGCGAGCCATACCGGCCATTGCAGTAAATCCCGAGCACCACATGATGAAAATAGTTCCCTGAGAAGTGGGTTTTAAAGCTGATGGGGAATCGTTCCACGGAGGGCTGCCCGTTTGTTAAGTATCTGGTGTGCACTGCGTCAAGGCAACAACGGCGCTGGGAAGTGAGCATGTACAGTTATACCTGTAAGACATCTTTAGCAGTTATTTTTAACTGCCAGGACAAGTGCTTTCTTGCAAATACAAATTTTTTTCTCGCTGTGCCCCAGAAACAGTCTATGCTGCCAAAGCCTCTTTCACTGCTCAGAAAATAAAATGCAATGGTTCAGGCAGTGAAGGGCCTGACTCTTAACCACACTTGGGGGGGGGAAGGAAAAAAAACAGTGGGTCAGCACACCAGAAGAGAGACCACCCTCCCCAGATCTGTGCGAACTCCTCCATTTGATACCATCAGACTCATGTTCCTAGAAGGGAACAGTGTTGCCCTGTTTCATGCTGGAGCTTGGTACAACTCAGGTTATTGATCCTCATTTTCCAACATCTTCAAGCAGTATAAAAACTCTGAATTTATTCCTCTCCAGGGCGACAGTCTGACTTTCCATCTGTAAACCAGCCCTCAGCATGGCCACTCCTCATACAAGAGTGTTTTTGTATGTTACCCTTGTATATTGCCGAGATGAACAAAGTAAAGCCCCCAGGTGGATAACTAATTAGATAAGCACAGAGACATGGTCAGGAACAAACACTTTTAAAAAGCAAAACACATCCCCTGAATCACTGGCTGGCCATTTCAAATGCATGACGTGCAGAGACCAGGGCTGAGCTCCATAACAGCATAGTAGGTGATCTCAGAGGGGAACTACGTGCGGGTCCCAGATCATCGTCTTGGGAGGCTGCTGGCCTGTACCAGGGGAGGAGAGACTGACTCACGCAAGCAGGTTTGCGTCAGTGCCTACATCACACATGTCTCCCTGCTGCTAATCCCCAGACAGCTGAAACCCACCCTGGCTCCACATGCTGACACCCAGCCTCTAGGACAGCAGGCGCCCTTCCCCTCTGCAGCTGAGACCCCCACCCACGCCTGGGGAATGGAGGAGGGATGACCAGAAAAGGCTGCAGCAAGACACTCCAGCCTGGGGTTACTCCAGCCAGAGGCATCTGCTGTAACTCTGGAGCCATTCCCACAGGCAGACGTGGTCAAAGTGGTTGGTCAGGGCAGTGCAACTACAAAATGCATCAGCCTGAGGGGCAGTAACAGCGTCAGGGCAGCCTGAAGAAGAGAAGAGTGGGGGTCAGTCCCCACTAGAGCTGAGGAAACCGGCTCAGACCAGGGTCCTGCTCTGGAGATCACCAGCATCCCCTCCTCCACTTACCCCCGGCCCCAAAAGGAGGTCTGTAACAGCAGCAACACAAGAGCCACTGCACAGCTGAGATGCCCTAGGATGTTACTGCAGCCAGCCTTCCTCCCCATCTGCATAGCACGGCTGCGTGACAGCTGCTGGGAAACTGAGAACACAAAGAGCCTTTGTACCAATACCATAAAACACAATTCAGGCTCAGTTCTGGCTCTGCCCAGCCTGACACCCCACCTCACCAGCAGCGCAAGTCCCTGGGATGCTGACCCCCTGCCCACACCCTGCATTTCACATCTCTCTACAGGCATGCAGGAAAGCATCTAGCAACTTTCATCTGTCTCTAAAGCATTTTCTCAAGGGGGCATGTCACCCACCAGATGGTTGTTGAATTTCACGTATTCAAACTTTTGCCCCTCCAGGTGAACACAGAAACCAAGTAGCAGGAGATTGACGAACTGCCCAGAATCTGAGGTCTACAGCAAGGCGTTAAACCTCTGTACAAAAAAAAAAATGCAAGAAAAAAAACACATTGGCAAAAATCTTTTAGAACAGCCACAGGGAAGCTTTTCAGTTCATGTCAAAGCTATTTAATTGTGTTCAGTGCTAGATGTCATCAGCTTTAGCAGTCTGGAGAAAATGTATTAGAGGGTATAGGAACAGACACCACTACGGGCCCAGCTCCTGGCGCACTTCAGTATCTGCAGGACAGCGTGCCTGGACGAGCGTGCAAAGCAGAGTGCACACTTCTCTACCACGCACGCAACCCCGCACCCAGCCAAGGCTACGTGTGCCCACCTCCTGCCCTACCTACATCAAACATAAATACCCTGCAGCAATTGTCAAAGCTCACCACGATATCAGCTACACCGACACAGAACAGAAATAGCTCTATTGCCTTCGGTGGTCTCACTGGATTGCTGTTGCATTCGAACTAGCTTCTCCAAGAAAACCCCTCACCATCGGTAGAATTAAAGATTATAAATACAGTGCAAGGTCAGAATGGGGCTCAGCACCATTATATCAACTGGAAAACTCAGCCCACAGTCACCTCATTTAAAAGGTCACCTTGCTCCAGGCCTTAAAAGGAGCATTCTATGTACATCAAAGTCATGTTACAATAATTTGTGTCCTACAGACAGATTCTTGCAGAAGCCCATTGTATTTATCATTCTGTGTAACTGAAAAAGCAGTATCTTTTATTAACACCTATGAAGCTTTCAAACATTACCGCTACTTTTCCCCCTCATTATGAAAGGGTTTTCTCTCCGCACCCCGAGTGCCTTTCTGTTAAGTCCACACAAAGCTTTGGTGGCCACCTGCCACACATACACACTTCTGCCACAAGGTCTCAGAGAAGGTGCGATTTAATCTCGTTAAATACTAGCTAAGAGTAAAAGAATCTTTTGAGGATGGAAATTACCCACCATCAAATAACCCAGCAACAACCACTGTGGAAATTAACCTTTAGATACAGGTTGCTTCTGCTGAGTGACTAGTTAATGAGAGTCCCCATCCGAGATGAAATACACACCAAACGGGCTGGAAAGGCACATCAGATCTTCCCCTCCATCCATGCATCGTTATTATTTCTTTTCCTTCCTGCTCTGCCCAAGGAGAGCTGTATTGTGGCAAACAAAAGGCAATGACACAGCGATGCCACAGCTGTAATCACACTTTTGAGCTGGGACTGTAACTGCAGGATGGAGAGTCAGGGAGTAAATTATGTGCCACAATACAGAAGCAGCACAGAGCAGCAGAGGGCAAAAGCAGCTGTAATGAAAGCTCCAGTGGCCTCCCAATCCCAGGTCTTCATGTAAACCAGAGCAGCAAAAAACACCACTGAGGGATGCTGATCTCCTTGGAGGGAGAGGACGCTACTCTGGCTGGCCATCTCTAGCCCCAATATCCCTCCTCTTCCCCCACACCCAGGAAATGCACAAGGAAAATACCTGGAGCTCCACCAGAGTCTCAGGAGACTGGGTTGGTGCAGCATGTCCCCATCCCTCAGAGATTCCCCAACCCTGCCCACCCAAATTCTCAGCTCTTCTGCAGCCTCATACTAGGCTTTCAACCTCTGTTTCTTCTACCCCACAGAGCCACTAATGCCTGCCAGCCAGAGCTACATGTATTCAGCAACTGATGAATTCTGCTCTCTTACCCCAGGAGGCTGATTTTGAAAGACAGGTTTGGGTCAAAGGAGAGAAGAATTGGGCCCAAAGCATACAACATGCTTTGGGGGTGACAGGCCATCAGGTTAATAGAGCCATATTGGTTTACCAAGTAGGCTTTCCGGAGCACACCAGTACTGCTAGAAGCCTGCAGAAAGGGCCAGATTTCCCATGCCAGCATGCAGCTCCTACAGACCTGTGAGTCAACACAAGCACAGCATCCTCTGAGTCACAGGTCACTGTGCTTCCTGTAGCCCCATCATCTTTGCCACCCAGGCTTATGCACAACCTAGCTTGCATAGACATGGAGACATTGAGATCCCAGTCTTAAATACAAGCAAGACTTGGGACACAAAACCAGCACTCTAGCCACCACCTGGATCTTCCAGGGCAGTGTGGCAAATGAGGAATAGCATCCTTAGTTCAAAAGAAAAGGGGAAAATTAGTTAAGGTTTAGCCGAGTCAACCCCTTAGTTTTAAAACTCTGGAACAGAAAGCATCTGGATGGGTTTTCTTTAACTCTGCACACTCTTACAATGATTCAACCAATGCCCTTATGTAATTTTTTTTTCTGTTGTTTTTTTTTTTTTTCCCCATCTCCTGGTAAACTCTAATATCAAAAAAGTCCCATAAGTGCCAGCATCTTCCCCCCAGTCTCTGACCCTTCCCTACACAGGTGCCCCCAATGCAGAGCACCCAGCAGTTCCCAGCCAGAGATACTTGAAGCTCTTCACCTTGTTTATTTGCCAGCAGCAACTTTTAGAAGAAATTTTCTTGGTTTTTTGTTGCAGTTTTCTTCATTATTAATAAATAATCTGAACAGGATATTTGCACATGCCAGCACTGTGACTCTGGGCTTTGAACATTTCTGGAAATAGGTCTTAGCAGCTGATAGCACCCACTGGAGAGCGGCTGGCTCCCCATGGCTAGGTGAGCTCAGGTTACTTGTTACCAGCAGTTTTCCCACCACCACTAGAAACCACAGCTGGCTGAACAGGAGGCAAGGGGACACACTGCAAGGACATCAGCCCACCTGCATCTAAACCAACTTCAACGGGAGTTTAGCTGCAGGAAAAAATCCTGGTGCCTTTGCCAAGCTGACAGGCAGTGACTGTGCAAGGGGTGTGCTAGTGGCAGGTGAGGATGTGAGTGCCGTCCCTGCAGCACCAAGAGGGACCCAGACCTGCAGAAACCCCCAGGGGCAGGGGACATGGGGAGACCCTTCTCCTCAGAGCTCCAAAGGTAAAAAGCCCAAGTATAAGTCAGTGCAGTGAGGCCCTGCAGTACCCACAACAGCTTGAAACCAAGACACTCAGGTTTCAGATTTAAGTGCTGGCATCAATTGTTTGACCAGACCAGCCTGCCAAGGCTGATCCCAAGCAGGTCTAAGCACCCAGCTGTCCCAGTGCCCAGACTCACAAGTGCTTCTCCTCCAGCTGTAGGAAGACCCAGCATCACGCCTGACACCTTCTGGTGTCTCTGCTACAAGTCCCACTACCTTGCAAACCAAAGACAAAAAAGGGAAAGCCAGATGAACCTGATATTGAGCAAATGAGCACCCATTGCACCACTTCAGCTAATCAATTTGTTATTTATTAGTCTGAAATTCTCCCTTATTTAACTCAGACAAGACGACATTGCAGTGCTTTGTGTTTTAAACCCCATCAAGGGTGGTTTTTGCTGAGGTCTGACTGAGATGAGCACAGAAAGCCACAGGGTGTCTGGTCCCCTCCTCTCCTGCTGCTCATAAGAGCTGGGGAAGCGTGAGCAAGTGCCCCAAGCCATTGCAACAGGCTGTGCCACAGGGCCCAAGCAAACTGGAGGGGATGAGAGCAGGCCAAGAGGCATGAGAAGGCAGCTTATTTATGCTACCAATGCTGAAGCCACTAGCTCACAGTGAGGAGATGGAGCAGGAGGAAAGTAAGCCTCATGCTTCAAAACCATCAGATAAGGCTTCAGCAAAAACAGAAGAGCTATTTTTGCAAGCAGTTGTTTGGTTACTTGGAATGTCAGAGGGCCTCTGACCACCAGCAGTAAATACTTGAAGTTTCCAACCACAGCCTTGAGTCAGACAGCATTTCCCACAGGCTCCGCAAGTGCCAAGATCCCAGGTTTGCAACTGCTTACTGTGAGGCAGAGTGCTACCAAGCTCACATCTGGGTGTCATCTGCTGGCTTCCCCCCCAGCCCATGAAGGAATGGCTGGAGCAGCTGGCTCAGCCTCCCAAAGCAAGGCTGCCACGCAGGCATCACTCGTTTTGAGGTCCCTGTTCTCCAGTGCCCAGCTGCAGTCTGAGGTGACAGGCTTAAGATTAGACCCTGACAATGGAAGTGATTACAACCTCTTCCCAGCTACCAGAGGGACCCTGGTAGACATTCAGCAGGACCCTTCTTGCCTGTTTTTCCGTTAGCAAGTGGGTCAAGCTGTGGACAAGCATACAGGAGGCAAAGAGGGGCACTGCAGAGACCTCAATATCCTGCAGTGACTGCAGCAAGACACTCTCCTCCTTACTTACTTGCTCCCAGCCCAGGGATGTACCCACTAGACAGGAGGAACAGGATGGGCCTGGGTCTCCAGCAGTGATAAACATCAGCCACTGATTAAATGCACAGAAGGCATAGTGCAGAAGCTATTAAATCACTTCTCCCTCCTGAGGCAGTTCTGCTCTCCACTTCCTTGTTTAATGATATTATTGGATGAGGGGAAGACTAATACACTGCATGGGTCTGACCATTACCTCATGTGAACTGGGAGAGGCACACTGAATGCAATGGGAGTTACGTTCACGTGACAGACACACTCTGCGAGACTCCCCGAGGATGGATGCTCTGTGCCACTTCCCTCTCGTCCTCTGATATTTTGGTCTCCCCATTTTAATAAAGCAAATAGAGCACAGATAAAATTCCCTTGGCACTTTTTGATTTACTATTCCCTTTCTTGAGCACAAGTCACTTTCTATCCTTGCTCAGAAAGAATGCACTGAATGCACCATTAGTCAGCTGATTTACAACTGAACTGAGAAATGCCTTGGGGAAGACAGCAGGAGGAATGCCGCTGGTTAGGCACTGGCAAGCAGAGCATGTAAGCAGAGACATACAAAGCCAGTTCAGACAGCTACACAGAGAAGAGCAGCCTTGCAGATTGTTGCAAAGTAATATTGGAAGATCTGTACGGTCATCTCACAGCAGCTGCTCCCTTGGTGCATGCACACAGGGTAGCTCAGCATTTTAACTCATTGCCATATAAAAATGCTTCAAGATCTACTGCAAAGGCAATTATGCAAAACTTAATTCTGCACCAAGAGGGATTACAGAAGTGTTTCATAAGAAGTCACATAGTAAAAGGCAATTGCACCAGCCAGCAAGCAGCTCAATTAAAATGACATCTTGCTAAGCTGCTCTGTGCAAGTCAGCCTTTGAATGAAGGCTCATACCGAGGGTCCGCTATAGTGGGCTGTGCTCTTTTCAGTATCCAAGCAACATGGCAAAGCCTGCCAGCACACAAATTACAAGCCAGTACCATATTTCCAGAGACAGAGAAGAGAACCAGAGGTTAGCACACACACGCAGGGATGCTCAGCTCAGGCATACGCGATGACATTGGTTTGACACTCAGGAGAGGGTAAGCACATCTCTTATCTGTTAACTGCCTGACCTTGGAAAGCAAGTCACAGCTGCCGGCCTCACCACGTCCGCATCCAGAGGGCAATGCTGAAGATCAAAATCTCACAGCTGAGAAAAATCAGCAAACTTCTCCACATGCTGTTACACAAAGACAACTCCCAAAAGCCCACATGGTGCACATGCAGCACAGCACCACAAGGTTCTGCACAAACACAGGCTTCATACCAGCCACTTTCAAAAGCACGTGCATTCAGACAGGCTATCCACTCACCACCGCTAGACTCTGGGCACCCACACTTCAAGCAAAATACTTAAAGTTTAAGAGTTTCGTGCAATATAAACCCTAACATATCTGTTACTGGACCACCAACCCAGCAGACAGTCCCTGTTCTCACACAGGAAATTTCCAAAATAGCAAGCAGAAGTCATAGGAAGGCAGGCCTGTCCCATACCCTCCCCTGCCTAAGCCTTCTCATTAGGTAATCTCAATTAAAAAAGTTTTCCATAAAGATTTTTTTTTAAATGAGCATCTAGAGACAGAAAGATCCATCCAAATCTTAAAAGTCCAAAGACACTTCAGGTGACACCAAATATTATAAACCATAGCTTTCAACCATTTTGCTTCCCTCACCACTCAAAAAAATTGAGCAAAACTCAGGTTTGAGCCAAGCAGGAAAAAACCTCTTGCCAAATGAAAATAAAGCATTCAAAACTTTCAGATCTGCAAGAATACTTTTAGGTTGCCACGGTCATCTGTACACCACTAATCACCCTCTGCTTGTGTGGTATGTGGAATAATCATTCAGTGCTAGAAATATAGCACTAGAAGCCACACTTATCAGTACTGCAGAGCAGCATCAACTCCAGCTGGCAATTATTTCCCCCATCCCTTTGGTCCCCGAATGGCTTGGGACAAAACCCTGACACAAGGGAAACCACAACAGATCCACTGACATAATTTCTGTTTCTGGGTGAGCATCGGTTTTAGTCTCCTGCTGACATCAAGCCCCCAGGACTCCCATACCCCTAACTGCATGCAGATCCTGCCAGCATTTTGCACGGGAAGCCCTGTCAGCCAGAGCCACCTTTCAGACTCAGACCTGAAGCCCATCGCCGGCACACAGGGAGCCGAGCGCAGTCACGAGCGGCACCCAGTGCACACCACAGACCTGCTAGCACAGCAGGGACCGCATCCAGCAGCGAGTCTCTCTCACCACATGCTTGCTGGTCCCACGTCCCCCCTTCCAACCCCCACAGCAGCCACCCCTTCTCATGAGCCAACACCTGCCAGGCTCTGCCAGATGATTCTCCCACGAGAGGGGGCAGCAGCAGCAAGCAAAACGCCACAGACATGCCAGAAGCTGGTTTGCTTCAGGGTTTATTCTGGGTTGGGTTTTTGTTTTGTCTTAAATCAAGCTTGATCTTGGGGTAAGACATATCCAACGTATAATTATTCCTGTAAGCATGCCTTGCCCTCCTCTAGCATTTTAGGATGACGAAGGTTAGTTTATCAGTGAGAGCACAAAAGGGTCAAGCAGCAAGTCAGTCTCTAAATTAAAATATTCTTGGGGTTTTTTCTGAAACTGAATAGGCAGCAAGTATTATGTTAAGGTAAAGTGTAAATGTTTAATATATATTTCTGCACAGCTGTAGGCTGAGAGACAAAACCTGAATGTGACTTTGCCATGTAAACATTAGACAAACATAGGACAGAACCCACATTCCCCAGGTGTTACCAAGTTCTAACAATAACTAGCAGAGAAATTCTAATGAAGAAAACAGGGATTGTGTAGATTAATTGCTTATCTGGGCACTTTGGGTCAGATGCTGATGTTACGCTGATTACCGGGGCAGGAAGCAAAGTTGGCCCAGCCTGAGAACAACACTTGTGAACTGGGCATGTGGCATCCAAGCTCCTACTGACAAAGCTAGGCAAAGGGGTAACTTGTTGATAATACCACCACAGTTCCCTGAGCTGCTGGCACTCACCTTTGGTTCTGACCATCTCAAACACCAGCTGGGAAGGGCAATATATTCAACGGCGCTACAGTGGAAAAAGCCACAGGCGTGTGAAAGGATACATCCCCAGGATAACTGCTTCAAGGCATTTGATAGGTAAGGACTCCCTGGTCATTTCTTTTGCTGTCTCCATTAACCTAGGACAGAAACAAAAAGGTTTTCAGTCTTTTCAGTTCAAGCAGTTCACAAGAATCAAAGGGTCCTCTCATACACCAAGAGCCACGTGCCTCCAATTCTAAGCAAGCACTGGTGAACTTGATTCTCCTCTTCAGCAATTTGCCAGAGCCCTGTTGACTTCTTGAGGATGGCTAGAAAAAAATAAATAAAATAACGGGTGTTTGGCATCCCAGTGCCTTCCAGCCTCTGAAGATGGGTTGGAGGAATGCAATCCTCTCTGCCTCTACCAGCAACCCCATAAGCATCACTTCAGACTGTAACAAAGCCCTTCTGAGCTGCAAAAGCTGACAATCATGTAAGCTCCCACAGCAGGACCAAATTTAGCTTATTTTCAAAATAACCCTGGCTCTCCTCTGGAAAAACAGGAGAGAGATGATGGTTACGTGATGGCCCCCTGAAAGCTACAAATGCCTCTGTGAGCCTATAGCTGTAGGTGCAGACAAGAATTTAATGCCTTTTTACTGAAGTCTGCTCTGCAGAAAGCTCTACCAACACAGATTAACTCAGCTTGCAGTGGTGTGAGGTATCATCTTGCTGCTCCACGCCTCCTGTGGACTGGAAAAGTGGTAAAAACCATAGGATTTCCTGCAGGAATGCAAGAAACTATGCAGGCTCAAAATCTTGCAAGTTCAAAGTTTAGTAACTTTCTGATGTCTGTCTTTAGAGTAGAGTTATCTGACAGGGACACGAATGTGATAGGACACAAGCATTTAATCTCAGCTCAGCTGAGAAAGCTGTCATGCCAGACTGACACTGCACCATCAACCAACTAGATATCCTATCCCCTTCCACGAGCAGATCCTGAAATCCTGGAGAGTTAAAAAAGTACTGGAAGGAGATAAAAAAGGCCGGAAGAGTCATATTCAATGAAACACCAAAAAAAGCAAAGCTAAAAATCAAACCAAAGGACGACTTCTATTTTGAAGTCTTCTCTATCTGTATCCTTTCCCTGAGCTTTGTAAACAGATCCCTACACTAAGGAAATAGACATTAAATGATAAAAATATTTGTATTAGAGAAGATGATGAAAATATGTATCTGAAACCACTAGTCTGTTTTTCCCACTTTCTAAATCACCCACCTCATGCATTTTAAACCTTGTATTGAGAGCAAATTGCAATACAGCTCCCACCGCTATTACAGCCTGTCACAGCCATTCCGTGTTCCATTTATCCAAGTTAGAAATTATCTTTCCATTTGTAAACAAGGACCCTTTACACTCTGCCTGCAGTACAGAAGACAGATTAGAGTTAGCCTGCCTCCTGCATGCTCACAATCAGCCACAGAAACCCCACTGCTGGAAGCAGGGAGCAGTGAGGGCACACAATGGGGCCTCTTCATCCCCCACAGTGGGTCCTCAGTGCTCATCACAGCAGTAGCCACTGCAAAGCCCCGTCTCCGTCCAGAGAAGCGTTACATGCAGATCATACATGGGAGGTACCCACGAACAAGATGACCCACTGAATTTCCTAACTCCACAGGATGGGGGCAGGGGGTGGGAGAAATACAGCTGATTGTGAATGTGTATCAGAGGCAAGAAAAAGCTCAAGTTGTAAAGCTTCAAGCTATTTAGTGTGGTGTATGCCTGGTTAACATGGTCCAAGGGACAGGGCCAGCATCTCCTCCTCAGGTCTACACCTATGCTGACCCTGCTGCCGACAGGCAAACACAGTAACCACACTGGAGTCTCCTCGTCATCACATGCAGCATCAGGTCTCCTAACATTTGCTTTCATAAGCTTACTGCTGTCATGATTTCAAGGCGTTGTCGGCATGGAGGTAACATTAATGGCTCCACAGCCAGGGAGGGAATCTTCAAAGTAATTGGCCTAAATGAGTAGTCAAATTACTACTGACTTACCTGTCACAGCAACACCCACACTATTTAAATACTAAGTTGTATTTAACACATGCTCTGTTTGCAAGCCACATATGTGCTGTTCTAAAGCACAGGTCTCCAGGACACTGCAGGGTTAAGACAGATTTAAAACAAACAAGAGAGGCATTTTGCTTGCTTAAAAACATGCTGCCTGCTAGTGCACAAGTACCACGGCTGTCCCTTCCGCAGCTAGCAGCAGCCCTCCGTTGCCTTTACGTAGCACCATCAGATAGCTGGGCTCAGAAGGCACTCCAGGAAGCCCTCCTGTCTCATCGCGTGCTCAAAGCAACTGGGTACAAGAGCAGGTGCTTAATGGCCACCCGGGACATGGGAGCTCAGAGACAACCACGGCCTCCGGACCCTGACACTGACGGATCTGTGCAAGGGGAGCATCAGTCAGGAGGCATCACCAGCGATCAGTGAATGGGCATCCATCTGCACCCACAGGGCAGGTTGCACCCTCCCACACACCCATCCCAGAGCCCCGGGGAACACTCCACAAATACTTTGCTTTTTCCTCTGCATTTGCAACACAGACCACAGGATTTATGCAGATGACCCAGTTCAGTAACCACTGAAAGAGCCTTTCTTCCACTTTTAACAAGCTTGAGAAGAAGCATGGCCTTAAACCCCGTGTTTGCATCAGAAGCAGAGCCTTTGGAGAATCCTCAAGCCACTGCTCTGCCCAAGGTAGCATAAGCCAAATCTAAATCACTCCTCACAGATAATTTTTCAACCTACTTTTAACTGGGTTCTCAAAGGTTCAGGAACCCACCAGTTAATCTATCCTATACTTAACCCTGCATCTAAGAAGGTCGCCTAATGTTTAAACTAAATCTTCCTTTTTTTGCAATTTAAATCAGAAGCTATTTCTGCTACCCACAGTGGACATGGAGACCATTTATTATCTCTCCTCTTGCAACAGACATTTGTATGCGACAGGCTGTAATCTACCCTTCCCTCTGTAAACATGAGAAAGCAAGCATTTATTAAAGACCAGCTCCTTCTGTGAAAAACTATCTTTTCATTCTCCATTGTGTATTCCCACAGCTGGCTATTCCCAAAAGCCTCCTCTGCGTTTGCCCTTACTACATTATCTTCTGTTTGTTCCAACCCAGCTCTCTCTTCTTGAAGATCACTCTGAATCCCAATTCCACTTTGCAAAGCCTTGTCACCTTGTCCAGCCTGGACCACAAAGCACATCTATTAGCAAATAATTAGTCTTATCTGTACTATTAATGAAAAAAACTTGACTTGGGACAGAGATTACACACATCAACTGACAAACTCTGCTAGACAAGAGTAAGTACCCCTAAGCACTGCTTTTCACCAGGTTGGGTCCTTACATCAACCTAGTTTCATCTAGACTAGAGGTCCATGCCTTACTTGGAGGCTGCCAAAAGCCATATTAAAGCCAAGAGTTATGACATCCACAACTCCTGATTGGCAAAAGTTCTTGCTCTCAGAGGGAAATTATCAGAACCAAACTGCCAAACTAAATTCACATTGCCTATCACTTATCACCATGTTATGTTCTAGACACTTGATTATTTGCCCTAGCATTTTTCCTGAAACTGGAAATAAACTCAGCAAGTTCCTAGACTTATCTCTCTCACACCCACCCCACCCCCCCCCTTTTTTTTTCCTAAAATGCTGGTATCTTTGCCTTCCCCAGTTTCCAACAAGAGCACCCATCCTCCCCACACTAACATAAGTATTAATGGTTTGGAGGTTGCATGTCATTTCTCTAAGTGATGTATGACAAACAATGTAGCATCCAGCTCATTTTAAAGCAACAAGTTACAAGTACTCTTTGACTTTTACTTTATTTTCTTTCACTCCCTAATTTTTACCACGCTGTCAGCATCAGGCATTTCAATTCCCTGCCTCGGCAGGATTTGTGAGATTTTCTTTACATCTTTGAAGTTAACTGAACAGATTCTACATACACAGTTCTGTAACACAATTCTTTTCCATCTTGTATCACAGACAGCTGGGAACTAGCCCAGAGCCACCCTCTCCACAGACGCCAGTGAGCATGAGGGCAGCCCATCTCTTCCAGGAATGCAAGGGAGACTGCTACAGTCAAAAATAAGCATCATGCAGCTTCCCTCTTGATTTACACCACTATCTACAGTCTGCCAGGCAGATCTCTCTTCCAGACCACAGAAAAGAATCTAACATCTCTAACAAATGTAGCCAGTGGGAACAGCCTGCATGCTCCTCCCTCAAGATCTAGTCCCTGGCAGATGGTGGTATTTCCTTCTTAATTGACTCAAATTTCTTCCAATGTTTTCAGGAGCCCACCTGGATTATCGCCCTTGCTTTCTACAGTTAAGAGAGGACCATAGAGGAGTTGGGTTTGCCTCTTTTGGATGCTTTCAATTTAAAGTAGCAGTGACTACAGACATCTCATGGGAACCATGAATTCCTGTTGCTCCCAGAGTTTTACACCCAATCTCATATACAGGTTAGAAAAAGGTTCAAACCCTTCAGCAAGCCCAAAAGTGGGGATCTCACCAGCTGGCACCCACCATGCTGGAGTCACTTCAGAGCTGACCACGCTTAGGAGAGGAGTTTGCCCATTACCTTCACCAGAAAGACTCCTACAGACTTAAATATATTTTAAATTAGTGAGATCCTCCAGTACCTTTTCCACTAAGTTGTCCCTCCCCAGGCCCTGGTACTTGCATAAGGTCCATAAAATCTCCCTCTCCAAAGTTTTTCTGAGGCTCTTAGTAGTTTTATTCCTCCCAGTGAAGCCAAGAGAGAAGTGAAAGGCACCAAAAAGGAGTGAAAGGAGATAAAACAGCAGAGCAGCTACTGCTCTCATCAATCTTCCCAAACCCAGTTTATTTCAGTGGCAAAAGCACTTCTACCACATGCAGAACAGAGCATCATATCTGTAACATTCTCTCTTTGTGAGAGAGAAACAGATGTTCAAATGCCTTCTGCAGTCTATTGTCTGGAAATGGTATGAGCCCATTCTTCTTTGCAGGCCCATCAGGGTTACTTAATAACATGGTGTGCTGAAGCAGTATTATTTTCCACCCCCCACTCTTCGCTGTTATTTGGTTGCATCGTTCCCACGTGACTGCTTCTATCGCACTCTTTTATTGCGATTGATTATCCATTATATCGGTCACTGAATGTCTCTCCATCTTCACAGAACAGCTTCTCAGCTGTAGTTTTTCAAAGTCCCCAAAACCTACCCAAAGATCAGTTTTTGCTTCAGTCACAGATCCCACTGATCAGCTGGCACTTAACTGGAGGGAACAGCACAATACCACACCTATCGACAACCTCCCCAGATACTCTGTGGAGGACAAAGATATTTGTTCTTCATTGTGGTTCATGCCTGCATCCTAGAACAGAAGCGTGCAGAGATCTTATTGCTCTTTGTAAAGCCAGTAATAAAAGTTTGCTGGCATTGAACACACAGTTACAGATATTACTAGATAGCCAGAAATACTTTTCTTTCTAAAGCTCTTACATGACCTAGGCTTTGGAGTTTTAAGGAATGACTGTTTCAATTAACAGTGCCATTTTTCATCAGAATGGTTGTACCAACAAAAGCCGTAACGTAGGTTTTGCCAGAATAGTCCTGTACGGGAAAAGGAAAATCAGCTCAATCAGCATCTGAAGCACTTGTATCACATATCACACGCCATGGAGCAGCTGACCTCCATGGGGTACCCTTTACCCACTCAGTGCGAAAGGGTACATCACGAAGCCTACGTAAAGGACACCATCCTAGGTCAGGATACCTTGTATACTCTATTAGTGAAGCACTCCTACGGTGGATGCAGCTACACCTGTAAATCTGGATTTTGTGCCAATACAGCAAACTCAGGCCAGGTAAGATGCATTTTCAGACGCAGTTTGTCAGTACAACAGGAACCCCACACACAGTTTGCAGGATCACATCTCTACAACCCCGACTCACACAGCTACACTGACAGAAATCTAACATTTTTCAAAAGTGTTATCTGTAGTCTAGACAAATCCACAGGGTGTCTGGCAGCCTAGAAGCAAGTTGATAGCGAACAGTGACTTTTTCTTATGAAAGATTGTAAATACTGAATTATAGCAAGCCTGTGTCCCTTAATGTTACGAGTCCCTATAGATAATTTATGCTTTTCTTCCTAAGTGCGGCCAGGCATTTTTATTTTCTCATGCATCACACTGATGCTGACAGTAAATCTCTATAATGTCTAGTACTCTCTCCACAATAGAAAAATTCATTAATATGCCCCAGCTGCTTTAGGACACTTTCACATGAATTTATGAATATTCAATTTCCATCTAGTACTCAGCTTCTTTGTGTCCGGCCACTGCTCTCTCTAAGAGAGGCTGCCAAAGATCTCATAATACTTTCATTAGCTTTGAGCCCTCATGTTATGAAATAAGCAATATGTTTAATATCAATAAATCACAGCTCTGGGAACAGCCTGAACTCCTAAGAGCTGGTGGTAACTGGAGGTGCTCAGCATCTTGCCCGATCAACTTGAAAATACAAACTTTGTCTTATAGCAAGTGAGGCCTTCCACACCACAGAAACTTGCGTATAGCAGCGCTTGTCACCTCAGCGCAAGACACCTGTTGTCACCATGCTGGAAGCAGATTTCTTGCAAAGTGGAACACACCTCCCAGGAAAAAAAATTGCAGGTGTGGGCAGTTTTTCAGTTCTCATGAAAACTGGCCTGACAGCAGGAGAATAAGTCATCAAGGACAACTGCAAGAAGATATCCTCAGCTGGTATGAACAGCCACACACCCCAGATGAAGGAAAGGAAAGCCGTTAGGGACACCTCAACATTAGAGGGAAATCAATGTGTTATTCCCCTTCTCAAAGTTTGGGAAACCAAGACAGGGCAAGAGCTCAAGCCCTTCTGCAGTCTGACAGGATCTGAGCAACTAAGCAGGCTCCTAACAGCTCCACTACACCTAGCACTCCCGTCCATCAGGTCAAGGAGCAAAGCAGCACAGGTCTTAGGACTTAACACTGTGCAGGTCCAGCATACACCAGGCATGGACAGCCGTGCCTCACAAGCTAGGGCAGCTGCCCCAAGGGGTTAGACCATTTGCAGGGGCACCCTCCTTAACTCTGCAGAAGTCCTGCCACCACACACCAAGTCACTCCCACAAGTCTTAACAGCAACAGGACAAGAAGAGAAGTCAGACACAAGTCCCCAAGCAAACACTAAGGCAGGTAAATAGAGGAAATGGCACCACTTAGGAGAAGATCCAAAGCTGCAGATGCATCTCCACCATATTAGTACCCTTCCAGGAAAGGGTACCACCTCATAAGCCAGGCTTTCATCCAGACCAGGGAGAACACCAGTCTTTCAAGTGGTGAGTGCTGAGCACAACTAATTTTCATCATTTTCATCCTCCACTTCCTTGGAAAAAAGTAATGGGACAAATTTAAAAATAAGTGACCAGCCTTAAAATTGGTTTAAGCTTCTGTAAACTCATTTATCATTTGAGGCACAGGACTTCTTTTAAACTAGTTCCACCAGTGCAGTGAACATTACATAGGGAAAGGAAGTGGGAAAGATTGCTGTCAGTAAGATGAAAACATGAAGTGCAGAGCTGGGATGGGAACTGGAATTTACAGTGACAGACCATTAGATTAATGGCAGACAGCTGGGGAGAGCTAGAGACAGGCCAGTCTACAGGACTAATTATATTCTGCTTATCTAAATTTCACCCTAAAATAAAAGCATAATGTTGTCAACATCACTTCCCACCCTAACCTGCTAATTTACTGGGTCCTATTAAGAGCTGTTTATGATGCAGTTCTTACATGCAAGGGATCCCAACTCTCTGTTGCCAGGCTCCCTGCACACATGTTCCTACTTGCACAACTCATCACCAACCAACACAAGTCCACCAGGTGGAAGGAACAGCAAGATAAGTGGCAAGGTCATGACTTAAACAGTCTGTTGTGATCCTCCAGGGGAAAGGACTGCACCTGTGATGACATCAAAATTCTTGCAGTGTTTTGCACAGTTGATCTCTTCCCATCAGCAAAAGGCATTACAGCACAACCAGAACATTAAGACTTACACAGTTTCCGTAAAAGTAGCCCAGCTCTCTCAACCCAACCCCAACAAGCAAGAAAGTTTTCCCAGTCCTGTGCATTCAGCTTTGGCCTGCAGCTATGCAGCTCCCAGACAGCTGCTGAGCAAGACCAGCCTTTCTGCTCATTGGCTCTTGATGGGTCCATTTGCCACCTGGCAGCAAGCTGGGACCCTCCTTGCAAAGGCAGCCAAAATACACACTTTTTGGCCCTGCCAGAGGAGCCATGGCACAGAGGAGACAGCCTTCCCGTGCCATGGTGCTACAGTGCTTAAATGCCCAAGGTGATCAGCTGACATGATGTGGGACAAGGGTACTAGACCACTTCCAGAGACACTTACCCACTTAGAGGTCTGGTTTTTCTAATCTCAAAGAACTGTGTTCCCGTGTGATTGTATCTGAATTTTGTCTATTAAAGGAAAGTAACTTGAACAGTCAAACAATAAAATAACAATGGTCAAAAGGTGAATTTCAGCTCTGATTTCCTGTTGAAACATAAAATAAGCAGTAAAAGCCACTGACTCTCAGAGATGAAACCCTGGCATGTGAAATAAAGCAAATTTTTGCCTCATCTTTTTATATGACATTAACCAGGATTAGGTGGAGAGTTAAGCAGAAAGGTTGTTTGTCTAAAATGACAGAGTTTGGCATTTGAGGGTTCTGAACTCACTTTTCTTCTTGGTCCCACTCACTATTACAAGTTTGAAAAAAAAAATCTCCCATTTGGGCAAGAGAAAGCTTTTATAGTCCAGCCAAACCAATCAATATAATTCATGATTTGAAAGAACTTTATTTCCTCTGTAAGTTTTTAACTTAGTCAGCCACATACCTCAGGTGTGATCTGTAAACTAAAAGCATGGCAAGTGCATCCATTTACATCTAGAAAATATAAATCATCCTCTAAAAAATACAATGCACTCGAAAATAACCAGCTGAGCGCAATTCAAGAATATTAGTTAACAGTATAAGCATGGGAGAAAAGTTCATTACAAAGGATACCAGCAGACAGTCACCCATCTACTAAACCTCAGCACCACTTGCCCAGGAGTGCGTGCTACTGTGCAGCAGCAGCACCAAAAGCAGCCTCTTCCCTGTTCCTTGAGCATAGCTGTTCAAGCATTAATGCAGTAAATCAGATCAGGAAGCCGATCTGTCCAGTAAAACCAAACTAAACTCCTCCCCCAACAAAAAATAATTTTAAAAAAATCACACCATCCACTTACTTTTGCTAGGTTAGTTTTCCAGGTGAATCTGTTCCCCAGCCTAGTTCCCAATGCGACACAAGAACATTCTTGCCAGCAAAACTGTGGTGGTGATACCAGGGCAGAAACAGGTGACCCCATGGAGTCAAAGGTTCCCTTGCGAGGCATAAATAGCACCACTGCTGGCTGCATAACCATCGGCTAAATAAAAACTCCAGCTCACACCAGGATGCTCTGAACTGACTTCAATTAGAGTTCAGAGTTCTCCAGGAATGAGGCTTTACTTCCCTACTGCTTTCAAAACGTAATTCATGAGGCCCTTTCAGAGTGCCCTGAACAAAGCATATAACCTCTTTTAGCCCACAGAGGAAGCCCAGATCCCATTCCCCACCCCACATTGAAGCTTTTCTGAACACAGATACAAACCCTGTGCCTACGTCCTGCTCATGCTATGTATCAGAGTACAGGACTTCAAGACCACTGGAATGTAATTTTTGGAGCTCTGTGTGACATGGTGTCCTCTCGAGCACAACCCCACTGAGCAGTGAGCCTCTCGTCCTACTCAAGAGGCCGACATCCAGAAGAAAAACATGCCATCCCCCCACAGAGCAGGCTGGCCCCAGCCTCCCCCCTACCCCAGCAGCTGCTGCGGCTCCAATCCCTGCTGCTGCCTTGATCCCAGCCACTACTCCCCAGCAGGCTAACCACGCCTGCTATTTTTGGATGCTCTTCCAGCTGCCACCCATATCCTTTCTTAATCCTTAACAGGACTTTACATTCATTCCTCATCCCCACTGCTTCCCTCCATACACACACGTATCCACACAAAAAGGGAGAGTTTAGAAAAAAAGAAAAACAGAGATAAGAGCAGCATCTTGGCCAGCAACCATCTCCTCTGACATTATCTGTCAGCAATGGAAACGGTCAGGTATTAGGCACAGGGCAGCGATCAGGAGGCTGGATAGATAGGTACATCTCTGATGAGCTCCCCCAAGCTAGGTGGGACATCTGGAAGGAATAACTCTTTTGGTGAGTTCCTGGGCCACGGGCAAGCCTGCCCACTTCAGAGTCAGGACAGTTGCTTGTGCCCCCTACTCCAATGACAAGCACCCCCTGCAAGCCGAGCACGTAGGCAGTCCTCAGGGAGCCCGCAGGGCCTACCAGGGCAGAGGGAGAAAGTTTGCCACAATACCAGCTCTCCCTTAGCCACTTTGCAATGAGATGCCATATTATTTCTCCAGGCATCAATTTGATCATAATATCCTCATAAACTAAAATACGCATTTCTACTCCCACCAACGTCACTTCAGTTAAATTCTTCAGTATCATTTAAAGTTAATTACATCTCCTAGAGGACTTCTGTCACAAGCTCAGTGCTGCAGGTGCTATCACAAATCCTTAGAGGCATCATTTCTCCCCTGAACAATCCCAAGCCCTCACAACCAGCTACTGCTTTGGTAAAGCCCCTGTTAATTCATGCCAGGCACAAGCCAGTACTGGAGAAGGATACTGCAGCATCTTCATGTAGGTCTGTATTGCCTGGAGCCATTCTGGGATCGACATGGAGAGCTTGTAGTTTGGCACCGGCGGCACTGAGGGCTGGACACACACACAAAAAAAAAAAGACAAAGAAGTTAGACAGTTGCAGCTCCCTGCAGAGCAGATAAGTGATTTACTTGGGCAGTGGCATGTGCTTAGTGCAATGCAACGTGGCAGCACAGATGGCTCAAACCCCACATAAACTCAAGCATCAGGCAAAGTCACCCCACTGACAACGGGGGCTGCCTGTGCACTGGAGCTGGCCTCATCCCTGCTGGCATGGAGGGGCCAGGGCAGGCTGCTCATCCTGGCCACCGATATTCCTCAAACACTACCCTACATGGGCAGGCAGTCCAGTGCAGAAGGCAAACGCTTCCCATTTTTCTCTTCTGGAACAGGTCAGTTTGTGCTGACTCTACTGTCCTCTCTCCCACAAGAAGCCATTTCAAGTCTAATTTTTGGTTTCCTCTACCATGAGAGAAAGATAGAAAGAGACAATGATCTCAGGCTACATAATTTTCCATCTGCCATGTGTCAGTGGCACACTTGCTGGGCACACGGTACCCAGAAGACCACCTGGAATCCAGATATTTAATGATATTAAGACACTTAAAGATATAGACTGGCACCGTAATGGGATTTTTTCCAAAATCCCATAAGACATCTGCTTGTGCCTAAGAAGCTGGGTCCTCAATCCTTATTTAATCTCCACAGCTATGTGGCTCCTGAGCCTGTAGCCACACAGGAAAGGAGCAGGGCCTTATCCCAAGTCCCTTTATTTTAGGGGGTGAGACTACAACATATGGGGTCAGCAGATGCTAAAGTGGACAGAGAGGCTAAAAGAAGTTAGTACAATTCTCACAAACGTAGTGGAGGAAACAGTTTATTTAACTATTAATGCAGACTCAAATTCAGGAACCAGCAACTCGGGCAGCCAAGATGCAAGGGGCAAAGGAAAATGTGTGGCATCTGTGGGCTCGTGACAGCATTACAATAGCTTGAAGATCATAAATTGAAATATCACCATTCTAAATACACTTAAGTCAGCAGTTACAGATAAGAAAAGCGAGTTCAGGTGGTATGGGGCCATCTCTGCCACATAACCTTTCCTCTGCTGTTCCCACCTCCACTAAGATGGAAGGACTGTGTTTTTTTTCAGAGAGCTAGCACCGATAATCCTAAACACGACAAACTCAACATTTACTACATGCAGCTGGTTACTACAGTCAAATAGTAATTACACCTCAGAGAAGGGAAAAAAACTGAAACGGAGACTCCTACATTGCTGGCTCACAGAAATGTATTTTAAGTGGCAAGGAGACAGATGGCCGGGCCTCCAGCACGCTGCCGCCAGCCCCAGCGCCACACGGGAGACCACCACTCACACACAGGTTTTCTCTCCAAACAAGTGGGAGTTGTGAGCAAGGTTCATTAACGCTTCTTAATCACAATTTCCACACCTAACCTCTTCATTAGAGGCAATTTTTCTGTTTCACAAATTCCTTCCGCCCCGACTCCTTTGGTCCAGACAAATTATTCACCTGTCCCTCTGGGTGCTAAGGCAGGCCTGGACTCAACGCACCAGATGAGGCTCGAGTTTTGGGAGCAGCAAGCGTCCGAAAGAGGGAATTAAAGCTGGGCTGTCAAATCCTTGCAGGATCATTCCTGCTCCAATATAAACACTCCTTTTCTTCAGAGATAAAACACGCTAGGTGCACACATCGCACAACACGCCAAGGCAATGGGAGTCCCAGCCAGCAAGAGGCCTGGCTGCTGCAGAGCTGCGGTGGTGGGGAAATAGCACCCCTTTTACCCCTATGTAAAATGGAGGCCCCTGCCCTCGCCCAGCTGCGGGACAGGACAGCATGCCATAGGGACCGCACCAGTGTGGAGGGACACAGCCACACTTGCCATGAAGATCAGGTTTGGACCTCCAGGCGAGGTGCTTCCCCATCACCAAGGTGGAGGATGATCATGTCAGCTTCAGGGGCACGCTCAGGTAAAGAGAGCCTGGGTTTTCCCAACAGCTGACACATATTGCATCACCTGTCTGTTAAAGTGACCTCACCAAGCCTGACGAGCCAGGAGGCACGAGGCCCTCCAGATCTCAGGCAACAAGGGAGAAGCGGCCATCTGTCTTCCCCCCTGCAGCACAGCTCACCTCTCCTCTCTCCAGTGCCAGGAGGGGAGTACACGGCTCCATGCAGACAGCCACCGGCCGCTCCCTCCAAACAAACCCCATTTTTTCCCCAAAAAATTCCTACCCTGGCTACAGGGACGCTGTTCCTATGCACCCAGCCAGTACAGAGCAGAAGCCAGGGCTACACAATACCACAAGCAAAGTGCAATGCTGTTGTGGTTGAGGCTGCAGCCCTCCAGCTACCGGTGCACATCCTGGCACAGCAGCCAGGAGCCGGTGAGGATTTGTAGCCGGATGCCAGAGCTGACAAGAGGAAATGCAGACACAGCACTGCAGATCATGAATTTATAAAGCAAGTGAAATTCTGAGACCAGGCAGATGAAAGAAAGGGCCTTGACCCGGTATCAGTATTTCCAAGCAGTGGCAGCTGCAGAGACAGCAGAGCCGGAGTCATCCTGTGGCTGAAAACGCTGTAGATGCAGTTTACCGCAGACATCCTGTGTGAAACTCATCTTACCTGACTCCACTGTGTCTCAATGACCTGAAAGTCATTTTCTGCTAGCTTGCCCTGCAAGTATGCTTTCACTTAGCACGGATGAAGCTGGCAGGCTAGAGCCCCCAAAGCTGGCAAGAGGTTTAATTCCACTAAGATCTCCAAGATCACAGGTCACATAAAGGAGCCCCCAACCTTATGAGAGCTCAAGCCAAAAGTCAGGGGGTGCAACCAAGGGACCCGTCAGGTTCCAAAATAGCCCCCCTTGCAGGCAAGCTGGCTTTTCGTGAGGACTCTTCCTCCCAAGAGAGAAGCAGCCCTGCACCCCTGCAGTTTGTATTTGTTCCAGTAAGGACAACATTGCTGATACAGCTAAAAAGCTACTTATCACCCTGTGTGTATGATCACGGAGACTAATACCAAGATGATTAGAGCAACCAAGTGGAGCTTCTTGGGGAAGGGATGAACAGTCTCTCCCATCACTAGGGATTAACAACAGATCAGATGCAAAAATGGAGCAGCTGCACACACCACTACCAATGCAAGAGAATTACAAACCATCTTCTCACAGGCACAAGTTTCTCTCGTCGCTCCCAGTCAGCGGTACCTGGTCTTTTGGAAGGTACCACATACCTAGTAGCACAAAACAATTAAAAAAGCCGTGCCATCATTTATGGAACAACTCTCCCCTCACACTCCTACTCTGACCCAGAAATTACCATCACAACTTTGCTACAAAGTGGAAGTGGGTTGCTAAACAAACCTGCTCCTGCCCTTCATTTGCTCACCTGAGTTGTGTTGGCCTTAATAAGAACCAGGTGGTCCTCAAACTACCCTCTGACCCCCGAGCTCCCAGGCTTACCCAGCAAGAGGTAATTAGTCACAGGAGATGCCAGGCCCTTCTGCCCTTGAAGAAGTTAATCACTGTGACAGGGAGTTTGCTGCCGGACAGCGCTGGAGGAACTCAATGCAACCCTCCACCAATCAGCAGCTAGTAACTACTATAAAATGATTCAGCCAAGCACATTTCAAAACATTTTTCCTCCTACCCAGCTTCAGGACATACCACACTGAGTCAGCCCCGCGCTTCAGCACTAAGGAAAAAGCCACAGGCAACGCTCTCCAGGATGCTCCAGCAGACAGCGTGCTGGCATGTTGGAGCCACCAGCACATCTCTCACCAGATGCTTTGTCAGTCACTATGGGTACCACCAGTAAAAGTCACATGCTTCAGAGCTGGGAAGCAAAGGAAGGAAATAGAGTCCAGTGCATGCTTTGCCATCTCATAACACCAAATAGATCTGCAGGCCGTTTAGACTAGTGTAAGCTGGTCATGCTGCTGAAACAAGAAGCTCTGACCTCTCCCTGCCCCTTCATTTCTAGCTCAAGCACCTGTGCAAGTATGAGATGAACCACATCAAGGAACCACAAACAAACCCAGCATAGCCAGATTCTTCTTTAGCTGGATCTGCTCCCCCATCCAAACAAAGGGTGGTGCCAGAGAGATTGCCCCTTTTGCACTTATGCTGAACTAAAACAGTGCAGAAGAGAGATGAAAGGCCTTTTCAGCCTGCATCTTATTTGATAAGTGCCTTTGCAAGACAGCCCAACTCAATATACTTTTGGCTTCTCTGTGCACAGAATTTTTCCTTTCTACCCCACAAAAAGAACAAGTATACATATCACTGACAACTCGGACCGTAACAGTGCCAGCCCAGCCATCTCACCCCAGCATGCAGAGGGGTACGAATCAACACCAACTTCAGTGGTCAGCTCAGATTAATGCTGCTTGGGGGGAGAAGCGAATCAAGCTCAAAGTCTGCCAAAGCCAACAGTGTTAAAGACATTGTCATCAGCAATGCAGCACAGTGGCGAGAAGCCTTGGAACATCAGCAGACAGCAACATTTTATTTGCTGGCTAGAGGAAAAAGACTCAAGTCAGGCAGAACTGTTTGGAGCTTGTACCGAGGAACATACAAGACAAAAGCGTTTGGAATCTTTCCACGTACTAGAAATGAAATGTCTGAGTTTTAAATCCCTTATTACACTTCAGGAGCAAGGCTGTGTTTCAGGAAACGCCTGTTTTCCAAAAAGCTGAGCAAAACCTGCTTTAAATTGCACAAAGCGCTTCATTCAGTCCCTGAAGATTTCTCTTAATTCTTGTTTTCTGCTTTATCCTCCCCAAGATAAAAAAAAAAAAATAATAATTTTCTTCCCGCTTGTTTCCCAAGACACCAACTCCAGCTTCTAAGCACCCCGCGGCACACACCCCGTACCCCATTTGGGGCGCGTTCAAGAAGCGGACGCCCCAGCTTTCCCCTTGCTGCCCCTCGCAGCGGGCAGGGCCCGAGAGCATCCTCGGGGCTGAGGCATAACACCCTCCCGCCCAACGCCCACAGAACCCGGCAGCCGCGGGATGCCTGGCTTTGGGCTTTGTGTGTGGCACCCTCTCTTTTTTTAGAAAGGANCCGGATGGCCGCCGCCACGGCTCCGCCGTCGGGGTGCACCCGCTCCACGTGCCCCCACATCCGCTCCCAGGTCTGCCCGTCCATGGGGAAGCCNTTGGGGCGCGCCCCACGCCACGCTCCATGCCGCCGCGTTACCACGCTACCGGCCGCCCGCCCGCCCTCGGCGCGCTCCTATTGGCGGCTGC